>CM073777.1:101459050-101874050 GCA_037158775.1 Hetaerina titia | reverse complement strand
GTTGCAGTCGATGGGTATTACTTTGAAGGGGACAATATAGATTTAGATGAATAAACTTGTATTTTTAATTTTCTGAATAAATTCCGGGAACTTTTTGATCAAGTTAGTATATATATATATATATATATATATATATATATATATATATATATATATATATATATATATATATATATATATATATATATATATATATATAGATATATATATAGATATATATATAGATATATATATATATATATATATATATATATATATATATATATATACACACACTTTTTTGGGAAACCCACAAACGTGTAATGTAAATTCACTGATAAGTCATAACAAACACAGAAACCAAAACACAAAAGAGGAAAAACTCACTGGTTCTCGAATTTTCGGTGGTCCAACCACCTTTCTCAAGAGGAATTAGGAACAGAACTCTGTTTCTTCAGAGTTCTGTTCCTAATTCCTCTTGAGAAAGGTGGTTGGACCACCGAAAATTCGAGAACCAGTGAGTTTTTCCTCTTTTGTGTTTTGGTTTCTGTGTTTGTTATGACTTATCAGTGAATTTATATATATATATATATATATATATATATATATATATATATATATATATATATACATATACATATATATATATATATAAAATCGCGCAGCGAAATCAAAGAGCGCTTGGATGCGCTGTACGGCGACTCTTCTCCTTCGATGGTGACAGTCAAAAATTGGTTTAATGAGTTTGAACGTGGTCACACGTCGGTTTTTGATGAGCCATGGCCAGGTGCCCTGAAAATGGCTACCACGGAGGATAACGTGAACAAAGACCATGATCTCGTTTTGGCAGACCGCCGATTAAAGGTGCGCGAGATGGCTGAGACAGTAGGCATCTCAAAAGACCGTGTGGGTCATATACTGTATGAAATTTTGGGCATGAGAAAGTTGTCGGCGCGAAGGGTGCCGTGTTTGCTCACCCCGGACAACAAGCGCAACCGCGAGACCACTTCAAAGCAGTGTTTGACGCTGTTTAAGCGCAATCCGAAGGAGTTTCTGCGTCATTTTGTGACCGTCGACAAAACATGGAACCACTGGTACACACCAGAGACAAAGGAACATCTAAACAGTGGACTTCACCCGGCGAACGTGCTCCAAAGAAGGCGAAGACTGTCCTATCGGCCGGAAAGGTGATGGCCACCGTTTTCTGGGATTCGCAAGGTGTGATCTTCATGGACTACCTGGAGAAGGGCAAAATGATCACAGGGCTCTACTATGCCATATTATTGGGCCAATTCGACGCCGAATTGCAGAAAAAACGGCCTCATTTGGCGAAGAAAAAAAGTGCTCTTCCACCATGACAACGCACCGGCTCACACCTCCACCTTCGCCACGACCAAATTGGTCGAATTGGGCTAGGAATTGCTGCCCCACGCACCGTATTCTCCAGATTTGGCCCCGTGCGACTTCTTTTTGTTTCCGAACTTGAAAAAGGCTCGCTGGGCAGAAATTTGAGTCAAATGAGGAGGTTATCGCCGCCACGGAGGTCTATTTTGCTGACCTCCAGAAAACGTATTTTTCAGATGGGTTAAAGAAGTTGGAGCATCGCTGGGTCAAGTGTATCGAGCTAAAAGGAGACTATGTTGAGCAATAAATCGCCACTTTTCCAAAATTTTCATTTTTTTCTTTTGTAGGCTAAGTACTTATCGGACTGCCCAAGAATATATATATACTTATATTCACTTTCTTGGAAAAGCCACAAACATGCACAATAAAATTCACTAAATAGTCATAGCAAACACGGAAACTAAAACATATTAAAGAGGGACTCACTAGTTCTCGAATTTTCGGTGGTGCAACCACCTTTCTCAAGAGGAATTAGGAACAGAACTGAGGCAGAGGAGAGCCCGAAAGCAGTGGTAGGAAGGAGAAGGGGGAAAATGGGGGAAAAAAGAGGGGAAAAGAAAGGAAAAGGGGAAAAAAAAAGGGGGGGAAAGGCATTCGAGGTGAGGGGTTTGGAGGGGTAGTGTATGGCGCAGGAATTTTAAAAAAGTTGGGGATGATATGGAAGTTGTTGGGGGCGGAGGGGGATGAAATTATATGCATAAATGGGGCAATTAATGTCTAATATTAATACCTGGGCGATTCCAGGAATCCGAGAGCCAGATAAAAGCTAGCTCTAATGTTTTGAGTTTCAGTGGAGGGTCTGAGTGTGGGAGGGATGCTAAGACGGATACTTTAAAACATTGGTCAAAGGCAGTGTTATGTTTAGAGGCATGTTTGGGGATTGGGAGCATACCAATAAGGGAGGAATTGTTGCATGAGGCTCGTTGATTATTGATTCTAATATTAAGGGGTGTGGTACACTGTCCAATGTAAAAGGCAGGGCAAAGTTGGCACTTGAATAGGTAGACAACATTGCTGGAGGTACAAGAGGAGTATGGAATTGGCGGGAGAGAGTTAAAGAGCGGGTGGGAGAGGGATGGGATTCTGGTTAGGAAAATAGGACATGTTTTGCATCTAGGTTTATTGCAGAGTCTGGGAGTGATTTCGGAACGGGGCGAGGATTTAAGAAGTGGATTGGTAGATTTTAGAAGATCTGATAGATTGGCGGGGCATTTGAAAGTGACAGAGGGACATTTGGGGAAAAGTTTGGTGGTAGAATTGTGGTTTTTGAGGATAGGATAGAGGTCCTTTAGGATAGAACGCAGAGATTCTAGGCCAGGAAGAAACGTGGTGCAAATTGAAAGAGGGTGGTTTTTCGCTGTGGTGGAAGGCCTGGGAGTGCAAGGATGTCTACGGATCCTCTTATTCAGGTGGGATTCAGGATAACTTCGCTTGAGGAGGGAATGGTGTAAATTTATGAGGAAATTGTCTAGGGAGTCAGGGTCATTGCAAATTCCGTGTCCCCTTATGGAAAGGGAATAAGGAATGGAACATTTGGTGTGGTATGGGTGACAGCTGTTGAAATGTAAGTACTGTTGTATATTTGTGGGTTTTATATGTACGGATGTGTGAAATTTAAGGTCTATAAATGATATGTTTACATTTGGAAGGCGATTTGGGAGGAGGAAACTGTAGACGTGAAGTAGATAGAGGACGAAGCATTAAGGTTGGAAATGAAAGTTTTCAGGGAATCAGGACCATGTGGCCAGAGAAGGAAAATATCGTCAATATATCTGAGCCACAATAGCGGTTTCAGGGGTTGTTGTGACAGAAATTTATTCTCCGCGAGACCAAGAAAGAGGTTTGCATAGGACGGGCTGAACCTGCTACCCATGGCACAACCACTGATTTGTAGGCAGAATTTATCATTAAAGGAGAAGGAATTGTGGGTAAGAATGAACTCGGAAAGGCTGCGGAGTAAATCTGTGCTGGGGATGTGTGGCTCAGGGTGTTGGGAGAGGTAGTGTTGGAGGGCGGAGAGACCTTCTAAGTGGGGAATGGATGTGTACAGGGATGTGGCATCTATAGTGGCCATAATGATCTCGGCATCTGGAGGGAGGGAGATAGAATTTAACCTATCCAGGAAATGGTAGAAATCTTTAGTGAATGATGGTAGGGCCTGGACAATTGGCTGGAGATAGTGGTCTACAAATGCCGAGATTCTTTCTGTTGGGGAGTGACGGGAGGATAAAATCGGTCGACCAGGATTACCCGGCTTGTGAATCTTCGGAAGGATATAGAAATGAGGCATGCAGCTCTTCTGCCTCAGTTCTGTTCCTAATTCCTCATGACTATATATCTATGACTATATATCTATGACTATATATATATATATATATATATATATATATACACACATATATAGATGATGCGGAAGTACTCACGAGAGCAATATCACTTTTGGACGGCACAATAGAACACAGAATAAAACAGATAACACGTAAAAACACACTCACACTGTAGATGATTTAAGCTTTCGGCCTACTCCGAGGCCTTCTTCAGGTCAGACTGAGAGGTTTTGAGGGAAGAGTGCCTGGGGAGGGGAGGGAGGGCGGAAGGTTTAGGGACTGTTGGGAAAGAAATTAAAGATGGCGGTTAAGGGTGGGAATTTTAAAGGATCGGAAATATAGGATGTATGCGGATTCGCGAGTTCTCACCTCTATGTTGGTGGCTGAATCGGGTAGGGATTCTAGAACTGTTAGGGAAAAGCATTCGTCAAATGATAGGTTGTGTGAACTTGCGTGTAAAGGGATAGGAAGAGAAGAGAGTGAAGCTAATTACATGAGTAACGGTGATTGTTCATTCGAATGGATAAGGGGGTAATGCATTCGCCTATGTAGAATGAAGTGCATTGTTTGCACGACAAGAGATAGATAATATTTTTTGAGAGGCAATTAGCGTGGGAACGGGGTGAAGGGACAATGAGGGGATGTGGGGAAAGGGGAGCAGATCTGATTAGGAGACATGTTTTACATCGGGGGCGATTGCAGGTAGGGGAAATATGTGGAAATTTGTCAGGGCGGGGTGTCAAAGGGTTGGTGGATCTCAGAAGGTTTCTGAGGTTGGCTGGTCATCTGTAAGCGACAGAGGGGCATTGTGGCAGTAAGGATGTGGTCGCGTCATTGTCATGTAATATTGGATAAAGTTCTTTGAGAATGGTTTTCAGTCTGTAAGATCCGGGGAAATAGGTTGTGCAAAGGTTGAGTCCAGCGTCAGATGTGGGGTTGTCATTCTGTGGTGTGTGTGGTCGGGTGGAGCGGTAGATTTTATCCTGTAGGAGCTTTTCTGGGTAACCGCGTTTGTGGAGTGCATGGTGTAGATTGTGGACGTATTTGTTGAGGGTAGCTGTGGTGTTGCAAATCCGATGTCCGCGGATAGAGAGAGAGTTGGGAATTGAGCGTTTGGTATGAGAAGGATGACTACTAGTATAGTGTAAATATTGTTGATGATTAGTGTCTTTGATGTGTACTGAAGTGGTGAATTTGTTATTGTGAATTGAGATGTCTGTGTCAAGAAAGGTGATGGTGGAGTCTGAAATGGACGCAGTGAATTTAACAGTGGAGGAAGAATTTAAGGCCGATAAGAAATTATCAAGAGAATCAGAGCCGTGTGTCCAGAGCATAAAAATGTCGTCAATGTAGCGCACCCAGAAAAGAGGTTGGAAGGGTTGCTGTGAAAGGAAATTCTCTTCAAGGTGGCCCATGAAGAGATTGGCGTACGATGGCGCCATCCTCGTTCCCATCGCTGTGCCTTTCGTTTGGAGATAAAAACAGTTTTGGAAAGAGAATGCATTTTTAGTCAGGACGACAGTGGCGAGATTGAGGAGAAATTCGGTCGAGGGGCACTGGGGTGGGGGGCGTAGAGAAAGATAGTGTCGGAGGGAGGATTGGCCTTCTGCATGGGGAATAGAAGTATAGAGGGAGGTGACGTCGATGGTGGCCATAAGCAGGTTGGAGGTGGAGGGAATGGAGACAGAGTTTAAACAGTGGAGGAAGTGATACGTGTCTTTCGTGAAGGAGGGCAATGAGAGTACGATAGGTTGTAGGTGGTAATCAAGGAATGCGGAGATTCTTTCGCTGGGAGAGTTGAAACTAGAAACTATAGGGCGACAGGGGATGTTGGGTTTGTGTATTTTTGGGAGGAGATAAAACTGTGGTGTTCTGGGGTTTGGGGGTGAGAGTAGGGATATGTCTTGGGAGGTGAGGCCTTCTTCTGGTCCAAATTGGAGGAGAAGAGACCGAATTTCCTTTTGGAAGGTTGGAGTAGCGTTGTCGGTGAGAGTGGTACAGGTGTATGTGTCGTTGAGGTGACTGAGGGCTTTGGAAATATAGTCTTGGGTGTTTAAAATTACGACTGAGGAGCCTTTATTGGCAGTAATGACCACGATGTTAGAATTGGCCTGTAGGGTTTTAAGGGCATAACGTTCGTTTGTGGAAAGGTTGTTTCTTGGTTTTAGAGATTGTGTGAAGGATTTATTAGAGACTTTTTGGAGAAGGAGGCGTATGAATATTTCCACGGGATGATTACTAGGTAGGGGTTTTGGCTAATGAGTGGAGGCCGGGCAGAATTTGTTGATTGCGGGATTGGTTTTAATTTGACTTGAAGAGTTACTTTACGATTTCCAAAATGCGCGCCAACGAAGGTTTCAGCAGAAATTGAGTGTGTCGGTGAGTGGACTGATTTGGTTAATTTTTGTTTATATGTATCGATGATGCAGAAGTACTCAAGAGAGAAATATAACTTTTGGACGGCACAATAGAACACAGAATAAAACAGATAACACGTAAAAGGACACTCACGCTGTAGATGATTTAAGCTTTTGGCCTACTCCAAGGCCTTCTTCAGGTCAGACTGAGATATATATATATATATATATATATATATATGTCACACAGACAGAGTCTGACCTGAAGAAGGCCACCTAAAATTCCTACCCTTAACCGCCATCTTTAATTTCTTTCCCAACAGTCCCTAAACCTTCCGCCCTCCCTCCCCTCCCCAGGCACTCTTCCCTCAAAACATCTCAGTTTGACCTGAAGAAGGCCTCGGAGTAGGCCGAAAGCTTAAATCATCTACAGTGTGAGTGTCCTTTTACATGTAATCTGTTTTATTCTGTGTTCTATTGTGTCGTCCAAAAGTTATATTGCTCCCGTGAGTACTTCTGCATCATATATATATATATATATATATATATATATATATATATATATATATATATATATATATATATATATATATACAAATTCACTGATAGTCATAACAAACACAGAAACCAAAACACACAAATGAGGGACTCACTGGTTCCCGAATTTTCGGTGGTCCAACCACCTTTCTCAAGAGGAATTAGGAACAGAACTGAGGCAGAGGAGGGCCCGAAAGCAGTGGTAGGAAGGAGAAGGGGGAAAATGGGGGAAAAAAGAGGGGAAAAGAAAGGAAAAGGGGGAAAAAAAAGGGGGGAAAGGCATTCGAGGTGAGGGGTTTGGAGGGGTAGTGTATGGCGCGGGAATTTTAAAAAAAGGTGGGGATGATATGGAAGTTGTTGGGGGTGGAGGGGGATGAAATTATATGCATAAAGGGGGCAATTAATGTCTAATATTAATACCTGGGCGATTCCAGGAATCCAAGAGCCAGATGAAAGCTAGCTCTAATGTTTTCAGTTTCAGTGGAGGGTCTGAGTGTGGGAGGGATGCTAAGACGGATACTTTAAAACATTGGTCAAAGGCAGTGTTGTGTTCGGAGGCATGTTTGGGGATTGGGAGCATACCAATAAGGGAGGAATTGTTGCATGAGGCTCGATGATTATTGATTCTAATATTGAGGGGTGTGGTACACTGTCTAAAGTAAAAGGCAGGGCAATTGGCACTTGAGTAGGTAGACAACATTGCTGGAGGTACACGAGGAGTAGGGAATTGGTGGGAGAGAGTTAAAGAGGGGGTGAGAGAGGGATGGGATTCTGGTTAGAAAAATAGGACATATTTTGCATCTAGGTTTATTGCAGGGTGGGGGAGTGATTGTGGAACGTGGCGAGGATTTAAGAAGTGGATTGGTAGATTTTAGAAGATCTGATAGATTGGCGGGGCGTTTGAAAGAGACAAAGGGGCACTTGGGGAAAAGGTTGGTGGTGGAATTGTGGTTTTTGAGGATAGGATAGAGGGCCTTTAGGATAGAACGCAGAGATTCTAGGCCAGGGAGAAACGTGGTACAAATTGAAAGAGGTTGGTTTTAAGCTGTGGTGGACATATATGCGCAGGATACGCTGTGGTGGACGTGCAGTACATAGCTACGCTCCATATCAGAGTTTTTACGAGTCTTGTCTTGACATCCCTACTCAACGTCCCCGTCATCAACTCCCTCCTCCTTGAGAAAGCCTCCTTGCTTAGCACAATTCTTCTCCTTACGTCCCTACCACTTTGATCGTATTGCTCCAAAAAACTTCCGAGCTATGTAAACTGCTCTACCTGCTCTATTTTTCCCCCCCTACTTTAATATTTAGCTTAGCCTCTTTCTTTCTGGAAAATCGCATAACATTTGTTTTATTAATATTGATTCTCATCCCATATTTATCGCACTGATCCTCCAATTCACTCAACAATGCTTGCAACCCCTTGGCTGACAGAGCAACTAATGCTTTTTCATCAGCAAACCTTACCGATTTTATGAATTCCCCTCCGACTTTCATTCCTACCTCCAGTCCTTCCGATGCCTCTTTAATCATTTCCTCTACATATACGTTGAACAGTACCGGTGACAATGGGCAACCCTGCCTTACACCTCTTCCTAACACTGCCCATCCGGACTCTCCGTTCCCCACTCGCACCTGAGCAGTCTGAGACATGTACAGGTTACGGATCAGTCTCCTGTCCCTCCAATCCATTCCTATTTTCTGCAATACAAGCATTAATTTTTCCCAATTCACTCTATCAAACGCTTTTTCGAAATCTACAAAACAGGCAAAAACGTCCTGATTGTACTCTATATTCCTCTCGACTACTGATCTCATTACTGCAATGGCATCACGCGTACCTCTTCCTTTCCTGAACCCAAACTGATCATCCCCTAAGTAATCATTTGCCTTTCTCTCTATCCTTTTGTTGATGATCCTGAGAATAACTTTAGCTGCGTGGGATATCAAACTTATTGTTCTGTAATCCTCACATGACGAAGCCTTTGCCTTTTTTGGAATAGGAACTAACACCGATCTCACAAAATCTTCCGGCCAGATTCCTTCCTCATAGATACTACGAATCAGTCCATATATGGCCTTCTTCCCACCTTTCCCTAACCATTTCAATATTTCTACAGGAATATTGTCCACCCCCACTGCCTTATTTGCTTCCATCTCCTTTAATGGCCTTTCTATTTCATCGTCGAGTATGCCTGGACCTAAGCTATCTTCTTCTACATCATGTTCCTTTTCTATGTCTAACCTTGTCGGCCTAAGTTCTTTACCATACAGTGTTTCTATATATTCCTTCCATCTCTCTTGGATTTTTCCTGGTTCAACTATTATCTTACCCCATTTATCTTTAACTGTTAGCACAGATCTTGCCTTCTTACTTCCTGATAATAACTTAACCTTGCTGTATAGAGCACCAATTTCACCCTTCTTCTGTAAACTTTCCATATCCTCCCATTGCGTTTTCCACCATTCTTCTTTTGCTTTATTTGTGGCCCTTCTCAATTTATTGTTTAACTCTTTGTACTTCATTTTGGCTAACTCTGTGTTTACATTTTTCCATCTTCTTCTCTCATCCATCTTTGCAATCATCTCATCCGTTACCAATGGTTTCCTTATCCTTTTCCTGTTAACGGTTCCTATAGTTTCTTATATATATATATATAAAACTTAGACAGTAACACACAGCACGAGAACACATAAAAAGAACACTCACAATATTATCTTGATAATTTAAAAACTTAAGTTTGAAAATATATATATATATATATATATATATATATATATATATATATATATATATATATATATATATATATATATATATATATATATATATATATATATATACATACATACATACATATATATATATATATATATATATATATATATATATATATATATATATATATATATATATATATATACATATATATATATATATACATATATATATATATACATATATATATACATATACATATATATATATACATATACATATACATATATATATATATTCAAACTTGAAAAATATATACATATATATATACCATACGGCGCACAAATATTCATTCAAACATAGAAATAGGTATAAGGAAAGGGGATAGGAAAACACATAAAAGGCAAACACAGGACATGTGGGGAAGGCGGTTTTTGAGCAGATCACGAAAGTAAAAATGTTTCCTTGTCCAGGATTTGAACACCGGATCTTCCACTTGCCGGGCGGATGTGCTACCATTACACCACCGAGGAAACTTAATCTACCTTGAGATCTGCGATGTTTTTAAGACACCCAAGTGCTCCGAATCATTTGCCAAAGGAAGGCTTTAGGGAGCTGTTCCACCCACCAAAGGAGAAATAGACAATACACACAAGAAGAGGGGACAGTTGGTTAGAAAGCATATAGTATCACATAGAATAGGAACAGTACGTTTCGTGGCACGCATAGCCAGAAGAAGAGATGAGCCACATTGGCCAGATACACATTCAAATACGAAGTCCTGCCATACGGCGCACAAATATTCATTCAAACATAGAAATAGGTATAAGGAAAGGGGATAGGAAAACACATAAAAGGCGAACACAGGACATGTGGGGAAGGCAGTTTTTGAGCAGATCATGAAAGTAAAAATGTTTCCTTGACCGGGATTTGAACACCGGATCTTCCACTTGCCAGGCGGATGTGCTACCATTACACCACCGAGGAAACTTAATCTACCTTGATATGTTTGTAGGAAGAAGTGTCTGCGAGTAGTCTGTTGGCTTCTTTTAGGTAATCAGTGGTGTTTAAGACTACCACTGTTGAGCCCTTGTCAGCGGAGGTGATGACCAGGTTGGGATATTTTATTAGTTTTCTCAGTTCGGATTCTTCTGCAGGGGAGAGGTTTGGTTTAGGATTCAGAGAGTTGAGGAAAGAGGGACTAGATATTTTAGAAAGGAGAAAATTAATAAAGATTTCGACAGGGTGATTCGGGGGTAAAGGTTAGGCTCAAAGTGGGAAGGCAGGCGGAACTTAGTTAGGGCACTGTGTGTGGGAGCGGGAGGAAGTGTTAGCAGGTTGCGACGCCCAGAAGTGTCGCCATCTTAGATTTCTGACAAAATTTATAGTGTCAGAGTAGATGGTCACGTGATTGACTTTGGGGGTGGGGCCTTTACCTAGAAGTGATACTTGCTGCTGGTTCAGGGTAAAACTTGAGAGGTTCAGCACGTGTTCGGCAGTATCTCCTGTTTGATTGACTGGTGGGAAAGGGGTGGGTTGAGGTTTTTTTGGTGGTAATGGCTGGGTAGAGTTTACGGAATTGGTAGTGTTTGCTGCATCGGTTGTGTTAGCAGAATCAGTGGGGTGGGTGGGGGGAAGTGGAACGTAGTAGCCAAATCAGGTTTATGGAGGTGAACGGGTCAGGAAGGAGGGTTAGGTTTCACAAGTTGGAGAGTTTAGGCAAGGCCCTGCCAGAAATAAGCACAAACCTTGGAGAATTTTCTCAGAGCTTTCCTATGTTGGAACTCAAGGGAGCACTCCCTTGATTGACACTCATGAGATGGATTGAATGAGTGAAGTCATACTTGAAAGAAAACACAGTACATTAAGATTTGTGACGGAACTGTATGGACTAAGAGCTAGGGAAAGTTTCCTATGATGCGGTACAAAAACCGATTTAAAACTACTTCAAAAAGTGTGAAAATCGTCATTTTGAAAATTATAGACTCTCAGAGGTTCTTTATTTTTATTACAAATAGAATATTGGCTATCGTTGAATCTGACAGTGTCTGCATCCAAATATTTTTTTAATTTTTGAATACATTTATTTTAAAGATTTCAAAAACTACAATTTAACATGATAAACGTTTCATTTTTCAGCATATCTAATGGAGGCAAGCACTGATGCACGGCTATGGCTGGCATTAATATGTTTTCTTTAAATACGAATCAGCCTGAGAGAGAAAGACATGGGGAGCATCATTTCCAAAATACCAACCAGCAGTCACCAATGCAAAAGGTTGAGTTCACTGTCGAATGTTGCTCTGCTCAGTATTACATGTCCTTTAGCGATCTGGCGGGGGGGGGGGAGAACCCCCTTCACGGTGGCATGAAAACGATCTGTCAGGGCAGCCCAGGAGTTCGCCCGCCGAATGCAGCAGAGAGGATGGAGAATGAGCAGTCAACGCAGAGGCAAGACACACCTTAATGACCTTCAGAAGCACTCCTGGTGGCATGTGGAAGTAACATTCCCCCTCAACACGCATGCGCAGGTTTGAGGTCGTTACATTCAACCAGCGTATTTTGAGAAGTGGAAAAATGGAGACGTGTTCTAGTGCTCTGTCAACGCGAGTTAAACAGCGTGCTGTTATTGAATTTTTAACTGCTGAAAAAGTGACTCCTACTGAGATTCATCGTTTCCGTTTTAAGACTTTATGGTGATAATGCTGTTGATAGGTTTACTGTAAACAGATGGGTAGTAAAATTTCGTGGTTGCGAGCCTGCAAAATCCATAATTGTTGATGAAACTTCTTTTGACTGTGTTTTGGGTTGCTCACCGAGTTTATGTGACCGATTTTCTGGAATGATGGGCAACGCTAAATTCTTCTCAGTATATACAGACTCTAAAACACCTCCGATGTCGAGTTTGTCGTGTTAAAAGCAGCCTGGCGCCAATAATCTTGCAACATAGCAACGCTCGCCCACACACCTCGCGTGCAACTGGAGAAACTCTGAGAAACCTAAAATTTGAACCGATTTCACGCCCTCATTATTCTCCCGAAATGGCGCCTAACAATTTTTATTACAGGGTCGCACCCAAAAGTGGTAGGACTGATTTTTTTCTGGCGCGAACGGAGCGGTGGAGGGGGGTCTGCCTGGCAGGGTAAGGTGGAGGGGGCTCTTAGCAACAGACCGACACTAACCTCAGTTGCCTGCGGGCTGTCGTTGAGTGAGGACACCGTTTTTAGTGAAGCAAGGTTTTTGTCTGCGTCGAGAAACAAAATGAATCTGAATTTAGAGCAATTATATTCCATGAAGTTTTGTGTGAAACTCGGGAAGACGGCAACTGAGACCCTCGATGTAATCAAGCAGGCTTATGGGGACACTGCCTTAAGCCGTTCCACAGTATTTGAGTGACACAAGTTGTTAAAAGAGGGTAGGGAGATCGTTGAAGACGGCCATCGACGGCAAGAGCCGACATAAATGTGGATAGAGTGAGGACACTGCTGAACACAGACCGACGCTTAACCAGTATAGAAATTGCACACCAGTTGGATCGTTCTGCATCCAACGTCCAACGCATTACTACCTTGATCAAAAAGTTCCCGGAATTTATTCAGAAAATTAAAAATACAAGTTTATTCATCTAAATCTATATTGTCCCCTTCAAAGTAATCCCCATCGACTGCAACACACTTATGCCAGCGCTTGATCCAATCCTCGAGACATTTTTTATACTCGGTTTTCGGTATGTCCATCAGTGCTTCCTGCGATTTTTCCATTACTTCCTCTCGGCTGCTAAAACGCGTTCCCCGTAATGGTTTTTTAACTCGATTGAACAGAAAGAAGTCACAGGGAGCCAAATCAGGTGAATTCGGTGGCTGTTGGATGGTATTTGTTGCATTTTTCGTCAAAAAATTACGAATAATGATAGCACTGTGCGACGGTGCGTTATCATGGTGCAAAATCCACGAGTTTTCTGCCCACATTTCTGGTCTCTTTCGGCGAATTGCTTCACGCAAACGTCTCATAACGCCCAAATAATACTCTTTGTTTACTGTCTGGCCTTCTGGCAAAAATTCATGATGCACTACACCGTTGTAATCCATGAAAACCGTCAGCATTGCCTTCTTTTTTGACTGAAAACGACGTGGTTTTTTTGGTCTCGGCTCATTTGGTGAACGCCATTCACTTGCCTGATGTCTGGATTGCGTGTCGTACTCATAAACCCACGTCTCGTCTCCAGTAATGATCCTTTCGATGAATGTGGGATCGGATTCATCCTCGCAAATCATGTCTTTTGCGACGTCAACACGGTCTCTTTTTTGCATGAAATTGAGGTCTTTTGGCACCAACTTTGCTGCTACACGACGGAAACCCAAATCATTAACCACAATGTCTTGGGCGGATCCATAGGCAATGTTCAAGTCCTCCGCTATTTCTCTGATGGTTAATTTGCGGTTATTGACCAACATTTCTTTTACTTTATCAATTTTTTCACTGACTTTCGATGTCGATGGTCTGCCACTGCGTTCATCATCTTCGATTGACTCACGACCACTTCTGAACCGCTCGTACCACTGGTAAACGACCGTTTTTTTTAGAGAATCGTTGCCGAAACACTTTTCCAACATTTCCAACGTCCGTGCGCCACTAAATCCGTTTTTTACGCAAAATCTAATACAAGTTCGTTGTTGCAAATTTAAATCCATTTCTGCAATTGTAAAAAATCGCCAACACACACAGAGATAGATGTACTCTTGGCTACGTAACTTTTGCAAATGTCAAGTTATGACACTAAGATTTAAAGGGAATATCAACAACAGATGTACCAATTTAACAAAAAACAGAACTCAAATCGGAACGATGGGAGCGCCACACGGTGGTTATTCCGGGAACTTTTTGATCAAGGTAGTATTTCACAGGATTTGGCCATGCGCAAGGTGTGCGCCAAGATGGTGCTGAAAATTCTGAGTGTCGACCAACAGGCAACACGAGTGCACATTTCCAACGAAGTGTTAGCCAATTTGCACCGAGATGAAAATTGTTTGGACAATGTGACAACTGGTGATGAAACGGGTTTTTCAATATGACCCCGAAACGAAAAGACAATCCGCGGAATGGCACACTTCCACGTCCCCACGTCCAAAAAAGGCTCGCATGAGCAAATCAAAACGATGTTGATTGTGTTTTTCGACCGTCATGGAGTGGTTCACAAGGAGTTTGTCCCACCAGGGGAGACTGTGAATGCGAACTTTTACGTGAAGGTGCTCACCCGCTTCCGAGAACGCGTGAAAAGAGTCCGACCGGCCATCGCTAACTGCTGGGTAATTCATCATGACAACACGCCGTGCCATGGCGCGCTTGTCGTCAGACAGCTCCTGGCCAAATACGGCGTTACCACGTTGCTGCACCCGCCCTATTCTCCCGATCTGGCACCACCGGACTTCTTCTTTTTCCCCCTGATGAAAAGACAGCTCTAGGGACAACGTTTTGACTCGATAAAGACCGTTCAAGAGGCTTCGATGAGGGTCATCAACGGCATCCCCAAAGAATATTTCTGTCTATCGGAATGCCTCCATATTCCCCTGATCTTGCACCTTGCGATTTTTATTTTTTTCCTCAACTCAAGAGACACCTCAAGGGTGATGATTACATCTCGGACGATGAGGTGAAGGCAGCTGTCAGTAAGTCCTGGATTCGAGAAAAGTCGGAAGAGTTTTTCAGTGACGGAATGAAAAAACTTGTTACACGTTGGGAGAAATGTGTTAATCTTACCCCAATGTGACTATTTTGAAAAATAAATATATGATTTTAAAACTTAAGGATTTTACTTTGATGCACTTTTTCCCGATCTTGCTATTTGTTTTTGTTCATGGTCTAACAAGCAAGTGTGCATTATATTTCAGCCTGCCCTCGTTTAAAATTGCGCGGATTGACACATTTACTAAAAACACGGATCGATGCACGGAGACACCAACAATGACGTCGGCATCTTAATATTATAACACCCCTTTCCACAGACTAAGGACTACCAGGACACGGTGGAAGGGCTTAGATCCCTAGAGCACTGTTGGCTGGGAGCAATGCTCTTTGCTCCTGGTAGGGTCACTCATGATAGCCTCGGATTCGCACGGAAAGAGAGCAAAACCTTAAGTACAGAGGGTGCGACAGGACCGAAGAGCGGATAAGATTCCCGCCGTAATTCCTGCGGAGAAAAGAGAAGACCCTCGTGGGGGCGAAGGGCAGTGCTACGGCTGAAATCACGCATCGGGAGAACTCGTGGATCCCTAGAGATGAGAGGGAGGATAGGGGGCAACTGCGACCATCGGAAACAATGTTGCTAGAACACAGCATTCGAGGATTTGCGAGATCATCGGAAGGGAGAATAAGGGCCGATCTCCTTCCCTCTGTTGAAAAGGGGGATTCGTCATGGTAGCGGCGGAGGCGGCAACCCCTTCTCCTCCACGTGGAAACGATCTCAGCATTGTTATGTTTCTAAGTAGTTTATGATCCCAAGCTTTGCCTGTCCTCACAACTGCGGAATGAAGTACCTTTAAACTGACTCTGCAGAATTACTTCGCGTGTAGAGATGCCAGCTGGAATGCCGTATTCGCAAAGGACCCTCCGTTCACCTCGATTCACCACCGCGGAGGCCTGCGCAGAAATATGCACTACTTTGGATCAATCACTTTTCTCAGTGCACGCCTGGGTAATTAATTATTCGCTCGGCACAGGAGAGTGGCAGCAGTACGGTGGTCATGGAGCACCCAACCGATTGACCGCAGACCCGTTCTGGGGCCCAGGACACTTTGGCGGCATGGAGGACATAAACAAAATGGCTCTCCTCATTTAGCGCATCGGTGCCTTGTTCGTAGTTAATGTGCGTGCCGTTCGTGGCCGGGGGCAGGACGAGGCGAAAGCTACAACTCCCAAACCCGACTCGACAACTCTTTTCTAGCGACACCCACACTTAATTTTTGGATATTGCTCCTCGTTTTGCATGATTGCAAATAAGCTATGAAATGTGTATGGACATTACTACTCGCTGCGCTCACGCCATGTGAGACAAGCTTCCCCTTGAACAACTCAAAACAACCATCAGGTTGAAGCTGAGCTATCGTTTCCTGCTTAGCCTGCAATATAAACTTTCCAAATTGCATGCCTTCTGATGCAAGTAGCAAGTAACAACTGTTCAACTTCTACTACCATAAGACTTGGTATAAGCAAATTATGAGGAATGGAACATTAACGTATGGCTTTTGAGAGAGGCAGGCCTCTAAATGCCTTCCACGTGGAAGAGCGGAGGGAGCAAGGAAAAGCCGGGTCCCCCCCCCCCCTTTCTCCAGTCCTTGCAGCAGTCTAAGGAAGGCTTTGGATGGCTAACTGCACTTATAAGTCCCACCGCACTGCGATAATATCAACCCCTCTCCAATTAAGTCCTCACACGCCCAGCCATCCCCAGCCACATCTCCTTTCTTCCTTTTCCTTCCCGTCCATTTCACATTTCGACGCAACAAAGCGACGTTTATTCTTTCGCAATGACGACCAATTCTGCGAGCCGCACTAAACTACGCCACTACCATCTCAAAGTTATCACTCATCTCACACACCATTAAAAACGAGTGCAAATCGCACGAAACCACACATTATCAACAGGTTACCTCTTTGGCGGAGAAGCAATGTCAAGGCAACCTAGAGCGGCTGCTTGAGCGCGTGGTGGCTCGTCGGAGGGCGAGAGCCGCCAAAGGCCGCGCACCGCGAGGCCGCATCGCGCGGCAAGGGGGACTGCGACTCACTTCTCTTTTTTCGTAATCCCTCGGCGGCGAGCGAGGGGGAGAGGAAGGCATCGGGGCGGCCGGGGAGCCCGGAAGTGACGCAGTCGACTCCCACGCCGTGCGATGCCCGAAGCAGGAAGTGGCGACCAGCGCCCCAGCGCACCATGCGCCACCCCGCGGAGGCTCATTCGTCACAATCAGTTCCCCCCCATCCTTCTCTTCGTCCGTGAAGGGGCGCCCCCATCTTTCATTACGCTCCGCGACAGGCAGCTATTTCTACTGGGAGGGGTCTTGTTGATTTTCAACTTTCGTCGTAGTTGTTTGAAGGATGTAAGGAATCTAATGTTCAAACGAATTCGCTGCATCGATTCGTTTATCATTATCACTTCCGAGAAAAATATATTCGTGAGTTGAAACCCCAACAAAAAATTAGGATTTATTAGAAGAGTACTGGATAAATGTGATAAAAAATTTAAAGAGCAATCTCTCGCTGGTGAGGCCTCATTTAGAATATGCTGCAAGTGTAAGAGATCCTCACGAAGTTGGATTAATTGCCGAATTGGATCGCGTGCAGCGTAGAGGAGCTAGATCTGTAAAACGTTGTCATGACAAACTTAATAGCGTACCAAAATTATTGAAGGAGCTATACTGGGAATCACTCACGAAGCAAAGGTTAAATTACAGATGAAATCTCTCGCATAAATTGGAAGGATATCTCTATTAGCAGTGATGTTGAAAATGCATTATTACTCCCATCGTACCACGGCAGGAGAGACCATGCTAGTAAAATTAGAGAGATTATGTGTAGAGCTGATATACCTCGTAGGCATATACAGGGTGCGTTCCGACAGTAATGCAATTGAATTGTACAAGTATGTAACACTTTTCCTTAAACGGTAGATTGTTTCTCATTTTTCGTCTCATATCTGCGCAAGACCGTCTTAGCGTCCTCAGAGTATATTAAAATATTATTAGGAAATAAAAAATTCTCCTCCGTATCCTCTCCCCCCCCACACTCCCGATGGGGAAGTCTTTTGTTTGCCTACGCCGTCGAGAAGACAACAAGCAGATTAGGACGAGACCTACAACTCGTGAAGAGCTCAAGCACTTCGGATATTACAACTGATAGCTTAAAATATAATATTTCCGAACTAGCTTAATCAATGAAGAATATAACATATTGATTTAACTTGGCAGTTTTTCAATTATGCAACGAGGGAGTATATTAGAGGTGGAGGGACACTTTAAAGTGAGGAGTTGGTTAATTGGTCCGATACGTTCGAGGCCCGCTCAGGAGAAACACACGCGAGTATAGGTCAATGACTTACCCCTTGAGGAGCGGAGACCTAAGGGCATTACGATGCCGTAACGCTGAGAATAATTCCCAAATGGTGACATCGACGAGGGTCGAAAGAGAGACGACATCGCGTCGCTTACCGATTCCCCGGCCTCGAATGCCTCAGCGCATTCACATTTATCTCCTCGTTAACAAAGGTCTACTGGCCTACGGTAGGCCCAACCACGATGAACCCTGCGAGACAAAGCACGCTGCACTCTTAAACCTCGCCTCACGTGAAACCAGACGTCCTCTTCTGCTTCCAATTTTCCGCCTCGGTCTATCGCCCCATATAGGTCAGTCTGCTCCTCCTTCGAAACTCGCCGCGACCCTTCAATATGATCTTCTACGAATCCACTGCAGGTGCTCTTCATTCGAACAAACATCTTGACCCTGCGTAATTCTCCTCTTGGCCCTCCTCATTAATTTTTCTACGTCGTCCGAAATTCTGCCCTACAGGTTAAGGGCTGTCCCGCTATCGGTCCTTGGGTTCACGCCCCCAACGTTTGCCTTAGTTCCAAGTTTAGCTTACGTGTTTCTTGAAAACCTTTTTACCTTCGTTTTCCCGGAGTCGCCGGCCCCGGTGGCGGCGGGGTAACGTCCTCGTCAGCCAATCCAAGAGTCACGGGTTCGATTCCCGCCTGGGTGGGTTTTCCTCCACCTAGGGCTTGGATGTTCGTAATCGTCTCATTTTTATTAATAAAAATTGGCAATTTTTATTAATCATGATATTCCACCATATCACGCCTGAAACGTCTCTTTTTATCGTCTCATTTGTTTTTGGACCAAGACTAAATAAATAAAATAAACAGTAACCTATCGCACTGATTCAGTCTGCTTCCTTAGCCTCGGCGTATTGGTTTGCTCTCAAATAACCCGCATTGCCCTCATCAACGCACCCATGGCGTCGGTTTCCCTTCACGGCCGCCCTTCTCCCGCTGGGCAGGAGGTCTCGTTGGGGGAAGAGCGCGGGACCCTACCACCCACCGCCGCGACACGTACGCACGGACGGACGAGCGGGGTGGTGTGGGGGAAGAGAGGGAGGGAGGGCGCAGCGGCGACGAGCGGCTTTTGTTTACGTGCGTGCTTGGTTTGGGGGGGTCGGGGATTGAGGCGTGCTCGAGGGGGAGGGGGGAACGTCGAACGCCGAATTCAGGGCGACTGTAGTAACAAATAAATGGCAGTCTAGCGGCTGGGGCGAGTTTTGAATGGACGCCGCTAAACTGTGACGCGCCGCCTCTCATGGCGCCAGGTGGCACCCTCCTCCCACACCCGCCTCCCTCGGACGACGCCGCACACTACCTTACTACCGCCTCCTCCATTCAATCCGCATTCAAGACGCCTACTCACGGAATGGCTCGACTCGAACTGCTGGCACGCTTCCACTATGCACGTGGAATATGTAGTGCGATGGACAAGTTCCTGACGAACGCCATACCTGTCCATCCACCGCGAGAGACTCCGAGGCGGCCTCCGAGATTCCCCCTCCCTCCCGCCCCCACGCCACCGCGTCACCTCATCGCCAATCCAGTGGGCGATCGCCCTTCACGAAGGACTTCACCTCCCAATAGTCGTCTGCCCTACCCCACCCACCCCTCTTCCTTTCCCTCCCTCCGTTTTGCATCTATTGAGGAAGGCAAACCATCACTGGAGTGATAGTTATGGAGTAATATACAGCGGATAGGACGAGAGCCAACGAGGGGTGGTCATTATATTAAATAAAGAGGTAAGAAGAAGGGTAGTTAACTTAGAACAAACAACGGATAGAATATTACTAGTAGAGATTAAAGCAGAACCGAGGAACTTGGTCATTCATTCAATTCATGAAATCCGTTAGGGTTACAGATGATCATGCCCTAGTTTGTCAGTCAGCCAAGGGGTTGCAAGAATTGCCGAGGGAATTGGAATTTCAGTGCGACAGATATTGGATGACAATCAATATTAATAAAATAAAAGTTATGCGATTTTCCCGAATGAAAACGTCTAAGATAAAAAAATTGAAGGGCAAAAACTAGGCAGGGAGAAGTTTAAGTATCTCGAAATTGTTTAGGACCAACACGGTCAAAGTAGTAGGGACGTAAGGAGAAGAATTGCGCTAAGTAAAGAAGCTTTCACAAGGAGGAGGGATTTAATGACAGGGACGTTGAGTAAGGATGTTAAGAAAAGACTCGTAAAAACTTTGATATGGAGAGTAGTTATGTACGGCGCGGAAACGTGGTCACTGAAGCAAGAGGATAGGCGTAGATTGGAGGCTCTTGAAAAGTCAGAAGACTCTGAGTCTGACCTGAAGAAGGCCTCGGAGTAGGCCGAAAGCTCAAATAATCTACAATGTGAGTGTTCTTTTACGTGTTATCTGTTTTATTCTGTGTTCTATTGTGCCGTCCAAAAGTAGTATAGTTCTCGTGAGTACTTCCGCATCATATATGAGAGGCAATCAAATGAAACCTAACGGACGAACACATAGATCTTTCCACCGGCCCATTACACGGGCCCCTATGAGTTGTCGTTATGTGGTACTCCTGGCGATGGCAATATCGATACGTAACAACAGTAGTACCACCTTTCTCGCGGACTAAGTGTTATGGCGTTTATGGTGGTTTTCATTTGACTGCCGTTAGTACATAAAAGTTCATATTGCAATAGAAAGGAAGCCTATGTTGTAACTGATGCATATACAGAGTCACATTAAGATATTTACTCCTCTGTGCAGCAATTTTTTTTAAAGAATGCATAGCGCATGTTTCCGTTTATATCGTGGTCATATTTCAGTCGGCGAAGAATAAAATTTTCGAAAAGATTAGCGTGTTGCTAGCAAAAAAAATCTGTGTAGAGATAAATTGCTTTCGAAAAGAAACCGAATATTTATATCCTTTTCATCACAACACAAAGTTTCCCCACACTTGGGAAAATTGCGATGCGCAAAAATAAACGTTCCATTAAACATCTACGAGAATGAATTTCACTGCATTCAATTCGGCCACTTCGCTTTGATGATATGCCTTGTGAAGCTCTAGAGACATTCTATTTTTTTAACACCAGTCCCAGCTACTGTACGGAAGTCTTTTTTTTACAATTTTTGTTGACGTAGGTTCGAATAATGCTTCGAGTCCATTTCTTGGCTTTTCATTGTGAAGGTAGGGTCAGTGATAAGTTTGGCCGTGAGGTCCAGGAGAGCGATGAGAGGGCAAAGTACCAAACAGTCTTCCCATTCAGCATATTAAACATTTAAATGAAAACTAAGGATAATATCCTTGGTGATTATACCACCTCACACCATATAATAGTGATCATGTATTGCATACAGTCAAGGATACAGCACTGGCTCAGAATGAAACGAGTGGGTGCGCGCGCACACACGAATACGTCATCTCGCACCCCCTCATCGGGCCACTGGCTCATGCTAAAACAAATGAGGCCGTGGGCCTTGCTCCTGCGAAGCCTGCAAGCAGACGGTCTACGCCACACTGGGCCTGCCCCAAGTATAAAAAGAGTACATCCGGGAAGGAAATTATTGCCGATCAAAGGACCCACACATAACTAAAATTCTTCCAAATGAGGCATTTGTACATCGACACACCGATGCCAACGGAAAACCATTCCTTGACCTCCCCGAGTGCCCTTAACCATGGTCACGGTCTCCGAATCGAGTTTCCGACCTTAACACAACATTTTATCGCGTATGGTTGCTCCATGGAACGTGGCATCGTGAATTCGTGGCGCGACCCCAGTCTAAATGCATCAGTGATCCGCACACTGTAACGGCCCGCAGGCAACTGGCTCGGGTGGCGTCATTTTCCCTAGAACACCCGCCACAGCTCAGCCCACTCCAACCGTCCTCGCCGGCGTGAAATGTTCAAAATTACGTAATATGTACAGGTAAGTACCTGTATGACATTAATGTATTAATATGTTACGGTGGCCAAAAGCAATGTAGTGAAAAAAATAAACTCAGAGGATGAACTCGAAGCGAGGGGGAAGCGGACTAATTACCTGCTACTATCCTTCAAATCCATATAGTATCTCTCTTTCTTATGCCATTAGCACTCGATGTGCAAGCGCAAACTTTTGCCATGTCCCCTTCCGGGGTGGGGGTGGCAACATTAAAACTACCCCGTCCTACCTTCCACCAAGAATGGTGTGCGAGGGTTATCCCAGAAGTACCCGACCCAACAAAGAAAACACTAAAATTTTGGAAAAACATTTATTTTTCAACATAATCTCCTTTGAGCTCCAAACAATTTTCCCAGCGGTGTTTAATAAATTGGAAACCCTTTTTATAATTAGAACTGTCCTGCTCCTCAAAATAGCCATTAACTGCCCACACCACTTCTTCACGGTTGGAAAATCTTTGACCACCGAGGCTTTTTTTCAAGTTTGCGAACAGAATATGATCCGAGGGAGCTAAATCTGGCGAATAGGCAGCATGAGGTAGCAATTCAAACTTTAATTCAACTCGTCAACGTAATACGAAATAAAAACGAAAATTCACATTTTATGAGGAAGAGAGGTTGAGCTATCGGGTACTTGATATCGCAGAACGTAGCATTAATAGTTTGGACACGCTCTACTCATTATTATCCGCTGGTTTTATTTCTTCATTAATGATTAATTATTGAGATGTCTGGTGTTTTACTGGTCATTCCCTCTATAAATTGCTGTCCAGGAGTAATACGCTTGAATGTGCTTTCGTATAACTACGCATGCATGTATACACATGTATGTATGTACACGCATACATTCATGAATATCCGCGAGCAAATTATGAGTGATTCGGGTATCTATAGAAGGAAAAGGAGAGGTAGCAATACCAAAAAAGAGCAAACACAAGGTTAGTAAGCAAGTGGGGAAGTTGGATTAGGACTCCGGGAGAGAAAAGGTTCCTGAACCGGGAATCGAAACGTCGGCTTTCCGGACTTCAGCACAGACCACATGTTGGTCGGCGTTCGCTATTATGCCGAGACACACCCGATAACTGTCGTGCCTTCGACATGAGCACAATCGCTGGAAGAGAGAAGGCCGTGGGGACAATATCGAATTGAAAAATAACTGATTGAGAGAAGATCACATCGCGTGGTGGCGATACGTTGAAGTCAATTTCATGTAGTGAGATGAATGGGAGAATGCAATGTGTACTGAATAATGCAAGGGATATTTGAGGCCGAGACTTAAGGGAGTTCCACTCACGATGAGTCAAGTAACACCTTAGACTGACTTCCACAGAAACGACATTTATTACGCAGTCAACTTGTTTCGCTAGGCAGTAGCGTCTTCAGGACTAAAAGCACATGGATTTATAATGAAACCATTTGGCCGGTGAAGTTGTGAGATTCATTTAAGATATGTCCAGGCCGAAAATTCGAGGACTTCCACTGGTTGCGAGCGGCGGCGTGAATGGGGTGAGGCGTGCAGTGAGGAGGGAGGGTGAGGAAATCTTGTGCTGCACTGTGCGCCAGGGTGCTTGGCCAGTTGTTAAAGAGCGTCGCGTGGCGGGCCAAGGGTGAGCGTGGCAGAGCTCAGTCCTCCGCAGGTACATCTGCTTTCGAGGCAATGTGCACTGGCCCTTTAATCGAGGGAGCGGCGTCAGAGGCAGCCCTCCAACACAACATAATGAGGGGGAAGGGGGAGAATGGGGACGCTTTGTGCGAGAGAGAGTGGGCAAGCGGCCCTTCCGGTGCCGCCGCTCCGACGGTGGGTTAAAAATGAATGCGGACCAAAATAACCTAAATATTTTTCCACGGGGGTCACTCAAAGTCGCGGGGCGGGCGGGTGGTTGATGACGACGCGAGGAGGGGAGGGGGAAGGAGGATGCTGCTGAATGAGAGCGGAGAAGGGCGCGTTCTTTCCCGATTTCCCGGGACGGAGCAAATCGCAACGGGAATTTCCCCAACTCCCAGGAGCGGGAAATTTATCCGTATATTTTCCTAATAAAGTTCCTGAAAAATAGTGGAGAAACCGGAAATTTCTCTAGAATGCTCAGAAGAGTCTCAAGTCGTCATTCCCAGCTGTCCCAGGAGTTCTCTTTTCCAGATTCCCGGACCATGGCCAAATCCTCTTCTGTCCACGTCGGACATCTCTAATTTCGCATCGCGAGTGTCCACGGGAGGGGGAGGGGGTGGGGGAAGGCTTTGGGGGTTCCATTCCCCCGCCTCTTAACGCAGGAATGCTTCGTCTTCTCCGACGCCCGGCACACGTCACTCGCGTTTCGATGTGCCCTCCGCCCGATCGGTTCATCTCCTTCCTCACCCATCGCTGGAATGAGTCCGCGGGATTGCTCTTTATTGTGCCGGAGTAGATGCTTGCCAGCGATTTCACGTCAACATCCTGGGCCCACGGCCTCGCCATTGACGGAGAGCTCAACGCCCCTCTCCCCCAGGGCTTCTCATCAGCTCCATGTTGTCTCGCCAATTGAACCCTTTCAAAATGGAGTCGAGTATCTGTTAATTGGGGGAGAGACAAATCTTACGCAACGCCATTTAATGTCTATCTTGTCTATTGGCACCGCCACGGAGAGCATATATAAATTAAAATATCGCTCTATCGCCTGTTCTGCCTTTCAATCCAAACTTCTCCTCGCGCCAGAGACGAAGGTATTGCCCAACACACACCCCTCTTACGTGTTTCGTTTCCTGGGGCGACTGTACACATTGACGAAGCCGCAAGGACAAATGAAAGGCACCCTCAAACCTTTTCACTTCCGCATTATCAGAAGGTAACGCATACAAAATTTAAGTGTCTTCTCATATCGTTAGGAAACCGACAGTCAAATAATACATTATTGAAGACCAGGCTTGCACAAGAAAACAAGGGAAGTGTATCGACGATTTAAAAGCGTACCATAGTCACGACAGTATAAAAGGCTTTCAGCGTCAATCTACGCTCATCCCAGTCGTACAAAACACTGTCCATGTCTAAGTTTTGGCGACATTTCCTCCACGTCTTACCGCCTTCCTTTCTGCACCCAATTCCTCCTTTAACGCCCTCACTATCCCAACCATTTATGTCTAGGCGAACAGGTACTCCACTTTAAATTACACTTTCAATTTTATATTTCCATTTGCTGTAACACATTCCTAGCTCATTCGCTTTGCCTCCAGAAACCCGCACCCTCTAAGCCTCCACATTGTCCCATTCCTCCACGCGTGAATCGGGGCGAGGGGAGTTTATCAGTCGCCCACTTATTTGTCCTCACCCCTGACAACACATGAATTTCACACGCCACCGCTGGGCTTGGTATTAGATTGATTAGTTGCGCTCATTTGTCGGTCATCGAGGCCAACCTCCGCGGTCGTCGGTTATTTGAGCGCCGATGTCCCTCCGTGAGGCGGAGCATTCGAATTTGACGCGCGGGGCGCTCCACGGAGTTCCACTTCCTGCCACCGTCGGCGCTAGTGTTGCCTCCCCCGGGGGTAGGGGACTGGGAAGGGGGGGAGGAGAGTTTGAGATGCGAGTCTCCTTTGGAAGAGGGCTTTGGGAGAGAAGCCGACGAAACACGAGAACGCATTCAACAGAGAGCTTAAACTGGAAGGGTTAAAAAAAATATGAAAATGGAGTAATTTAAATGGCTCTCGACCGGTACTTTTACTAGTGATTGGACGCCGGCGGAAAATGCCTGGAATATTTCCAGGTTCTGTCATCCGGGGAACACATTCCTACATTTCCACGCAAATACACACACTCTCCACGCCAGAGGAAATCTTGCTCAATTCCACACCACAATCCCTCTAAAACCTCCCGTCAATTCATCCTCTTTGTTTATTCTCCTTATTGGTCTGCCTCGCCTACCCAAATAAAATATGAATAAATAAACTCGTATGTAATGCAATAAAACCTAATTGATCATTGGCACAATAAATATGACGAACCATGCACTTTGTGATATGTCTGCGGCCTCGACCGCAGCGTCAACTTTGATTCGTAGACCACTCTAAACCATATCGTTTATTTTGTCATTCATTTCGAAGGAAGTAAATTCCACTGGACGTCCACAACGATGTCCATCATTTCTGTATGTACGGCCACGCTTAAACCCATTAATACAATTGTAAATATTCGCAAACAATGGGGCATATGCACCATGACCTACATCCAATTGAGTTTCATCTCTTTCGATCTCAAGGCTTTCAAAGAGAACCCTTTTATCACCGCACGAAAGACATTTTTTCCATTTTTCTAAATATACAAAAGTTTTTTGCTTCAGTGTTTGCACAACAAATGTTCTTCGAAGGGCACAGGGAACACAGGGGCAGCTGGGACTTTAATTAACGACCCACTACGGGTCCGACACAATATTTCCATTTCAGGACGACGAGCCGCTGCTCGGTCGAGATTCTCGCCTCTTAGATGTCCGTCGCGCGAAGGGGGCCGTCAGTCCCCCGATCACTCGGTGAAACTCACGGGTGGTAACTTGAAGTCTAACAAACACACTCCGATAAAAATCCTCCATTACAATAAATGCTGTAACATTTTAATGCAACTAAATTTGTGAACATGAAGTCCTTACACAAATGTATACGATGCATGGAAATAGTCTTGATTTAGGTTACGGCCAACTTGATTATTATATGATTTTGAGTAACAAAATTACTTTTTTAAAGTAATATACCAGTTAAGGTAGGTTTTGGATGACCAAAACAACGAAATAAATATCTCCTGACGAAACACAATACATTCACAGTCCTTCTTCATCTCTGTCCACTTCCTTCCTCCCTTCATCCCTTCCAATATCCCAATCCTGATCCTGCTTGGCCTAATATTCCCATATCTATACTCTTCAACATCCCACTCCCGCTCAATACGACTTTCATCCATTTTTCTTGCCTCCATAGGATTTCTTCCAACAAATCCCTCTCCTCACTCACCATCCCTAGTACTTCCTCATTTGTTTTCCTTTCGGTTCATTTCACCATCTCCACACCCATATTTCAAAACCTCCAATCTACGTCCATCCTACTGCTTCATTGACCACGTTTCCGCGCTGTACATATCTACGCACCATATCGAAGTTTTCACGAGTCATTTCTTAACATTCTTACTCAACGACCCTGTCATCAACTCCTTCCTCTTTGTGAGTCTCTTTGCCTAGCGCAATTCTTTACCTTACGTACACACTACTTTGACCGTGTTGGTCCAAAACACTTCCGAGATATGTAAACTCTTCTAACTGCTCCATTAGTTTCCCTCCTATTTTAATGTGCAGCTTAGCCTTTCTCATTTCTGTAAATCGCAGACGATTTCTTTTACCTATCTTTAATCTCATCCCATATTATTCGCGTTGAATTTCCAATTCCCTCAGCATTGCTAGCAACCCCTTGGTTGCCTGACAATCTAACACTTGGTCATCAGCAAACCTAGCTGATACTGGATCGTAGATTTTCGCGGCGTTCAGATGAAAGACCCTCCATTCTCGGGATGTCACCGCGCAGGCTGTTTTTCTGACAACTGCAAAACCTTTGTCAGAAAAACAACCTACCCCGTGACATCCCGAGAATGGAGAGTAATAAACCTAACTGATTTTACGAATTCCCCTCCCGACTTTCATTCCCACCTCCAGCTCTTCCCATGCTTCCTTAATCATTTCCTCCACATATACGTTGAACAGCACCGGTGATAATGGGCAACCCTGCCTTACCCCTCTTCCTAACGCTGCCCATCCGGACTCTCCGCTCCGAACTTGCACCTGAGCAGTCTGAGACATGCACGGGTTGCGGATCAGTCTCCTGTCCCTCCAATCCATTTCTATTTTCTTCAATACACGTATTAGTTTTTTCCAATTCAATTTATCAAATGCGTTTCCGAGATCTACGAAATTACGCCTGTCCTGATTTTATTCTATACTCTTCTCGATTAGTGATCTCATTACTGCAGTTGCATCACGCGTACCTCTCCCCTTCCTAAACCCAAACTGATCATCCCCTAAGTAATCATTTGCCCTACTCTCTATTCTTTTGTTGATGATCCTGAGAACAACTTATCTGCATGGGAAACCCAACTTCTTGTTCTGCAGTCCTCACATGATGTAGCCATTACCTTTTCCGGAATAGGAACTAACACTGATCTCTTAAAGTCTTCCGCCCAGATTCCCACATTATAGATACTACGAATCAGTCCATATAGTCTTCTTCCCGCATTTTCCTAAAAATTTCAACATTTCCACAGGAATGTTGTCTACCCCCAAGGCCTTATTTGCTTTCATCTCTTTTAATGCCCTTTCTATTTCATCGTCGAGTATGCCGGGACCTAAGCTATCTTCTTTTACCTCATTTTCCTTTTCTATGTCTAACCTTCTTGGGCTAATTTCTTTACCATACAATGTTTCTATATATTCCTTTCATCTCTCTCAGATTTTTTTGGTTCCACTGATATCTTACCAAACGTATCTTTAACTATAATTGGTTGTCGTATTGTTAATTCTCAGTATTGCCCCCCTCCCCAAAAACCTCCACCCCCACCCCTTGGATTTCCCACTGTTCCTCCCCGCCTCTTTGACTCCTCCTTTCAACCTTCCCCTCATGGAATTCCCCTGTCTCCTTTCCCCCTTTCTCCTCCCCTTTTTTCCCTCCTTCAACCCCCCCGCCTCTTGTTGCAACTATATATGTGAAGAAGAGACGCACTTGTGCTCACACCTGATGATGATGTGAAAACATCGAAACCGGTAGTGTCGAAATAAAATATCTAGTGGAAAATTGCAATACCTGTGGTTTTAATTATCTTTAACTGTTAGCAAAGATCTTACCTTCCTACTTCCCGATAATAACTTAACCTTGCTCTATAGCGCACCAATTTCATCCTTCCTCTGTAACCTTTCCATATCCTCGCATTGCGTTTTCCACCATGCTTCTTTTGCTTTATTTGTGGCCCTTCTAAATTTATTGTTTAACTCTTTGTAGTTCATTTTGCCCAAATCTGCGTTTGCCCTCTTCCATTTCCTTCTGTCATCCATCTATCTAATCATTTCATCCGTGATCCATGGTTTCCTTGTCCTTCTCCCATCAATAGGTTCCTATACTTTCTTTTGCGGCAGACGATATCCATTTCTTGATATATTCCCATTTTTCCTCGAGAGTACTCAGCTCTTTACCGTCATCCATGATTGTCTCTACCGCCTGCTGTCACCCTTTCCCTATCAATCCAGTTAATGCTTTTATATTCTATTTTTCAACCTGCCATAACAATAAATTGTGGTCAACTAATATAACAACTAAATTAGGATCTGAGTCCGTATCCAATCCCGGGAAACTGTCCGAATTGATAACACTGTTCCTAACCAGATCTATCTTATACCTTTCTGAGTCATCTGGAATTTTCCATGTACTACTTCATGTACTCCATGCTCTACCCCATTTGTGGTGTGTAAACGAAGTGTTGGTGATGACTAATTTCTGTCTCCTGCAAAGTCAATTTCTTTCTCCCCACGGTCATTCATCGCACCTAAACCGCAATCCCCCACCTCATTACCACCTCCTCCTTCGCCTACCATCGCATTCCAATCCCCCATCGCTATCAAATGTTTCCCTGCAGGAACACACGCTATTATATTCTCTAACCATTTTACATCCTATCGACCTCTTCCTCCTTGTGTTTACTCGGTGGTATGTATACCTGAACAATGTCCAAATCCGTCAGTTTTGCTTTTATCTCTACCAGTAAAATGCTATCCGTTGCTTCCTTTATGCTGACTACGCTTCTTTCTCCATTTTTATTCGATATCATAACAACCCCTAGTTGGATTTCGTCCCCTCTGCTGTATATTATTCCATAATAATCACTCAGGCAATTCCCGCTATCCTTCCATCTCACCTCGCATAGACAAAATATCTATATAGTATGGGATCCCCATAATATAAAATTGATTTCAGAATTACATCGAGTTCAGCGGAGGGGTGCTAGATTTGTCAAACATTGTTATGACCAACGCAGCAGCGTATCTACTTTGCTAGACAATTTAGGTTGGGATTCTCTAACGCACCGGCGTTTACAATATAGATTAAACTTATTAAAAACATTTAAAGATGGGCCCTTTTCCGATGATATCAAGAATATAATACGAACCCCAACGTATTACGGTCGAAGGGATCACGGAGATAAGATAAGATAGATAGATTGCAAGACTGACAGTTTTAAAATGTCATTTTTTCCAAGAACGATAAGAGACCAAAATGCTTGTAGTCGAAATCCCCCAGGAGTCAGTTCATCACAATAAGTATTAACGTGCAGGTTAGGGACTGCGCGTGGATATATCTGTATTTTTTGTTACAGGTTCCCCCCACATATTTGAATAAACCCCATCTCTTACCCTTTCCCCCCGGTGCTACACCCCCTGCCACACACCTTTTTTAGTGGCTCGCAGGGCATTTATGTAGATATATCTCCCCACACCACCGCTTTCCGTATGATCTATTAGTTCATGTACACCCGCGGACGACGCGCGCAAACGGATACACGCAATACATAACATCAAGCAACGTGTATTCAAAAGTTGAGAGCACGGAACAATACACTCTCATTGCGACTTTGGAGGCAGCTTTAACCGTCTCGGCTCTCCGTCCGCCTTCGTCGAATCATTTCTACAGAATAGACATTCCAGAAAGGGGAGGATGCTTCCCAGGGCCGCGTCAAACACTATATCGCGCATGGGGGGTCGATAACCGGGGTTGTGGGAGAAATTACCCCCCCAAAGTCATCCTAAAGCCTACGCCAAACATCCGCCGCGGCGATTTCGAAACATTACCGGTGGGTTAAAGGTTAAAGCCATTTGCGCCCACGCGCGTCCGCTGGGGGCAGCGACACGGGAGTGAGGGGTGGGAGGCAAGGGGGGTGAGGGGTGGGTAGAGGCAGGGGTGAAAGGGAGTGCTGGGGGTCGATCTGCCGATACGAGAGATGGGCCGGGGGCAGGAGGGGCGGGCCGCATTCCGTACCTCCCTCACCGGCCGGGGATGAGCGCGAGTCAAGTGGGGGGTCAGCCCTGGGAGGAGGGCTGCTGGGATTAAACACCCCCAAAACACGCCGCCAACGCCCACTGCAGCATCCCGACTAACACTCTCCCATTCCACCTCGATGATACGGTTCAATTCTCTCCGACATTTTTACAGATAATAAGGCACACTTGCAAAGGACACTCAATTTACTAGGCACTTCTTTCGGTGCATCGCCGTAACCCCCCGGTCACCCGCCGCCCTTCCCTTGCCCATTGCTTAACACTCGCAGGGTGACCTCATATGATTCCCTAAATTTCTGCCCGCCTTCATCCCGACTATTCGCCCACACATCACAGTCTTCTTCAACGAGCACTCCAAAGCCAATCCCCTCTCACAGCCTCCTCCACAGCCACTCATCTCCGCTCCCCCAACACTCCCTCGCTCAATTAAAATTAGCAATTTTCCACAAAATTAAATTTTATTAATACGACCGGTTTCAAGGACACACAGAGATTCCACCCTCAACGAGACAACCCTTCCAGCCAGCCACGAGGTTTTTCCGGACTGTGGTAATTTTTCACCCCTTCTCCTCACCCGAAACCTTTCTCCACTCCCATTGTCACCCACGTTGCCCACGTTCCTTCTCCCCTCCCTCTTTTCCCCCTTTTTTCCACTACCCTCCCCTCACTTGCTTTTCAGCATATATAGTGGACAACGAGAATATGACTGTTACCGGAAGATGATGTAGTTGCATTGGAACCGGTCGTATCAATAAAATTTATTTTTGTGGAAAATTGCTAATTTTAATTGATCATGTTATTCCACCATATCACGCCTGAAACGTCTCTTTTTACTCCCTCGCTCGCTTCCCTTTCCATCCGTTTCACCATCTCCTTCTTCCTCCACACCCACGCCTCTTAACACCCTCATCAAAGGAAATATTGAACGAGAATTGACAATGCGATGAATTCAGACGTGACCTTGCTCAATGTGCGAGTGCTCTTAACGGTTGAGTTTTGAATTCGGGGACGGGCGTGTGTACGCAACCCTCCGTAATCTCGGCGACGGGGAGCCGCCACGAGTGAAACTGGCACGTAAACACGTTCCGGGGGGGGGGAATGAATAAATATCGAGTTCACTTCGATTCATCGATGTCACGATACTCGAGTACATAAATCGAGCAACAGCACCATATATTGCGTAATATTCTAACACACGCATGGGCTGTACACGATGAAACGGTGGTAGCCCAATCCGAAGACGGTGAAGACAAGAAATGCTCATCTAGCCATCTTTCACAGAATGCCCCTCTCAATAGGAGTGCCGTCCAATTTAGTGATGGAGAATAGGAATATTTCCAGTAACATTTGATAATTTGGCACTCATTCGATATCTGGTATTTCATTATATTACACTTTATCTTCCTTGGTCATGCTCTTCCTCGGCTCAAGACGTCATCGATGCATTTCCACGAAACATTATCATTGATCTCTTGTGGGCAAGCGGAACTCACCTAAATTGTTAACAACATTTTTAACTCTTTTTGGCAAACAAGAAAAAACCTAATTTTTGCGGTATGAATGGAAACAATAAATTCTCACATCACCATATATATTAGGTTGGGGAAAAAGAAATCCATTATTTTTGCGTGAAATTCAAAACTTTATTTAAGATGTTTCGGACGGTCCGATTTGGGTCAAATTTCTTTTCCCTAATTTGTTGCCATTTTAAATGTAGCTTCATAATGCCTCTCTCATAAAAGTCTTGGTCTTTATTGGCGAAAAACTCTGGTAATCTATTGTCACAATCTTCTCTTGATCGCAATTTCTTATCACTCAGAAAGTTTTGCAATGCGAGAAAAAGGTGGTAATCGCTTGGAGACAGGTCCCGACTACATAGTGGATGCATTAAAACCTCCCAGAGTCTCCGTCGAGTCACTACAGACGTGTGTGGCCTTGCGTTGTCCTGATTAAACACAACAACTCTTCTGTTGGCCAATGCTGGCCGTTTCTGGTCAATCGCTAGCTTCAAACAGGCCAGTTGTTGAAGTAGAGATCTGAATTTAGTATTTGGCCATACGGAAGCAATTCATAATAAATGATTCCTTTGAAGTCCCACCAAATACACAGTAGAACCTTCCTGGCCGTTAGTCCTGGTTTGGCCACCGTTTGAGCTGCTTCACCACACTTTGACCACGATGGTTTCCGCACTATATTGTCGTATTTGACCCATTTCTCATCATTAGTCACCATCCGTTTAAGAAATGGGCCGGGTTCATTCTGTTTGGCCAAGGCTTCGCAGGTGGAAATTCGATTCATCATGTTTCTTGGATATAATTGGTGTGGAACCCAAACATTGAGCTTCTTTTCCAATCCAGCTTTGCGCAAATGGTTTTTAAGTGTTTTAAGGTCAATTTTTAACTCCTGGGCTATGACTCCTAACCTGGGACTCCTATGACTACTAACACGCCGGTCAACTTCGATTATTTCTGTGATTTTATCGACATTTTCGACGACGGACCAGCCTGTGCGGTGGTGCATCTTTAACATCAAAAATGCCTGAACGGAATCGACGAAACCAAAATTGCACGTAATTAGCTCTTACAGTATCCGCACCATAAACACTATTCACAATTTCAGCGGCCTGGATTGCATTTTCGCCTTTATCAAAGAAAAACTGTAAAATGTAGCGAATTATCTCTTTGTTGAACAAACGAAGAACAGCAAAAGAATTTTTTGGTGTCAAATACCACCTTTACAAAGAGCACAAAGGTATACGTATACAGTGGGTCGCGGTAGTCCGGGGGTAGAGCGTTGGACCAGTGACTGACGTTGGGTTCGATTCCCAGGCAAGACACTCTGGGCACCTGTAGCTCCACCAAAGCCATATGATTCTATAAAGTTATTCCGCAAAGCTATATTCGGGTACCAGATCTTCCTGGGAAACTATAACCGGCACAGGGAAAGGAACTGGCCCCCCTACCCTGATGTGTGAACAATTCATACGCCGTCGGGTATATTACTGGGTGAACTCTACTACCTACTAAACCGACCTTCGGTTGACTATTGCGTTTATGGTTTATGCATATATATATTTTTTCTAATTAAAATTAATCTACCTTAAGGAAGGGTTTTTGGATGGACAAAACTCAAATAAATATTTAGTCACACTTAACAAAACCCAATCGAGCAACCTACTCTACATCAGGTCCCTCTTCATCTCTGTGTACTTCTTTCCTCCCTTCATTCCGGCCAACATCCCTATCCTGTTCCTGACCTTTTCTCGTTTGCCCAACATTCTCTCCTCTATTACCTTCTTCAACATTCCACTACCGCTCAATATGCCTTTCATCCATTTTTCCTGCCACCATAGGATTTCTCCCAACAAACCCCTCTCCTCACCCACCATCTCCAGTACTTCCTCATTTGTATTCCGCACTAACACGCAAACACACGGATACAAAATATTCAACACACGGAAACATAAAGAAAGGACACTCACAGAATGTATTGACGTTTCGACGGCTCGTCCGTCGTCATCAGAATGACCTTCTCGAGGAAGAGCGGATAGGACATGTTCAGAGGAAAGGTGAGGGGAGGAGAGGCAAGGGACCAAAAGGAGGCGAACGAGGTGGGGGAGGGGAAATGTATGCAGCATAGAATGAAATCACTAGGCTTTCGTTCAGCCCGGAGGGTTTAAAAGACTGGAGCACCCAGATATGTGCCAGCTCGCGGGTTCTCACCTCTATGCTGCTAGCGGAATTGGGAAGAGTTCAATCACTGAACCGGAGAAGCAGTCATCAAAAGACTGGTTGTGGGAAGCAGTGTGAGTAGGGATGGGATAATTAAGGAAGGTGGGAGATTTGGTGGAATAGCGGTGGTTACTCATTCGGAGCTCAGTTTTTCATTGTGAGACTTAAAATCACTTCCAAAAACAATGATATCACCTAGGTAAACAAAACAACGCAGCCCTTGTAGACCAGTTAAAATGGTGTTCATTAACCGCTGAAATGTAGCGGGGGCCCCCTTAAGGCCAAACGGCATTCTTAGATATTCAAAATGGGCGTTACCCGTACTGAAAGCCGTCTTACATCTGTCTTTCTCCTCCATAGACACCTGGTGGTAACCACTGGCCAAATCGAGAGTACTAAAGTACCTTGCCTTACCAAGTTGAACAAGTATTTCCATAATGTTTGGTAATGGAAACGCATCACCCACCGTGACTTCATTCCGCTTCCGATAATCAACCACGATTCTCCAATTTTGTTTCCCTGATGTGCCTTTTTTCTTGGGGACGACCAGTATCTGGGAGTTCCATGCACTTCTGCTGGGTGCTATTATTTCGTCCCTTAGCATTTCTTGGATCTGTCTCTGCGCCTCCTCCTTGTGGGCTTCGGGAATACGGTATGGACGAGTGTTGATGGCGTTGCCTTCTTCTCTGGTAGGAGTTGCAATTGTATGTGAAACAGCAGGAGTACAAGTAAGTTTATATCCCTAAAAAAAAGGCAGTCACTCGACTCGTGGGGTGCTTTCTCGTCTCGCCAATGTCCCCTCGAAAACACGGGGATACTACCTTGATCAAAAAGTTCCCGGAATTTATTCAGAAAATTAAAAATACAAGTTTATTCATCTAAATCTATATAGTCCCCTTCAAAGTAATCCCCATCGACTGCAACACACTTATGCCAGCGCTTGATCCAATCCTCGAAACATTTTTTATATTCGGTTTTCGGTATGTCCATCAGTGCTTCCTGCGATTTTTCCATTACTTCCTCTCAGCTGCTAAAACGCGTTCCCCGTAATGGTTTTTTAACTCGATTGAACAGAAAGAAGTCACAGGGATCCAGATCAGGTGAATTCATTGGCTGTTGGATGGTATTTGTTGCATTTTTCGTCAAAAAATTACGAAAAATGATAGCACTGTGCGACGGGCGATAACTCATTAGTCTCATCGGACTCACTTTAACTGTGCGATTGGCACTTTAACGTCTCATAACGCCCAAATAATACTATTTGTTTGGTTAATTGTATCCATAGTAACTTTGTGGAATTGCTTCATATCAAAATGAAATACACTATGTTATCCCACGGTGGGATAACATAGTGTATTTCATTTTAATACTCTTTGTTTACTGTCTGGCCTTCTGGCAAAAATTCATGATGCACTACACCGTTGTAATCCATGAAAACCGTCAGCATTGCCTTCTTTTTTGACTGAAAACAACGTGGTTTTTTTGGTCTCGGCTCATTTGGTGAACGCCATTCACTTGCCTGATGTCTGGATTGCGTGTCGTACTCATAAACCCACGTCTCGTCTCCAGTAATGATCCTTTCGATGAATGTGGGATCGGATTCAGCCTCGCAAATCATATCTTTTGCGACGTCAACACGGTCTCTTTTTTGCATGAAATTGAGGTCTTTTGGCACCAACTTTGCTGCTACACGACGGAAACCCAAATCATTAACCACAATGTCTTGGGCGGATCCATAGGCAATGTTCAAGTCCTCCGCTATTTCTCTGATGGTTAATTTGCGGTTATTGACCAACATTTCTTTTACTTTATCAATTTTTTCACCGACTTTCGATGTCGATGGTCTGCCACTGCGTTCATCATCTTCGATTGACTCACGACCACTTCTGAACCGCTCGTGCCACTGGTAAACGACTTTTTTTTTTAGAGAATCGTTGCCGAAACACTTTTCCAACATTTCCAACGTCCGTGCGCCACTAAATCCGTTTTTTACGCAAAATTTAATACAAGTTCGTTGTTGCAAATTTAAATCCATTTCTGCAATTGTAAAAAATCGCCAACACACACAGAGATAGATGTACTCTTGGCTACGTAACTTTTGCAAATGTTAAGTTATAACACTAAGATTCAAAGGGAATATCAACAACAGATGTACCAATTTAACAAAAAAAACAGAACTCAAATCTGAACGATGGGAGCGCCACACGTTGGTTATTCCGGGAACTTTTTGATCAAGGTAGTATACTGGCAGCATACTCTAGGTGGGTCCTGACCAAGGAAAGGAAACACCGTTCCTTCGCTTTTCGTCGCATTTACCTAGAACCCTACCAGGACAGATCGTGATTAATTTTGCACCCAAGTATTTAAAGGAATCTACCCTCGCGATTTTTGTTGTTTCGCTTTGTAACTATAAGGGAGGGAATTACTCTTTTCCCAAAAATGTATTACTACGCATTTTTAAAAATTCAGTTCCAATTGCCGTGTATCGCACCAATTTTGAATTGCATCTAGGTCGTTTGCTAGCACGACTCTGTCTTCGTGACTTTTAATGTCCCCATAATTTACTGCATCATTGGCGAAGAGACGGAGCTTGCCAATAACTACGGTACTGAGGTCATTTCTCTAAATAAGGAATAGGAGGGGGTCTATGATACTTCCTGGTAGTACACCCGACCTGACCTTGACAGTATCGGACCATACACCGTCCAGGACGACTGTTTGCACACGATCACTTAAGAATTGTTTAATCCAGTTAATATTACTCTCGTGTATTCCATAAGTTTCCAATTTCGCCAGTAATTTGCAATGAGGGACTTTATCAAAAGCTTTCTTAAAATCTAGGAATTCATTTCATTCATTCATCTAGGAACATTCCTGTAAAACTATTGAAATGTTTAGGAAAATGCGGGAAGAAGGCCCTATATGGACTGATTCGTAGTATCTATGAAGAAGGAATCTGGCCAGAAGATGTTGTGAGATCGGTGTTAGTTCCTATTCCAAAAAAGGCAAAGGCTATATCATGTGAGGATTACAGAAAAATAAGTTTGATATCCCGCGCAGCTAAAGTTATTCTCAGGATCATCAACAAAAGGATAGAGAGTAAGGCAAATGATTACTTAGGAGATGATCAGTTTGGGTTTAGGAAGGGAAGAGGTACGCGTGATGCAATTGCAGTAATATAGAATACAATCAGGACGTTTTTGCCTGCATTGTAGATTTCGAAAAAGCCTTTGATAGAGTGAATTGGGAAAAATTAATGCGTGTATTGCATAAAATAGGAATGGATTGGAGGGACAGGAGAATGATCCGCAACCTGTACATGTCCCAAACTGCTCAGGTGCGAGTGGGGAACAGAAAGTCCGGATGGGCGGTGTTAGGAAGAGGTGTAAGGCAGGGTTGCCCATTGTCACCGGTGCTGTTCAAGGTATATGTGGAGGAAATGATTAAAGAGGCATGGGAAGAACTGGAGGTAGGAATGAAAGTCGGAGGGGAATTCTTAAAATCGGTTAGGTTTGCTGATGACCAAGAATTAGTTGCTCAGTCAGCCAAGGGGTTGCAAGCATTACTGAGTGAATTGAAAATTCAGTGCAATAGATATGGGATTCTAAATATTAATAAAACAAAGGTTATGCGATTTCCGAGAATGAAAAAGGCTAAGCTAAATATTAAAATAGGAGGGGAAAAATAGAGGAGGTAGAACAGATTACGTATCTCGGAAGTGTTTTGGACCAATACGGTCAAAGTAGTAGGGACGTTAGGAGAAGAATTGCACTTGAGAAAGAGGCTTTCACAAGGAGGAGGGAGTTAACGACAGGGACGTTGAGTAGGGATGTCAAGACAAAACTCTTAAAAACTCTGATATGGAGCGTAGCTATGTACGGTGCGGAAACGTGGTCGCTGAAGCAGGAGGATAGACGTAGATTGGAGACTTTTGAAATGTGGGTGTGGAAAAGAATGGGGAAGGTGAAATGGACGGAAGGGAAAACAAATGAGGAAGTACTAGGTATGGTGGGTAAGGAGAGGGAGAAATACTATGGAGGCAGAAAAAATGGATGAAGGTATATTGAGCGGCAGTGGGATGTTGAAGACAGTAATAGAGGGGGGAATATTATGAGGAACGAGGAAAGGGCAGAAACAGGATAGGGACGTTGGACGGGATGAAGTACACAGAGATGAAGAGGGACCTGATGTAGAGTATGTTGCTCGATTGTATTTTGTTTGAAGTCCCAAGATATTTAATTGATAGTTGTGCCCATCCAAAAGCTACCTTAACCGGTAGATTACCTTATTAAAATTCTTTCGGAGGGAAAGGGTGGTCGTGCATTCACCCACGTAGAAGGCAGGGCAGAATTTACAGAAGAGGCGATACATAATGCTTTTTGAGGTGCAGGTAGCTTTGGGTTGGGAGTTGGTAATAAAGGACGTTGATGGTCTTACGAGATGGTAGCATTTACAGAGTGGCCGTTTGCATGGTTCGGACAGGGGCGGGGAAGAGGCAGGGGTGCTCTTAGGTTACCAGAAGTTACAGGAGAGGCGATATATAATGTTTGTTGAGGTGCAGGTGGCTTTGGGCTGGGCTGATTCAGCCCCTCACTTAGTTCCGTCACTTAACCGTATACTTTCCCCGTCACTTGGAAATCTCACTCGAAGACGCGAGGGTCACCTAAAAAAACTCTCCTCTCTTATCCATCCTTTCTTTCATCCACGTGGGACTTTCCTTGCCCCTTAAACAACTCCCACCACTACCCGAACCTCCGCCCTTATTCTTATCTCTTCATGAAGAACAATAAAGACCCCATACATTGCAACAACCAAAGTGGTGTATAAGAAATTCAGGGTGAGTGTGGAGCTACGTACATTGGCCAGACAGGCAGGAGTTTTTTCGACTCGCATCCGTGAACATAGGAAAGGTTATATCACAGGTCATACCAATTCTATTTTTGCCAAACCTCTTCTTGATTCCAACCATTTTTGTAATTTCAATTTTAACGTGCTTCACAACCTGACCAAAGGAAAGAAATTAGACGCCATGGAACAGCTGGAAATCATACATCGGAAGGACTTGGACCTCATCCACGAAGTCCAATTTTCATCTTCACCCTCCCCCCTCCTCTCCATCGCCTTCCCTCGACGCACGTGTGACCAGTGATCCCTTGTCCTTAACTATTGGAATTTCCCCCATCCCCCTGTGCACTCTCTGACCATGTTATCCCGAAGAAGGCGGGACCTTGTGTCCCTACCCCTTTCTTTACGGTCGATGTGGGAAGGCCCACGCTGTGGGATAACTACCACCCAAACCCTCCCCCCCTTACCCTCCTTGAAACCATTAACACAGTGATCCCAAATCTTTACTCCTTTTCGGACACTTCTTTGTGCATGGATATCTGCGAGCGGTCAACGACGGGGGAAACCCCGGTCTCATCCCCTTCCTCCACGGCCCTGGGGGCTTGGCGCTGCACCGAGGGTTCACCATCAACGAGACACCCAGCCACACTACGCCTTTCATCCATTTTTCCTGCCTCAATAGGATTTCTCTCAACAAACCCCTCTCCTCATCCACCATCTCCAGTACTTCCTCATTTTTTTCCTTTCGGTCCATTTCACCTTCTCCATTTTCTCCAAACCCACATTTCAAATGCCTCCAATCTACGTCTATCCTCCTGCTTCAGTGACCACGTTTCCGCGCCGTACATAGCTACGCTCCATATCAGAGTTTTTATGAGTCTTGTCTTAACATCCCTATTCAACGTCCCCGTCATCAACTCCCTCCTCCTTGAGAAAGCCTCCTTGCCTCGCGCAAGTTCTTCTCCTTACGTCCCTACCACTTTGACCGTATTGGTCCAAAACACTTCCGAGATATGTTAACTGTTCTACCTGCTCTATTTTTTCCCAGCCTATTTTAATATTTAGCTTAGCCTTTTTCTTTCTGGAAAATCGCATAACCATTGTTTTATTAATATTGATTCTCATCCCATATTTATCGCACTGAACCTCCAATTCACTCAGCAATGCTTGCAACCCTGACTGGCTGACTGAGCAACTAATGCTTGGTCATCAGCAAACCTAACCGATTTTACCAATTCCCCTCCGACTTTCGTTCCTACCTCCAGTTCTTCCCATACCTCTTTAATCATTTCCTCCACATATACGTTGAACAGCACCGGTGACAATGGGCAACCCTGCCTTACACCTCTTCCTAACACTGCCCATCCGGACTCTCCGTTCCCCACTCGCACCTGAGCGGTCTGAGGCATGTACAGGTTGCGGATCAGTCTCCTGTCCCTCCAATCCATTCCTAATTTCTGCAATACACGCATTAATTTTTCCCAATTCACTCTATCAAACGCTTTTTCGAAATCTACAAAACAGGCAAAAACGTCCTCCTATTGCCCTTGGAGATTTCGTGAAAATTCACACATCAGGGTAGGGGGGCCAGTTCCTTTCCCTGTGCCGGTTATGGTTTCCCAGAAAGATCTGGTACCCGAAAAATCAACTAACTTGGGTGGAACTGCAGGTGCCCAGAGTGTCTTGCCCGGGAATCGAACCCGAGACCCTCCGGTCAGTAGTCCAACGCTCTACCCACTGGACCACCGCGACCCACACACACACAGAAAAAAAAAAAATATATATATATATATAATATAAATTCACTAAATAGTCATAGCAAACACAGAAACTAAAACATATAAAGGAGGGACTCACTAGTTCTCGAATTTTCGGTGGTGCAACCACCTTTCTTAAGAGGAATTAGGAACAGAACAGAATATGAGAAATATTTAAACACCAGATTATGAAAATTACCTTCGTTTGTGCGATAATTTGTTATATTATGATTCTCTAAAAATAATTTGAGCAAGTTTTAATAGTTCCGTCGTTAGAGGGTCTCACAATATCACCTCTCAAAATGATACCATCTTAAATGGGAGTCACGAGAATATGTACACCCGTGTTAAGCTATCCTACGTTCACGATCTTAATCTTATACACCGAGTCAACTACCAACCGGACTCCACTGATTCCGTGTGCACAGTACTTCCAGCAAAGGTCTCTTCCAGGTTTAATTTGAGACCTAGCAGCCACTAGTAATATTAAGTTGTGTCCTTTACTATTAAACATACACAACATCCAAACAATACATCAATACAACAAAGTGTACCCTTTTGTGGACGTCCGAAGTCACATCAGTCGCCATCCGTACAGTTTTCCCATTGAATTTTCAGGGGGATAAACGGACGCGCTAACATGAAACAGAAGGAAGAATATACGTTACAAAATACCATGCACCTACGAGTTTGTCGTAAATACTAATTTCTGAATGGCTATACGTCTTAATGCTAGAAAGAAAAAAGATAGTTTACTTTGGAAAAAAGCTAAAGCAGCAATAGATATTTTGGCCAACAAGCGCAGAAATTACTCATATTAATCGGTAGTTGAAGTATCCTTAGCAGTTGGTCTGTTTCCGTTGCCGCATATTTTGGGCCAAAATAACCCCACCGAACTTTTACCTTCAAAAAGGCAGAGAACAAGAAAGAAATATTAAAAACAAAAAAATGTTCCACTTTAATGAACAAAAGATAGCGAACCCAGAAGAACACAAGAGACACTCGCCGCCACATTTAGAGCCTGACGGCTAACTGAAAGGCGCCATCTTGAAAAGAGTCGGGGATCACATCTTTATTTGAAAATAAATAAAATTATCTGACAAATCATTTTCTCTTCCGCTTCATTTGCTTAAAGAGCATATGAAAGAAAAAAGATTAATTTTATTACATTACTTATTGTGCTGAGTCTGAGATGGAGAATAGTGAAGGCCTCACGAGAACACAAGTACGAGATATAAATACCTTCCTCTTCAGTTCCATCGCAAGAAATATCTAGTCAGGCAGGCAACATTGTGTACACATACAGCGAGTACTTATCCAGCGGAAAACCAGAAAGAAGGGTAGGATTGATGAACCAGTTCCGTCCACAAACCGGACCGGACAAACGTCACCGCCGTCTTCGCCACATAGACGCCATAATCCATCCCAAGTTCTCAGCATTGGGGAAAATGAACCGCCGGCGTGGGCGCTAGCACTACAGCATCAAGTGCAGCAGTTATCTCAAGAGTGGCAGACGGTGAGGACGCAGCAACACCAATCACCACGGGCGCCAACCCCGGGCCTGCCGCCGATACCGAGGCAGGAGCCGTAAAAGACCTTCGCCAGTTTACGGTCGCCACATCCGACAACGTGGATCCAGCCGCCAGACGAGGACGCGGAGGTCCTCAACTTATGTCATCAGGTGAAGGAGGCACGCGGCTCGTCACGACTAACGCGCAGGGATCTTCACGAGCTGGATGCGATGATCGCAATTGCATCAGATTGGCCCACGCTTCCTGAGACCGCCCGGTATGTGGTATACAATAGAATACGCATACTTGCAATAGTGCAGACGCACGGGTGGGAGACCGCCATGCGCCTCCAAGTGACTGCGGGAAACGCATTGCTCCGGCTGCCGCCGAGCGCCGGGCAGCCGCAGCCAACCGTCATCGTGCAGGCGCCGTCTCCCAGATATGAGCAACCGACCGCTCCAGCGCAGGGACGGCGGCAGCGGCAGACGTACCAGACGCAGCCGCAACAACAGCCACAGAACCAGCCCTTTTGGGGCGGGGGAGGCGCGGGGGAGCGCGCACTTCCAACCGCTATTAGTCCCGCTCAGCACCCAGACATGCCCATCCCTCCGAAGAATGGCGATACGACAGGCATGGCTGCGAGAGAGGAGCTCGGGGAATTCCTCGACTTTCGGGATAGCGGGGAGCCAGCAGCCCCGGAAGATTGAGAGACAGCATCGACCGTATCAACGGAGAGGAGTGAGAAGGAAGGAGAAGAAGCTGAAGGGGAGGTAAGAACAGTGACCCCTAGTTCAGTGACAGAAGACCGTGGTTAGGGTACCGATCCCTAAGAGGAGGTGCGCCCGTAGTAGTTACCGCCACCATGTGTACCAGCGACAGTGCCTCCAGAGCCTGAGAACGTCGTGTCATATGAACCAAGTGACCAACCAGAGGAAGGGGACGTCTCCGAGGAGGAAGGAGACCAGCCGTGGCAACCACCACCGGGCGCCGGGACACCGGACCGAGAACCGTTCTTTCCAACGGCAGGAAAGTACGGCTATGCATGCCACTCGACACGTTTAACGCTGCGTTGGGGCGCCAACCTGCCAAGGCCAAAGAACGCGCCGTGTTGCTTCATGCCTACGCGGGCGACGCCGACCATCGACCATTACATCACCACCCTGGTAGATAGAAGAATCCTAACGGTCGAAAAAGCCACGTGTGCGTTCCCTCTTATCGCCATTCCCAAGGCAGGGGGAGGAAATAGAATCATTCAGGACCTCTCGCCGTGGACGGCTTACATTAACACGCCATGTTTCACCCTCCGGTCCGCCGCGCAAGCGCTGGAGGCGATCCCACAGGACACTTATTTAATCAAGATAGACCTCAAAAACGCCTTTTGGCAAATCCCAATCAACCCGCAACATAGACAGTTCTACGGCGTACACCACTCCGGCACAACATACACGTGGACACGGGTTCCAATGGGTCATGCACTGGCGCCAGCGATAATGCAGAGATGGGCCCGGGCTGTAGCACATGAGTTGCCAATGAAATTCAGCGTCATCATGATCGCATATCTAGATGACTGGCTCATCCTACTGACAGACCAACAAACGGAGCTCGTGCCAGACATCCTCACATTCCTAACAGACACCCTACAGATAACAATTAATTTGAATAAAAGCCAACCTGGCCCAGTTAAACGCATAAAATACTTGGGGGTGAGGATCGACACACACAACATGGAACTCACACTTACATCCCACGCCCTACATAGAATCAGATACATCATAGACATAGTTAAACGCATCATACAGAAGGGCATCCCGAAAGCGGCGGGATACATGGCCAGGGTGACCTACATTTTTAAACTCCCCCTGTTCTTAATACGGGATATGGCGCGTAGGGACACCACGTGTCTGAGTAGACTTTGGGATGAAGGCGTATGGGCAGCATCAAGAACATTTGCGAATTTCAGGTATCAAATGGTGGTATACAGTGACGCAACCCCGTTCCAGGTAGCCTGGGTCATATCCATGCTTAACACACCACGGAGACCTGGGCGATCGACGAAGAGAGACCGATCCTGGAAACAGAAGCACTAGCAGCTCTGATGGCCGCTCACCATGCGGCTAGTGTCGCCGAAATGGACACGGAAATTATAATATATACAGACAATCAGGCAGTGATTTTCTCCCTTCATAAGGGAAAGGGTATTGTGTTTCGTTGTGAAGATATTTTGTCTTTGTATGTTGCATTAATAAAGGAACCGTCACGTAATGTGACGGTTCCTTTATTACGGTATATGGTATTTTATGGTATACGTAAAGCATCAGTGAGGGGGACCCGTGTGAAAAGGGATACCACGTCCAAACTCACCATGATATCCCCTTCTTCTAGATGGATTTCCTGCAGGATTTTTACAAAATCTGCAGTTTCTCAGATGGTGCTCACAGCAGCCTACACGTGGAGCCAGAACGCTGGTGAGGTGCTTCGCTAGGTTGTAGGCGGGGGAGCTGATGGCACTCACAATAGGTCTCAGTGGTGCCACGACCTTGTGGATCTTGGGTAAGCCGTATAATCTGGGGGGGGCTGGTGCTTGTGGCCTCAAGTACTTGGAAATTTCGGCAGGAAACCCGGTCTTCTTTATGTGTGTTGGTCTTCCTCATGATGGTGTCCGTCCGGTCCCGGGACAGCCTTACGTAGGCTTTGTCTGAGAGAATCTCTTGTATTTTTTACTGTGGTATTCCTCCTTTCCCAGGATAACCGTAGCGTTGCCCTTATCCGCAGGTAATACCATGACGTCCATATTCCTACGCAGAGCTTGGAGTGCTTCTCGTTCCACCTTAGAGATGTTGGGTTTGGGCGGCAAGGCCCTTTTTAGGACCATGGTAACTTCATTCCTCACTTCCTCTGCTGCTTCACCGGGAAGCTTCCGGATCGCCTGTTCAATTCCTCCAATGAAGTCTGAGTAAGGAATGGATCGAGGGGCCGGTGCAAAGTTTAGTCCTTTTGAGAGGACTGAAAGCGTGGGTTCGTCCTGGGCGCCAAGTTCGACGCTGCACGGTGATGCCATTTCACCACGTCTTGACCTCCACATACTTCCAGTATGATGGGCAATTCTTTGAGCAAGCAGATGGAGTGGCAATGGGATCTCCACTCTCCCCCGCCATAGCTAACTTCTTCATGGAAGACTTTGAAGAAAAGGCACTAAAATCAGCCCCGCTCCGCCCTAAACATTTTTTCCGGTATGTAGACGACACCTTTGTGATGTGGCCACATGGGAAGGAGGCACTTGATGAATTCCTTGTGCATATGAACCGCCAGCACCCCAATATAGCTTTCACCATGGAAGTGGAAATCGACGGCCAACTCCCTTTCCTCGATATCCTGGTTCGACGTAAGAGCAATGGCACACTCGGACATAGTGTGTATCGGAAGCCGACGCATTCTGAGCTGTATCTCAATGGAAACAGCCACCACCACCCATCCCAAAGGCGAGCAGTGTTAAACACACTCTTTCAACGAGCCAGGGTCGTCGCAGACCAAAACAGCCTGCCGGAGGAGATTAACCACCTGAAAACCACCTTCCTCCAGAATGGGTATAGTGGACGCAAAATCTCCTTAACCTTAATAAGGTCCTTCGACTCGCAACCACGCACGGCAGAGGAAAAAGAAAAACCTTTAGCCAGGGCCTGCTTGCCATACGTCGCCACGATCTACGGGAAAATATCCAGGATACTGGCGAGGCATAAAATCGAGGCAATCCATAAACCACCGGGGAAAATTATAAACTCGCTGGTCAGAGGGAAGGACCAAATCGGCCTAAAGACCTCGGGAATCTACCAAGTCCCATGTTCCTGCGGAGAGGTCTACATTGGAGAGACATGGCGGACCATCGAGACCAGGTTGAAGGAACAGAAAAGACATTTACGACTAGGACAGGTGGAAAAATCAGCCATTGCCGAACATACGAGGCGTGTTCATAAAGTAAGGCCCGTTTGGTCACAGGAAAAAATATACTCATATGAAACACATTTTATTGGCACTTTTAGTTAGCTACAAACCTACTTCACTTATCTACATAATCGCCGTTCACTTCTAAGCATTTTTCGTACCGCTGCACCAGCTTCTTTAACCCCTCTGCATAGAAACTTGCCGCCTGAGGGTTGAACCAATCGACAACGCCATTCTTTGAGTTCCTCTTCGGTTTCGAAACGTTGTCCACCGAACCACTGTTTCAAGTGCAAGAAGAGGAAGTAGTCGCTGGGTGTAAGGTCAGGACTGTACGGTGGGTGGTTTAAAGAGTTCCCAACGACCCAAAAACTCTCGACCACTGGACTTTCTTTGCTCTTTGTGGAGCTCGGTGAGCATTTCCGGTACCCACCTTGCACGCAGTGTGTGGTATCCGAGGTTTTCCGTAACAATATTGTAGACAGTAGTTCGTCCAAGTTGAGGAAATTGTTCAGCCAGGCCATTAATTGTCAATCGACGATCACATCGCAGTTTTTGTTCCACTTGCGAAACAATTTCATCGGTCAGAATACTGGGCCTACCACTTCGCTCTTCGTCATGGACATTTGTTCGTCCATTTTTAAAATCACAGCACCATTGTCTAACCTTTCCTTCACTCATAACTGTAGGTTTATAAACTAGGCATAATTCCCGATGAATTTCAGCAGCCGACAATTCTTTGGCATACAAGAATCGTATGACAGAACGTACTTCACAGCTGGAGGGATCAACGATTGTCGCGGACATTGTTGTTTGCATGCACGGACAAGCAAACAACTTCTGAAACAAAAAAAATGCTGCTATAGCTTCTCAATGAATCAGTAGATGGCGCTGCAGGAGCAAAACTGTGTTCTGAAGCGCCAATATTTAAATATAAGCAAACGGTCCTTACTTTAAGAATACGCCTCGTAGCATCGAGATGGATCACCCCATTGATTTCAACGGGACGAGCTACTTGCCCGCGCCGGTGGCTACTGGGACCGCATCATCAAGGAATCCATCGAAATTAGGATGGCCGGACGGAATTTCAACAGGGATTCCGGCTTTTCCCTCAGTCACACATGGAAACTTGTGCTATTAGTGGTGAGAAGAGAAAGGAACCGAACAAAACGACCAGGCGACCAATCAGGAAGCTCTTCCACGATGGTCCAATCAGAAGTGACCTGAACCCGAGCGCGCAGGTATATAAGACGGCCAAAAACCGAGTGGCAATCATCATCCCTGAGGACGATGCACGAGTCGAGCATCGAAACGTCGGTCATCATGGAACCCCTGACCCGGTTGAAGACCCAAGAAAACTTCACCAAGCTCATACGCCGGGAAAGCACCAGATCCTACTTCATCCAAAAGCATGTTCCTGAGAGGCATTCCCGTGCTTTCCAGGCATGCACGTCTCCGCAACTGTATTATTGATGCCGGGGGAGAGAATTTTGAAGAATTTTAAGCATTTGTACAAGTATGTAAATCAATGAATCTATTTTTACCAGAGAATGGGCAATACTTTTACAGTGGAGCCTGTATAATGTGTGTGAGCGGCCTTAATTGGATTGTTAATCAGGCATTGGTCTCGCCATGTTAAAATTTGCCCGCTTGATATAATGAATGAAAATGGCATTTCGTATGCAGGCTCTTCTCAACACTTATCATGACTGGTTTTAAATAAATTCATAAATAAACCATAAACACATTAATCAACCCGAAGGTCAGTTTGGTAGGTGATGGTAGAGTTCCCCATGTACTAAGCCCGACGGCGTTGGAATATTCACACATCAGGATAGGGGGGCCAGTTCCTTTCCCTGTGCCGGTAATGATTTCCCGGGAAGATCTGGTACCCGAATAATCACATAGCTTGGGTGGAGCTGAAGATATCCAGAGAAGCTTACCCAGGAATCGAACCCGGGCAGTCTGATCAGTAGTCCAAACGCTATACCCACTGGACCACCGTGACCCACAACACTAAATTTATGCCATTATGAATTGGAAAACCGCGCAAATAACGCCTATTTTTAAAAGTTGTGACAGGGAGGACCCCAGGAATTATAGACCCATTTCTCTCACTTCTATATGTTGCAAAATCTTAGAGCACATAATTGTCAGTTCCATAATGAGACATCTTGATAAAATTAACTTTTTAAGTGACAACCAACACGGATTCAGAAAAACCCGCTCATGCGAGACCCAATTAGGATTGTTCACACATGACTTACTTTAATCGGGTGAAAGTGGTAGGCAAGTGGATGCGATCTTTTTAGACTTTCAAAAGGCATTTGATAAGGTTCCGCATGGTAAACTCATCCATAAATTAAAGGGCGCAGGTATACACAAGGGGGCAATAAATTGGGTTGAAGACTTCCTTTCAGACCGGGAACAGAGGGTAGTCCTTGACGGCGCTAGTTCTACCAGCGTACGAGTAACCTCGGGGGTTCCTCAGGGAAGTGTTATCGGACCGTTACTATTCTTGATTTTTGTTAACGATCTGAACCGCAAAGTGAAAAGTAAGATAAGGATGTTCGCCGATGACACAGTGATTTATCGGGAGATATCTGGGGATGAGGATCGTTTAATTCTAGCACGTGATTTAAATAGCATTAATGAATGGTGTTCAAAATGGGGATTGCCTTTAAATCTTAATAAATGTTCGGTGGTAAATTTCTTTAAAAGATCCACGGGATTAGTTTACAAATTAACTGGAGTTGACCTTGAAGTAGTTGATTCGGTGAAATACCTAGGTGTTACATTCACTAAAGACTTAACTTGGGGGACCCATATACGTAAAGTCTGCGGGCAAGCATATAAAAAATTAGGATTTATTAGACGCATTGTCGGCAGAAGTGACTCCAAGGTCAAGGAACGTTGTTATCACGCTCTTGTATGGCCCCATTTAGAATATGCATGTAGCGTATGGGATCCGTGTGAAAAAGGCCTCATTCGGGAAATTGAGAAGGTCCAACGCCGGGCAGCTCGTTTCGTGGAAAACTGTTACGATAAAACGAAAAGCGTCACTGAAATGCTTATGGAGTTGGGATGGGAATCATTGGAAGAAAGACGACTCAATGCTAGGTTAAACTTACTAAATAAATTCGGATCCGCATGTTTCAGCACCGAGGTCTCGAAAATTATTCGCTCTCCAACATATATAGGTCGCTTCGATCATGTGTACAAAATTCGGGAAATAGATGCCAGGACTAGCAGACTCAAGGACTCCTTCTTCCCACGGACAATACGGGATAACAACTCTAGGGTTACACTCGGAGATAACAAAAATGCCACTTGCCACCCTCCGCGTCTAGGTAACAATTAGTTGAACTCAATTGCATGCACTTTCACTAGCCTCCTGTGTGCTGTGTCAGAACCCTTCCCGCATGCCCGAGCGTCTTTACGAACTTCATGCTCCACCCTTCCATCCCTTGTCCCTCTCCGCGGGTGTGCCCTCCTCCCACCTGCAGCGTTGGGCCAGATTCCTCACCTTGGGTGGGAGAGAGTTTTGTGTGGAACGCTCTTTTGGTGGTGGTGTTTCGCCTGGCTACTTGCTATAAACTAGCTGGCACGTTCGTGATAGGTTTCTTGCTGCATCCTAGGGTGGAATTATTTGTTGTAGGTAAGCGTATGTACTTGCATGCTTTTGGAGTGAGGATAGGTAGATGTGTGGTTGCATGCGCGTCGAATGATGGGGTGTTGCAATGAATGTGTGCACTGTTGTGGATTGGGGTTTGCATGTGTGTGTTGGTTTTGAATGCGGTGTTTCTTTTTTCTTTTTCTTTTTTCCTTTTTTTGGGTGGTGGCCTAACACCCCCCGCCACACGCCCTTGCGGCGGCTTGCGGGGTATTATGTAGATGTAGATCACTCTTTGAATTGTAAATATGATGATGGGTCGAATCGCGAGTCAAGAAAACCTTCTTTCCGGAGGAGAGCAAGGCTTCTGCTACACGTTATTTCCAGTTTCTTCGCCCATGATGGGTTTTGCCATTCGTATTTTGTTTCCTAAATATTCGCCATTCGTGCGAGCAATAGTATATGATTATTTGGTTTGGCACGTGCTCTCAAAAGTGAAGTCAATTCCGATCACGTTATATTTTTCAAAAGCCTTTTCAAAAATATATGTACAATGCATGTCGAATTATTTTTAATGCTCCACCATGCATGGAAATATTCCTTCCTCCCCGTCCCTTTCCCTTCACCTCCCTCCGGCCAACCGAAGACCCACGCCTCCATCCCAACCCCACACGACCGCTGACCCAAGGGCTAACTAATCTCCGTTTTTAACTTCGCCCCACGGTACCCACCGTCCATTCCCTCCTCATCCCAACAAATGCCACATCAGCTAACGCGATCATCCTCCCGATTCTCTCGAGCATGGCCAAAAAACTCGGTGCGACAAGTTTTCGGCGGCGTGGAATTCGCGGGAGGGACGCCGCCGGCCCACGCCTCGCCGAGAAGATGAAAGAGGGGGAGGGAGCCGCCCTTTCGACCGAAATGATGACGAGTGTGCAAAGGGGCGCGGAGGGAAAGGCAGCAGCAGATGTCACGGATCCGAAGGGGGAGGAGGGACAATGGGCGCTCTTGTCCTCCTCCCTCCGCGGGGAGACGAGAGCGATATTGCACCCCGCGATTGTCTTCAGACGTCGCCTCTCCGGCCGACGAGGACCCACTTACCCCGCGAATGCATCGTTCGTGGGCTACACTCGCCATAATTTCGCCAACACATTTCGCACTCTCAAAGAAACGGGGGGACGCGCTTGAAAAGAGTGCGTATCGAAAATTCATTCGCACATTCCCTTCACATGACGTCCCCTTTTTGGAAACACTCCAAGTGGGAAAGCCTCCTGACTTTTAAGTTATTGCAGGGAACCCACTCCGCAATGCCCTCCGCACTTATCCATCCCTACACACTTCATCCGCCTCGCACATTCATTCATTCATTCGTACGCACATCGTTCCAAGCTCGCACACGCACGCTCCGTCGTCATGTTTCCCGTCGAGTCTCCTCTTCGGCCACTTCCCCCACCTATCCACCCTTTTCCCTCTGTCTTAAAAAGCACTCGCGTCCTGCTGCACGTCATACCCATCCGTTCCGTGATCCCTCACATCCCTCACCCTCATCATTCTCTACCTGGCCTCTGCCGAGAACGGACGTGCCTGACCTCGCTCGCTGGAACCGGTTTGACCGTAGCCGAGCATACCTGCTGTTACTTGTGCGCCTCCGTGCATATTCTTCCCTAGTGAAGTGTAATGTGGTGTTAGCTTTTATTTTGTGATATAGCTTAGTTTATTTAGTCTTTGTGCTGTTTGTTATTATTTTTTAATAGTGTGGTAATTTTAGTGGGTATTCTTAGTGGCTTGTAGTTATTTGTTTCCCGCTCCTCTGACTGGTTATTGGTGAGTACTCTCTCTCTTCTTCTCTTATTTTCCACTGAGTAACCACTTACAGTTACAAGTACAGCGTCCATTACATTAAGTTACCAGTTTCGTACATTTATGTTTATAGTACCGCACTATATAAAACAAAAACATATCTTTAGCATAGCAGGTTTAGGTTAGCTTTTAATTTTGGGGATACCCCCCTTAGACTTGTTAGCATAGTGTATACAGGTTAGCTTTTGTTGGGACTCGGTTAATAACCAGGATGGCTTCACCTAGGTCCCCTGTTGCCATGCTCGATGGCACTGGCGAATGCGCAACTCTAAGGGCTCGAATCGTCATGTTAGAGAGGATGGTGCGGGAGCTTCGTTCGGAGATCGCCGGAGGGAGGGCTCCCCTCGGGAGAGTTGGGACTCGGTGTGGGAATTCGAAAACCCGCCACGCCCATAGGGATGCACGGATTCGTCCGAATGCTACACGTGGCTGGGCGATTAGAGACCTGCCTCGTGTCCCATCTCTCAACGAGGGAGTACCTCTTGTCCGTAGGTCTGACGATTGGAGGGTTGTATCTCGGGGCAAGGGGAAGGTACCGCTGCGGCGAGGATTGGACTCTGCGGAGGCAGACACCATCCCCGTCTCCAACAGGTACCAGGTGCTGTCGGATGACAGCACCACCGCACCTGCAGCTCCTACCCCTACTCCGAGGGCACTGCCTAGAGTAAGACATCAGCGCTCGGGAAGGGTGGGAACCGTTATATTAGGCAGTTCTAACGTCCGGCGTAGAATGCATCCGCTGCGCCGCAGAGTTCAACAGGAGGGAGGTGTTGGATTCTTGTCGTCCTGGTGTATACCAGGCGGCGGGGTACCCCAGGCGACGCAGGCGATGAAGGCGGCCGTCAGTAATACAGGTTGCTCAAAGCTACGCATTGTGGCTCATGTGGGAACAAACCACGCCTCAGAACGTGGATCTGAAGAGATCCTGCGCTCCTTTAAGGAGATGCACTCGGAGGTGAAACGGGTTGAGGCAGAGTTGAAGGTTCCTCTTAAATTAAGTATTTGCAGTATTGTGCCACGTACTGACCGCGGAAGGATCGTTTGGAGCCGAATAGAGGGTATAAACGAGAGATTGTTGGGATTCTGTCGGGAAATCGGAGCGGACTTCGTTGATCTGAGGCCTGTCCTCTCATCGTGTCGGGTACCCCTAAATCGCTCCGGGGTCCACTATACTGCCGTGGCATCAGTGTGTAGCGCGTAGGTTACACGAACACGTTTCTAGGGTTTAGCATAGTTGGAAGGCAAGAGCGAAGGTCATATATTGGGATAAATAATGTAGAATCTAGCGCTTTTTGTCACTTGAGATCAGGTTACGCCTCACAGATCCCAAAAATAACAGAACAAACACAAACTTGTTTTAATACAACATACAACCGACATGTAAAAGTAACCGACAACCCTGGCATTGACGTGGAAAGACATTTGACATGCACTTCTCCACAAACGTGTCGTAAATTACGGTCAGACACAAACAAGGGCGTTACACAAGAGAAAAACAATCTAAATATACTTGTATTAAATTGCAGAAGCCTCAAAAATAAAATAGCGGATCTCGAGCACATAATCCAATGTAATTCGGCTGATATAATATTAGGCACAGAGAGTTGGCTGTGTAATGACATCAATGACCAAGAAATTTTCCCAATAAACTTTACAGTTTACCGACATGATAGAGGTACAAGACCCGGAGGAGGAGTTTCCGTGGCTGTGAAAAGTAATCTTGAAAGCAGACAACTTGCATTTGAAAATAATAACATAGAAAGTGTTTGGTGCACCATACTGCGATCCAATACCGAACATTAATTTATGCTCTTTCTATAGACCCCCAGACTCAGATTTTCAAACACTTAATACCCTCAATGAACAAATAAATAAATTTACACGCAAAAATAATAAATGCATCAATATAATTGGTGGTGACTTTAAACTCCCTGGTATCGACTGGGACAGCAATAGCGTTAAATCTCGGACCCGTGATCGCGAATCTTGCAATTTCTTACTAAAATTGGTTCAAAGAAACTCGCTCCATCAAGCAGTACGCACTCCCACCCGTGGAAAGAACATATTGGACTTATTTCTTACGAACACACCGGAACGCATTAATAGGGTATCAACCGACGATGGTATGAGTGACCATAAATCAGTTATTATCAACTTGAACGTAGAAATAAAAAAGAATGTCAAGCCAAAAAGAAAAATTTATAATTATCATAAAGCAGATTTTGAAACTTTTGCCAGCCATTTAAACTCTTCACTACACGATTTCAAAACGCGCTTAAGTCTTGCCACCGTGGAAGAAACTTGGACACAGTTTGCCCAAATTATGCAAAAAGGAATAACAGATTTCATCCCTGTAAAATACGTTAAAGCAAATCGCGACCCCAGGTGGTACAACAAAGGCGTTAAAAAAGCCCTTCGAAAGCAGAGAATGTTACACTCTAGGGTAAAGAAAGCAGGTCTGAACTCATCACCCTTGGACAATAAACAGCTTTTGGACAAGTATAGATCCTCTAAAATTGAAACTAAAACACAATTACGTAGCGCTTTGCAAGACTATAAACGTAAAGTACTCTGCGAGTATTTGAACACTGACCCCAAAGCCTTCTGGTCCTATGTTAGGGAAGTATATGGGGGTCAACAAACCGTGGCTTGCTTAAGGGACTGCAACAATATCATTCATACTGACAGTGAGGGTAAAGCCAACATTCTAAACGAATTCTTCCAGAGCGTCTTCACGAACGATGTAGCCACCACGTATCCCCAAGAAACAATATATATACTGAACCCATGGCAAAAATAACAGCGGACGAGCAAGGAATTACCAAATTGCTCAAAGACATTAAACCAAACAAATCCCCGGGTCCCGAAAACATACCAGCTAGGGTACTAAAACACATAGCTCCTAACATCGCCCCGTATCTCGAATTTATATTTAACAAATCACTGACTGAGTGCAAAGTCCCTAGGAAATGGAAAACCGCGCAAATAACGCCTATTTTTAAAAGTGGTGACAGGGAGGACCCCAGCAATTATAGACCCATTTCTCTCACTTCTATATGTTGCAAAATCTTAGAGCACATAATTGTCAGTTCCATAATGAGACATCTTGATAAAATTAACTTTTTAAGTGACAACCAACACGGATTCAGAAAAACCCGCTCATGCGAGACCCAATTAGGATTGTTCACACATGACTTACTTTAATCGGGTGAAAGTGGTAGGCAAGTGGATGCGATCTTTTTAGACTTTCAAAAGGCATTTGATAAGGTTCCGCATGGTAAACTCATCCATAAATTAAAGGGCGCAGGTATACACAAGGGGGCAATAAATTGGGTTGAAGACTTCCTTTCAGACCGGGAACAGAGGATAGTCCTTGACGGCGCTAGTTCTACCAGCGTACGAGTAACCTCAGGGGTTCCTCAGGGAAGTGTTATCGGACCGTTACTATTCTCGATTTTTGTTAACGATCTGAACCGCGAAGTGGAAGTAAGATAAGGATGTTCGCCGATGACACAGTGATTTATCGGGAGATATCTGGGGATGATGATCGTTTAATTCTAGCACGTGATTTAAATAGCATTAATGAATGGTGTTCAAAATGGGGATTGCCTTTAAATCTTAATAAATGTTCGGTGGTAAATTTCTTTAAAAGATCCACGGGATTAGTTTACAAATTAGCTGGAGTTGACCTTGAAGTAGTTGATTCGGTGAAATACCTAGGTGTTACATTCACTAAAGACTTAACTTGGGGGACCCATATACGTAAAGTCTGCGGGCAAGCATATAAAAAATTAGGATTTATTAGACGCATTGTCGGCAGAAGTGACTCCAAGGTCAAGGAACGTTGTTATCACGCTCTTGTAAGGCCCCATTTAGAATATGCATGTAGCGTATGGGATCCGTGTGAAAAAGGCCTCATTCGGGAAATTGAGAAGGTCCAACGCCGGGCAGCTCGTTTCGTGGAAAACTGTTACGATAAAACGAAAAGCGTCACTGAAATGCTTATGGAGTTGGGATGGGAATCATTGGAAGAAAGACGACTCAATGCTAGGTTAAACTTACTAAATAAATTCGGATCCGCATGTTTCAGCACCGAGGTCTCGAAAATTATTCGCTCTCCAACATATATAGGTCGCTTGGATCATGTGTACAAAATTCGGGAAATAGATGCCAGGAGTAGCAGACTCAAGGACTCCTTCTTCCCACGGACAATACGGGATAACAACTCTAGGGTTACACTCGGAGATAACAAAAATGCCACTTGCCACCCTCCGCGTCTAGGTAACAATTAGTTGAACTCAATTGCATGCAATTTCACTAGCCTCCTGTGTGTTGTGTCAGAACCCTTCCCGCATGCCCGAGCGTCTTTACGAACTTCATGCTCCACCCTTCCATCCCTTGTCCCTCTCCGCGGGTGTGCCCTCCTCCCACCTGCAGCGTTGGGCCAGATTCCTCACCTTGGGTGGGAGAGAGTTTTGTGTGGGACGCTCTTGTGGTGGTGGTGTTTCGCCTGGCTACTTGCTATAAACTAGCTGGCACGTTCGTGATAGGTTTCTTACTGCATCCTAGGGTGGAATTATTTGTTGTAGGTAAGCGTATGTACTTGCATGCTTTTGGAGTGAGGATAGGTAGATGTGTGGTTGCATGCGCGTAGAATGATGGGGTGTTGCAATGAATGTGTGCACTGTTGTGGATTGGGTTTGCATGTGTGTGTTGGTTTTGAATGCGGTGTTTCTTTTTTCCTTTTTCTTTTTTCCTTTTTTTGGGTGGTGGCCTGACACCCCCCGCCACACGCCCTTGCGGCGGCTTGCGGGGTATTATGTAGATGTAGATGTAATCCTATTGGTCCCCTATCTCCTACATCCTTTCACAGTCACTATATATATTTGACGTCTGTCTTCGGTAGTTTACTTTCAACCTTGTGTTGGAGGTGTTTTTCCCTTCAGTTCGCTGAAGAGGGCCACTTTGTGGCCGAAACACGCGTGTTCGACGCTATCCTCGTCTGCGCTCTATCGTTTCAGATTCTCCTATAAATAGTGTGTGTGTGGCTGTGTGTGGTCCCTGGCGTGGATTAATTTCCCGTAAACCACCACAGAGGGTATTCTTGGTCGAGAGGTTGTGGTTGGTTCCCGCGAATACCAACACAACAATTTGGTCTGACGAGAGTTGCGACTGTTTTTTACGGCCAGTGGAGTTTTCCCCCCTTATAATTTAACCTAGAGGCCGTAGAGCTCTTGATAATTCTTACAACCTCCTGTGTGTTGTGTCAAAACTCTTCCCGCATGCCATTAAGTAATGTATTGCTGTTTACAGTATTGTTTTCTCTTCTTTTGCTACCCTAAATTTCCACTTCCATCCCTTGTCCCTCACCGTGGTTGTGCCCTCCTCCCACCTGCAGCGTTGGGCCAAATTCCTCGTCTTGAGTAGGAGAGATTTTTATGCGGAACGTTCTTGTGGTGGTGGTGTTTCGGCTGGCTACTTGCTAGAAACTAGCTTGCACGTTCGTGATTAATTTCTTGCTGCATCCTGGGGTAAAATTATTTGTTGTAGTTAAGCGTATGTACTTGCATGCTTGTGGAGTGAAGGGAGGTAGATGTGTGTTTGCATGCGCGTCGAATGATGGGATGTTACGATGAATGTGTGCACTGCTGTGGATTGGGGTTTGCATGTGTGTGTTGGTTTTCAATGCGGTATTTCTTTTTTCCTTTTTTGGGTGGTGACCTAACACCCCCCGCCACACGCCCTTGCGGCGGCTTGCGGGGTAGTATGTAGATGTAGATAGATCTATTTCCTCAACGCGTCAAATACATTAAATACAACTACGTACATATTATCGATTACATTTCACGCAACTCCATGAAATGAAAGACGCCACATATTCAACACATCGTGTCCGTCTCTATTTTGCTTGGATAAACTCGATGCAAAATCGTCGTGCATTTTCAAGGCTACGTTATTAGCTGGGAAAAGCTGACGCACCCTTTCAGATAACGAATGGACGTATCCGTTTCACAACGGTGGGATAAAGAGAATAAGGAGGCGCAGGTGATACCGCAAATAAAGTCCGCATTCTGCGACGAGCCAATCACGGAATGCACCAAATTAATCTCCAATGTGTACTCCTAAAAGGTAATACTTTTTCAAGAACCAACAAACGAAGCTTACGACAAGTTACAGCTCTTTGACAGCTGAAAAGGTTACCAACACTTATTGAAGTGCACCAAAAAATATGGAAAACAATGTTATATTGTAGTGTTAGGCTGGGGGATTAAATTAGAATACTTTCCTATCTGTATCTAAATAAAATAGATTATAAACTGCAGTCATAATCAGTTATTCAGGAGCCAACGTAGAGGATCGTAGAGAAGCAGGTTTACTCAAAATGTTGAAATGCAAACTAAGCATTGGGCACTTAACCGTATTCCGGGATGAGCCATTTTCTACATAATACATAATACATCTACATAATACATAATACCCCGCAAGCCGCCGCAAGGGCTTGTGGCGGGGGGTGTGGGGGTGTTTCTATAAGACATTAGTAAAAATTTCGGCGAGCAATGTAATCAAAACGGCGGTGACGGCAATTATGAGGTTGAAATATTCATTGAAGCGCTGAGAGTATGGGCGTTTTCCAGCCACAATCATCAACACACACTCATCAGCTTCAACTCTTATGCAAAATGATTTCCGAAGTCACATCGTATGGACATGATATGTTAAAATGAATGGAGAGGATACGGAGCTTCAAAACCTTTAAAACCTTAATATAGGTATTTAAATTCTTTCTATGAAGTATTTTCTTAACTTGACAGTTCCATCACAAAAAGAAAAACCCAGGTTAGTTGATTCCACTTAATGTTTTGCTCCTGCGACTTGGGTTTCCATACATAGTATCACAATTAGGATAGATTATGACGACCAAATGAATTGAAACCCGATGACGACCAGATGATGACACCATATGCATGGTTTGTCCCGAAAGTAATAGGACTTATTTTTCCCCGGATAGACGGACGGACGGTAGAACGGCGGTTTCTCTGGCTGGGTTCGAGGAAAGGGAGTCTCAGAAAAGGCTGGAGGCCGGTGGCAGTTGGCTCCCAGCCTTTGCAGAGCGTGGATCGTCCGTTTGCGAAACTTCTTAAACGTGACCTCGTTACAATCCATCACGAACTATCTATCTTGGAATAGCGCTACGCCATCAATTTTTGTGTGAAACTGGGAAAAATCGAGAAAGAGGATCATGACATATGCAAGGCAGCTTATGGTGCTGGCAGGTTATATTGCCATTGATAGATCGGGTGTTTTTGAATGGCGCGAGTTGTCTCGGGTGGATAGAGAAGAAATTGAAGACGCCGAAATTTCAGGACACCTTTGACTTCAAAAGTGACGAAATACCTAGCAAAGAGTGAAGGTTTGTTGGGCAGGCTTCGCTGAATAAGTGTTCGCATGGTTTTTGATGAACTTGGCATCATGAAAAGTGATGTATACATCGGATTGTGACCGAAAACATGGGCAGGAGAAAGGTGTGTGCGAAATTGATGCCGCAAGTGCTCTGGAACGAACAAAAGGAAACTCGAACGTGGATCTGCCAAGAACTTCTTGACCATGCCTCAGCCACCTTACCCCCATGGCGTTGTCCCACCAGACTTCTTCCTCTTCCCCCGTCTCAAATCCAAGTTGAATGGCCGTCACCACGGCTCGGTGGAAGCATTTCAATAGGCTGTCGCGAGGAAACTTAATAGCATTCCGGGCGCCGCCTTCCAGAAGGCGTACGAGGCATGGAAAACCCGCTCGCAGCGGTGTGTAGATACACAAGGGTGATACATCCAAGAATTTTGAGTGACCTTAGGTAACAGTACGGAAGCTGGTGGTATGCTGTGAACCTGATATTTGCACTTGTAAGATTTGCTCACGTTTAACGAGGACACCTAGCAGAGTACAAAAGAGGCAAGTCTTGCAAGTTGTCTTTCCACGGGGGGGGGGGGGACGAAAAACTTGCGAATCGGACATATTTTTTTGCGTCTTAATCTGGCCAAGTAGTCAATGAGGATGTCAAGACCCCGTTTTGACCATTTTAATGAGCCGATGCCGGAAACCGCGTCCGCAAAGTTGCAAAAAAAATTTGCGAATCGGACATATTCTTTTCGTCCTAAACTCGGCTGAATAGTCAAAGGGGATAGCAAAGATAGCTAAGATAGCTAGATAGTCAAAGCCCGCTAAGGCCCGCCTCCTTCTTCCCACGGACAATAGGGATAGCAACTGTGGGGTCACACTCGGAGATAACAAAAATGCCACTTGCCACCCTCGGCGTGTAGGTAACAATTAGTTAAACTCAATTGCATGCACTTTCACTAACCTCCTGTGTGTTGTGTCAAAACCCTTCCCGCATGCCATTAAGTAATGTATTGCTGTTTACAGTAATGCGGTAATTCTTTTTTCCTTTTTTTGGGTGGTGACCTAACACCCCCCGCCACATGCCCTTGCGGCGGCTTGCGGGGTATTATGTAGATGTAGATGTAGTGCAGAATCACGTCTGGCCATCATGCCTTTTATGTCCGTGGTAAGCCAGGGAGTTTGAGGTTTAGAAATTCGCTTGGTGATGAGGGGGGCATGTGTGTTGATTAGAACAGAAAGGAGAGAATTGAGGTGATGGACCTTGTCATCAATATCACTTAGATGCTCAATCGTGAACCATGGGAGAGTCGAGGCGTCAGCCAATAGCATCTCGTCATTGATATTTTTAAAATCACGGTATGTAATGAATCTCTGTTTGAACTGAGGGCATTTAACGGAATAAGCAATATATATGAGATCGTGGTAGGAGATTCCAGGAGCCGGTAGTTGACCATGTAGTAAGATTTTATCAGGGTTTGCGGTGAAGGCTAAATAAATTAATGTTGAAGAGTTAGGGGTGTGATGAGTTGGTTTAAGTGTGAGCATATGTAGTCCCAGTGAATTAAGCGAGTTTCTAAGATATGTGGAGTCATGGCTTGTGGTAAGCATATTGGCATTAAAATCACCTACTATGATAACATGATTGAATCCATGAATATTTCTGGAAATTACGTCTTCAATATCGGAGAGGTGGCCGATTTTTGGAGGTCGATAAACTACGCACATAAGAATTTTTTCTGATGTAAGTTTAAGCTCAAGTAAGAGGAATTCAGGTCGCTTGCAGTAGTTAGAGTCACTTTTATTAACAACTTTGCAGGTGATGTCTTTTCTGACATAGACACAAACACCACCACCTCCTTTGCCTATGCGGTCACTCCGAAAAAGATTATAACCGGAAATTTCCACAGCTGAGGTCAGGATAACAGGTTTCACCCATGTTTCGGTGATAGCAATGGCATGTATTTTAGTGAGGGGTAAAATAGATCGAAGTTCGTCAATATGAGCAGTAAGGCTTTGCGCATTAATGTAGATTACTTGTAGTGAGCGTGGGAAACAGTTGAATTTTTTTGTTAGAAATTCCTGAGTGCTAACATAGGGGTCTGTGGTTTGACATCTACATCTACATAATACCCCGCAAGCCGCCGCAAGGGCGTGTGGCGGGGGGTGTTAGGCCACCACCCAAAAAAAGGAAAAAAGAAAAAGGAAAAAAGAAACACCGCATTCAAAACCAACACACACATTCAAACCCCAATCCACAACAGTGCACACATTCATTGCAACACCCCATCATTCGACGCGCATGCAACCACACATCTACCTATCCTCACTCCAAAAGCATGCAAGTACATACGCTTACCTACAACAAATAATTCCACCCTAGGATGCAGCAAGAAACCTATCACGAACGTGCCAGCTAGTTTATAGCAAGTAGCCAGGCGAAACACCACCACCACAAGAGCGTTCCATACAAAACTCTCTCCCACCCAAGGTGAGGAATCTGGCCCAACGCTGCAGGTGGGAGGAGGGCACACCCGCGGAGAGGGACAAGGGATGGAAGGGTGGAGCATGAAGTTCGTAAAGACGCTCGGGCATGCGGGAAGGGTTCTGACACAACACACAGGAGGCTAGTGAAAGTGCATGCAATTGAGTTCAACTAATTGTTACCTAGACGCGGAGGGTGGCAAGTGGCATTTTTGTTATCTCCGAGTGTAACCCTAGAGTTGTTATCCCGTATTGTCCGTGGGAAGAAGGAGTCCTTGAGTCTGCTAGTCCTGGCATCTATTTCCCGAATTTTGTACACATGATCCAAGCGACCTATATATGTTGGAGAGCGAATAATTTTCGAGACCTCGGTGCTGAAACATGCGGATCCGAATTTATTTAGTAAGTTTAACCTAGCATTGAGTCGTCTTTCTTCCAATGATTCCCATCCCAACTCCATAAGCATTTCAGTGACGCTTTTCGTTTTATCGTAACAGTTTTCCACGAAACGAGCTGCCCGGCGTTGGACCTTCTCAATTTCCCGAATGAGAAAGTTGACTAGTTGTTGCAGTGGAGAGGGAAGTAGTTAGTTGGGAGCTAGCGGGGAAAAATTCTTCAGCAAGTGGGTTCAGGGATGAGCTAATGTGGTGACTGGATGGGTTAAAGATAACAGCATAAGGATTAAGGCTAGGAGGGCCATTAGAAGAGGGCCTAGCAGCGGGGGGTGACGGAGTGTCCGGGAGAGAAAGGAAGCTTGGCATCGCAGTAGGAGGTGAGCAGGTAAGAGAGTTAAGTGAGGGAGAGGGAAGAGGGGTTAGTAATGCACGGCAAGTATGTTATTGGAAAATTGTATGAGTGTTCAAGGTCATGTTCACTTAGCTGCGTTGAGTCAGGCAACAAGCATGTAAAGGAAAGGAAAGCACGGAGTGGCGTCAAGATAAATCACCAAAAGAGAAAAATGCACAGGGAAGAGTTTAGGATAATTCTTTGCTTTGGGCTGATCCACTTTTAGAAGCAAAGAAAAGGTGATCAGAACACTCAAAATTTAGGAAATGCACCTAAAACATTCGATCACAAAATAGCACTGAACGCTGATTTAAAGCACTCACACTAGCGGTAGAGACACTACGGTTTAAAAGCAGAAAACGGGAAAGATATTTAGGCACAGCGGAGAAACACTAACAGCACTTTATATTCAGAGAAAACTGAGAAACACTATGAGGATGGCACTGAGGAGACACTAGGAGACTAATCTGAGAAACACTAGGGGACACTAAGAGACACTAGAAAGCACTAAGAGGTGAGTCTGAAGCAAAGGAATCTTAGGAAGGTGAATCTGGAACTGGGATGTACAGGATACGAGAGAACAGAAACAGGGCTGACCAGGAAATGGGTTACGCAGGATATGATTGTACACGAAAAAGGTATGTCTGAAATAAAAGGTTTGAACACACAACACTGGTAAAGAGATTTGCCTATTAATAAATAGCCTTATGATTCAGTTGTCACGCACTAAAATTAAACCCGCTGCTGTTGCCCGTGCCTGTTAGTGGAGTTGGACCCATTCCACTCATTATGGAAAGCGTTGAAATCGCGCCAGGAAGATAAGTAACATCTGGTCCCGTCAAGACGCAAAAAAACATTTTTACCGTCTTGCGTCCACACGGATCTCTGTCCAGCTAAGTCTCTTGCAGAATGGAGTATTTTTCTCCTCGGGCCCGTTAAGGATTCAGTTATCATGAATCCGGTAGATTTGAGAAGCTTCTTATTTATCCATACTTGCTCCCTATCCTGATAGGACAGGAAGCGAACAATTACAGGCCTCGAGGAGTCAGGAGAGTTACGATGAGGCCCGATTCCATGGGCTCTGGAGAAAAAGATTTAGGCAGATTTACAGGAACGTTGTCCACCCCCACAGCCTTATTTGCTTTCATCTCCTTTACTGCCCTTTCTATTTCATCGTAGAGTATGCCTGGACCTAAGCTATCTTCTTCTACGTCATGTTCCTTTTCTATGTCTAACCTTGTCGGCCTAAGTTCTTTACCGTGTATGTATATATATATATATATATATATATATATATAAATCTTTATATTTTATTAGGTAATCTACCGGTTAAGGTAGGTTTTTAGATGGACACAACTATCAAATAAACATTTTGTGACTCCCCACCTAGCAAGCTAATCTATATCAGGTCCCTCTTCATCTCGGTGTACTTCTTTCCTCCCTTCATCCCGTCCAACATCCCTATCCTGTTCCTACCCTTACCTCGCTTGCCCAACATTCTCCCCTCTATTACCCTCTTCAACATTCCACTACCGCTCAATACGCCTTTCATCCATTTTTCCTTCCTCCATAGGATTTCTCTCAACAAACCCCTCTCCTCCCCCACCATTTCTAGTACTTCCTCATTTGTTTTCCTTTCGGTTCATTTCACGTTCTCCATTCTTCTCCACACCCACATTTCAAAAGCCTCCAAGCCTCCACGTCTATCCTCCTGCTTCAGCGACCACGTTTCCGCGCCGTACATAGCTACGCTCCATATCAGAGTTTCTACGAGTCTTGTCTTAACATCCCTACTCAACGTCTCCGTCATCAACTCCTTCCTCCTTGAGAAAGCCTCCTTGCCTAGCGCAATTCATCTCCTTACGTCCCTACCACTTTGACCGTATTGGTCCAAAACACTTCCGAGATATGTAAACTGTTCTACCTGCTCTATTTTTTCCCCGCCTATTTTAATATTTAGCTTAGCCTCTTTCTTTCTGGAAAATCGCATAACCTTTGTTTTATTTATATTGATTCTCATCCCATATTTATCGCAATGAACCTCCAATTCACTCAACAATGCTTGCAACCCCTTGGCTGACTGAGCAACTAATGCTTGGTCATCAGCAAACCGAACCGAATTTACGAATTCCCCTCCGACTTTCATTCCTACCTCCAGTTCTTCCCATGCCTCTTTAATCATTTCCTCTACATATACGTTGAACAGTACCGGTGACAATGGGCAACCCTGCCTTACACCTCTTCCTAACACTGCCCATTCGGACTCTCCGTTCCCCACTCGCACCTGAGCAGTCTGAGACATGTACAAGTTGCGGATCAGTCTCCTGTCCCTCCAATCCATTCCTATTTTCTGCAATACACGCATTAATTTTTCCCAATTCACTCTATCAAACGCTTTTTCGAAATCTACAAAACAGGCAAAAACGTCCTGGCTGTATTCTATATTCCTCTCAATTAGTGATCTCATTACTGCAATGGCATCACGCGTACCTCTTCCTTTCCTAAACCCAAACTCATCATCCCCTAAGTAACCATTTGCCTTACCCTCTATCCTTTTGTTGATGATCCTGAGAATAACTTTAGCTGCGTGGGATATCAAACTTATTGTTCTGTAATCCTCACATGACGAAGCCTTTCCCTTTTTTGGAATAGCAACTAACACCGATCTCACAAAATCTTCCGGCCAAATTCCTTCCTCATAGATACTACAAATTAGTCCATATATGGCCTTCTTCCCACCTTTCCCTAACCATTTCAACATTTCTACAGGAATATTGTCCACCCCCACAGCCTTATTTGCTTTCATCTCCTTTAATGCCCTTTCTATTTCATCGTCGAGTATGCCTGGACCTAAGCTATCTTCTTCTACGTCATGTTCCCTTTCTATGTCTAACCTTGTCGGCCTAAGTTCTTTACCATACAGTGTTTCTATATATTCCTTCCATCTCTCTTGGATTTTTCCTGGTTCAACTATTATCTTACCCCATTTATTTTTAACTGTTAGCACAGATCCTGCCTTCTTACTTCCCGACAATAACTTAACCTTGCTGTATAGAGCACCAATTTCACCCTTCTTCTGTAGACTTTCCATATCCTCCCATTGCTTTTTCCACCATTCTTCTTTTGCTTTATTTCTGGCCCTTCTAAATTTATTGTTTAACTCTTTGTACTTCATTTTGCCTAACTCTGTGTTTACATTTTTCCATCTTCTTCTCTCATCCATCTTTGCAATCATCTCATCCGTTACCCATGGTATCCTTATCCTTTTCCCGTTAACGGTTCCTATAGTGTCTTTAGCGGCTTCCGATATCCCTTTCTTGATACATTCCCATTTTTCTTCGATAGTACTCAGTTCTTTACCGTCATCCATCATTTTCTCTACAGCCTGCTGGTACTCCTTCCTCGTTAATCGATTTACTGCTTCTAAATTCCATTTCCTAACCCGCCGCCCTTGCCTTATCTTCTTGAAACGAACATTACATTTCATAACAACTAAATTGTGGTCAGAGTCCGCATCCGCTCCTGGGAAACTGTGCGAATTTATCAAACTGTTCCTAAACCTGTGCCTAACCATAATATAATCTAACTGATACCTTTCTGAGTCACCTGGCATTTTCCATGTATACCTACGCCTTTTGTGGTGTCTAAACCATGTGTTAGTGATGACTAACCTCTGTCTCCTGCAGAATTCAATTGCTTTCTCCCCGAGTTCATTCCTCGCGCCTAACCCATAGTCCCCCACCTCACCACCATCTCTTCCTTCGCCTACCGTCGCATTCCAATCCCCCATCACGATCAAATGTTTCCCTGAAGGAACACTTGCGATGATATCCTCTAACTCATCATATATCCTATCGACTTCTTCCTCCTTGTGGTTGCTCGGTGGCATGTATACCTGAACAATGACAGAGTTCTTCGGCTTTGCTTTAATCTCTACGAGTAAAATTCTATATGTCGCTTGCTCTATGTTGACTACGCTTCTTCCAACCCCTTTATTTAAAATTACGGACCCCGCTCGTTGGCTCTCGTCCCCGCCGCTGTATATCACTCTATAATTGTCACTCCAGTAATCCCCGCTATCCTTCCATCTCACCTCGCAGAGACCTAAAACATCTATATTAACTCTTTCCATCTCTCGCTTAATGTTTTCTAATTTGCCTCTCCTCAACATTGTCCTGACGTTCCATTCCTATTCTAACTACTTTCGCCTTCTTCTGAGTCTTCTGTCCTGCTGCAGTTATTTCTTCCTTGCAAGGGTTTCGTGGGATGACGACCGCGGAAGCCTTGCCTCTCCCGCTGCCGGGCACGACTCACGGCCTCTTGGGCCGAGTCCCGTAGTTGCCAGGACTCATATTATCTATAGTGCCCATCATTATATTCTTGGGAATCATTATTGAGGTGGTTTCCCGTTGCCTTCCTCAATAGTGTTTTTAACGTGACACCATCACTTAATGGCCGCCCCACTGGGGTCAGACGCCATTGCAGCCGCCTCACTGAGGAACAGACGCTGCGTGGACTACCTTTCGTCTGGCTCCTAACCTTCGACCTATCTGGCATGGGTGACCCTTCCAGGAGTAATTATTATTACTCCCGCCAGCACAGCTCTAGGGGTCATCGGAACACACAAGCCCTTCCACCACGACAAGGTTGTAGTCCATGGGAGGGTTATATATATATATATATATATATATATATATATATATATATATATATATATATATATATATATATATCGATGATGCGGAAGTACTCACGAGAGCAATATAACTTTTCGACGGCACAATAGAATACAGAATAAAACAGATAACACGTAAAAAGACACTCACGCTGTAGATGATTTAAGCTTTCGGCCTACTCCGAGGCCTTCTTCAGGTCAGACTGAGAGGTTTTGAGGAAAGAGTGCCTGGGGAGGGGAGGGAGGGCGGAAGGTTTAGGGACTGTTGGGAAAGAAATTAAAGATGGCGGTTAAGGGTGGGAATTTTAAAGGATCGGAAATATAGGATGTATGCGGATTCGCGAGTTCTCACCTCTATGTTGGTGGCTGAATCGGGTAGGGATTCTAGAACTGTTAGGGAAAAGCATTCGTCAAATGATAGGTTGTGTGAACTTGCGTGTAAAGGGATAGGAAGAGAAGAGAGTGAAGCAGAATTACATGAGTAACGGTGATTGTTCATTCGGATGGATAAGGGGGTAATGCATTCGCCTATGTAGAATGAGGTGCATTGTTTGCACGACAAGAGATAGATAATATTTTTTGAGAGGCAATTAACGTGGGAACGGGGTGAAGGGACAATGAGGGGATGTGGGGAGAGGGGAGCAGATCTGATTAGGAGACATGTTTTACATCGGGGGCGATTGCAGGTAGGGGAAATATGTGGAAATTTGTCAGGGCGGGGTGTCACAGGGTTGGTGGATCTCAGAAGGTTTCTGAGATTGGCTGGTCGTCTGTAAGCGACAGAAGGGCACGGGGGCAGTAAGGATGTGGTCGCGTCATTGTCATGTAATATTAGATAAAGTTCTTTGAGAATGGTTTTCAGTCTGTGAGATCCGGGGAAATAGGTTGTGCAAAGTTTGAGTCCAGCGTCAGATGTGGGGTTGTCATTCTGTGGTGTGTGGTCGGGTGGAGCGGTAGATTTTATCCTGTAGGAGCTTTTCTGGGTAACCGCGTTTGTGGAGTGCATGGTGTAGATTGTGGAGGTATTTGTTGAGGGTAGCTGTGGTGTTGCAAATCCGATGTCCGCGGATAGAGAGAGAGTTGGGAATTGAGCGTTTGGTATGAGAAGGATGACTACTAGTATAGTGTAAATATTGTTGATGATTAGTGTCTTTGATGTGTACTGAAGTGGTGAATTTGTTATTGTGAATTGAGATGTCTGTGTCAAGAAAGGTGATGGTGGAGTCTAAAATGGACGAAGTGAATTTAACAGTGAAGGAAGAATTTAAGGCCGATAAGAAATTGTCAAGAGAATCAGAGCCGTGTGTCCAGAGCATAAAAATGTCGTCAATGTAGCGGACCCAGAAAAGAGGTTGGAAGGATTGCTGTGAAAGGAAATTCTCTTCAAGGTGGCCCATGAAGAGATTGGCGTACGATGGCGCCATCCTCGTTCCCATCGCTGTGCCTTTCGTTTGGAGATAAAAACAGTTTTGGAAAGAGAATGCATTTTTAGTCAGGACGACAGTGGCGAGATTGAGGAGAAATTCGGTCGAGGGGCACTGGGGTGGGGGGCGTAGAGAAAGATAGTGTCGGAGGGAGGATTGGCCTTCTGCATGGGGAATAGAAGTATAGAGGGAGGTGACGTCGATGGTGGCCATAAGCAGGTTGGAGGTGGAGGGAATGGAGACAGAGTTTAAACGGTGGAGGAAGTGATACGTGTCTTTCGTGAAGGAGGGCAATGAGAGTACGATAGGTTGTAGGTGGTGATCAAGGAATGCGGAGATTCTTTCGGTGGGAGAGTTGAAACTAGAAACTATAGGGCGACAGGGGATGTTGGGTTTGTGTATTTTTGGGAGGAGATAAAACTGGGGTGTTCTGGGGTTTGGGGGTGAGAGTAGGGATATGTCTTGGGAGGTGAGGCCTTCTTCTGGTCCAAATTGGAGGAGAAGAGACCGAATTTCCTTTCGGAAGGTTGGAGTAGGGTTGTCGGTGAGAGTGGTATAGGTGGATGTGTCGTTGAGGTGACTGAGGGCTTTGGAAATATAGTCTTGGGTGTTTAAAATTACGACTGAGGAGCCTTTATCGGCGGTAGTGACCACGATATTAGGATTAGCCTGTAGGGTTTTAAGGGCATGACGTTCGTTTGTGGAAAGGTTGTTTCTTGGTTTTAGAGATTGTGTGAAGGATTTATTAGAGACTTTTTGGAGAAGGAGGCGTATGAATATTTCCACGGGATGATTACTAGGTAGGGATTTTGGCTCATGAGTGGAGCCCGGGCGGAATTAGTTGAGTGCGGGATTGGTTTTAATTTGACTCGAAGAGTTACTTTGCGATTTCCAAAATGCGCGCCAATGAAGGTCTCGGCAGAAATTGAGTGTGTCGGTGAGTAGATTGATTTGGTTAATTTTTGGTGTGGGAGAGAAGGATAGGCCTTTACTTAGTACGGAAATTTCGTTCTCAGACAGGCTGGTGTTGGAAAGGTTCACAATGTCATGGGAATTGTCGGAGGGGGGGGAAGTGTTGGAACCCTTCGGTGGTGGTTGGCGCTTGGGGAAAACCGGAGGACCTTTGGGAGGAGGGGGGAGGTTGTAAATGCTTTGGAGGTCGGGTTAGCATTGAAAGGGTGGGGGTGGTTTGGGAGGAGGAGGCGGGAAAGAGTAAGAGTGCGGAAGTTTGAGGCCCACTTGGAAGAAAAAATGCATAGATTTGACAATTTTGTAAGGAGACGTTGCCGTTTCTGTTGGAGGGAACGTAGGGCAGATGAAGCTATGGCGTTGAGTTTTGGAATTAGGTGAGGAGCAGTCATGGAAATTATTTTGATGAGAGAAAATAGGTTTGATATGTGTTGTTCTCGAATTTGTTGGTACTGGGTAAGGATAAGGTGGGCATATTCTAAAGATTTTTGGTAATTGAATGCATTAAGTTGCGGGTGGATTTCAGGAGGGGCAGCAGATAAAGGTAGGGAAATTACTAGACCGTTGGGAACGATTCCTAAGGACAAGCATGAGGTGAGAAACTCGGTGTGGCTGGTGTATTTGGCGAGTTTATATGCGTGACGGCAAAAATTTCGGTACCAAGATGAAATAGGAGAAGAGTGGTTCATATTAGGGTGATTGGAAAGGATCTGGGAAAAGAAATTGGAAATAAAGGAAGACAGTGGTGAAGGAAAGGATAGCACAGTCACGATGGAGCAGGATCAGCAGCGGAAGGTTTGGTGCTGGATCCAACGACGAACACAGAAGAGACAGCAACAATAGCTAGGAAGCTTGATGTATCGATGATGCGGAAGTACTCATGAGAGCAATATAACTTTTGGACGGCACAATAGAACACAGAATAAAACAGATAACACGTAAAAAGACACTCACACTGTAGATGATTTAAGCTTTCGGCCTACTCCGAGGCCTTCTTCAGGTCAGACTGAGAGGTGTTGAGGGAAGAGTGTCTGGGGAGGGGAGGGGGGGGCGGAAGGTTTAGGGACTGTCGGGAAAGAAATTAAAGATGGCGGTTAAGGGTGGGAATTTTAAACGATCGGAAATATAGGATGCATGCGGATTCGCGAGTATGGGACGAGGGAGAGGGGAAAAAACAGGTAGTGGGGGAGGGGTGAAGGAGGGGTATATGGAGGGGGAGAAAGCGGAGCGGAGAACAGGTGGTGGGAGAGGGGTGAAGGAGGTTATGGAGGGGGAAAAGGAGGCCAGAGGGGAGCGGAGATGGAATAAGGAGGATGCGGAAATAGTAACAAGCGACACAGAAAACTAACAATTCATCCACAGATACCACAACACCCAAGACCAAGGCATCAACTCACCAAGTCATCATCAATACCCAGGACAAGGATGACAAAATGTATGCGGATAAATAAATTGTCCCACCACCTCGCAAGAAACAAATCCACCTCCATCCACCCCAGCCCCCCCCCACCCATTTAGTGAACGACATTGAGACCCGGATGTTGCTAAGCTGTAGACAGCCATATAAAAGCCAATTCCATTGTTTTTAATATTATAGGGTTATCGGATGGGGGAAGGGATGCTAGCACCGAAACATTGTAACAGTGGTTGAAGGGGGTGTTGTGGTGGGAGGCATGTTTTGGGATGGGAAGACCCAAGGACGGGGAAGAGGGAATACATGAGGCGCGATGATTGTTCACCCTGAGGTTCAGGGGTGTAGAGCACTGGCCTATATAAAATGCCGGGCAGAGTTTGCAAGTCTGAAGATAGATTACATTATGAGATGTGCATGAGGTGTGGGGGAAGGGCGGGAGAGAGTTAAAAGGTGGGATGGAGAGGGGTGGAGTGGTGAAAATAGGACAAGTTTTGCATCTTGCTCGCAAGCACGGAGTTGGTGTGATTCTGAGGGTGGGAGGGGATGTGCAAGAGTCTTGGTGGATTTGAGGAATCTGTTAGGTTGGCGGGCCGTTTGAAGGTAACAGAAGGGCATTTAGGAAGTAGGTTGGACGAAACGTTGTGATTTTTGAGGATGGGGTACAGGTCTTTGAGGATGAATTTAAGGGACTGGATGCCAGGGAAGTAGGTGGTGCATATTGAGAGAGGGTGGGAGTCTGTGGTTGAGGGAGGATTGGGGGTGTAGGATTGTTTTAGGATTTTTTTGTGAAGGAGAGAATCTGGGTATCCCCGTTGGAGGAGGGAATGGCGAAGGTTGTTGAGGTATTTGTTGAAGGATTCTGGATGGTTGCAAATGCGGTGCCCGCGGATAGAGAGGGAGTAAGGGAGGGAGCGTTTGGTGTGGTAGGGGTGGCAGCTGTTAAAATGAATGTATTGTTGTTTGTTAGTAGGTTTAGTATGTACGGAGGTTAGAAATGTGTTGTTAGTTAGGGGAATACTTACATCAAGGAAAGTGATCTATGATGATGAGATGTTGAAAGTGAAAGAGAGAGATGAGGAATCATTAAGTTGGGAGATGAAGGAATTGAGGGAGTCTATGTGATGTGGCCAGAGTAGAAAGATGTCATCAATGTACCGAAGCCACAGAAGGGGTTTTAGAGGGTAACTGGAAAGGAACTTCTCTTCCAGGACACCGAGGTGGATGTTAGCGTATGATGGGATGAATCTACTTCCCATGGCACAGCCCTTGATTTGGAGGTAAAAAATGTCATTAAAAGAAAAAGGGTTACGGGTGAGGATGATGTTAGAAAGGTCAATGAGAAAATCGGTGCTGGGAGTTTGGAGAGGAAGTGGCATAGGGAAGCAAGGCCTTCTTCGTGAGGAATGGAGGTGTATAGGGATGTGACGTCAATTGTGGCCATAATGATCTTGGTGTCAGAAGGGAGGGAAATTGAGTGGAGCAGATTGAGGAAGTGGTAGGTATCTTTGACACAGGAGGGTAACGAGTGAACTAAAGGTTGGAGATAGTGGTCGACGAAGGCGGAAATTCTTTCGGTCGGGGAGTTGCGGGAGGAGACTATAGGCCGCCCTGGGTTTTCTGGTTTGTGTATCTTGGGGAGGATATAGAAGTGGGGGGTGTTTATTTATTTATTTATTATTTGGATGGGAAGGTGAAAGGAGGGAGATTTCACTGGGGGATAGGTTTTCATTAGGACCGTTGTCGCGGAGGAAAGCGATAATTCCCTCTTGGAATGCAGGGTTAGGGTTAGCCGGAATATGTTTGTAGGAAGAAGTGTCTGCGAGTAGTCTGTTGGCTTCTTTTAGGTAATCAGTGGTGTTTAAGACTACCACTGTTGAGCTCTTGTCAGCGGAGGTGATGACCAGGTTGGGATTTTTTATTAGTTTTCTCAGTTCGGATTCTTCTGCAGGGGAGAGGTTCGGTTTAGGATTCAGAGAGTTGAGGAAAGAGGGACTAGATATTTTAGAAAGGAGAAAATTAATAAAGATTTCGACAGGGTGATTCGGGGTAAAGGTTTAGGCTCAAAGTGGGAATGCAGGCGGAACTTAGTTAGGGCACTGTGTGTGGGAGCGGGAGGAAGAGTTAGCAGGTTGCGACGCCCAGAAGTGTCGCCATCTTAGATTTCTAGCGAAATTTATAGTGTTAGAGAGGATGGTAACATGATTGACTTTGGGGGTGGGGGAGAAAGAGAGGCCTTTACATAGTAGTGAAACTTGCTGCTGGTTCAGGGTAAAACTAGAGAGGTTCAACACGTGTTCGGCAGTGTCGCCTGTTTGGTCGACTGGCTGGGAAGGGGTAGGTTGAGAAAGGTTTTTTTGGGCGTGACTGCTGGGCAGATTTCTGGAAATCGGTAGTGTACGCGTAATCGGTTGCGTTAGCGGATTCGGTGGGGCGGGTGGGGGTAGGTGCAACATAGTAGCTAAATCGGGTTTATAAGGTGAAGGGGTGGGGAAGGAGGGTTAAGTTTCACGAGTTGGAGAGGTAAGGCAAGGTCTTGCCGGAAATAAGAAGCACAAAGATTGGAGAATTTTCGCAAAGCTTTACTACGCCGGAACTCAAGGGAGCGAAGAGCCGATTTAAGAATTCGGCTAGCATAGGGGAGGAAATGTGGGGAAGTGAGAGAAATAATGTTAATGAGGGAACGCGTGGAATTGTGGTATTTGTTCCCCTCGAAGGGTTCGCCGCCGTACATGCCTTCCCTGGAACCCTTGATTACGGCGGCCTTGATTTCCCCGTGCTTTCCTGGAAAAGGACTCCCTGTCGTGGAGTAACAGGTAAACGAGACGGGACCAAGACTCCAGGAAACGGTGCAATCCTGGACGGACTGAGGGTACTTCGCTTGCACGCGACACAAATCGATAAGGCAACACGCCAAATCGTACGTCTCGATTGGTGTCCGTTATAAGACTAGAAAGGAAAACAAACCAAATTTTATGACAGGGTTAAGAGGGGAAGGAAGGGAGGGTTGTTGGAGGAAACGGGTAAGCGGACGCAAGAATGGAGGCGGCACTACACAATGGCGGTAAAATATATTCACTTGCACACCGGTAAAGGAATGTTGCAAACATTTCATAACCGTACAAACCTACGCTGCACATCAAAGTTTTCGATAAACTTCACGTCTGCACATGGGTCTCCGACACCAACTCCTTCCCATTTACCAAAGCTTTCTTCCTTGGTAGTTCTTTTTATGCCCTCACTAATCTACGACGAAAACATTTCACGGAAAAGAGGAAAACCCTACCCGCTTCAACAATTTGTGCTCTTCCATTCTTACGTCCCATTTCCTGAAAACCTCATCGGGTTCATCTTAGCAACGCTTCCTCGGACAGGGGAGAGAGCGATGGGGCGGTGAGCGATGCAAAGGGAGGAGTGAGAGGAGATATTGAATAATCTACATGCATTGGATTCCTGGATGGAGGAGAGCGAGCGTGGAGTTGAAGAATCCTTTATTGTGCCGACAGTCGTGGATTGGGCGGGGCTCATAGATGCTTGCTTGCATTTATACCGACGGAGTACTCGAAAGATACCGCAAGCCAATCCGCCAACCAGCAATGAGCTTTGTTTTATGTTTCTCTCAACTTTCTCGTAATATCAAAATTAAATTCAGATCACTTTAAGGAGGTTGGATCGAGCCGTGCGAGTCAATTTGTCCCCTTATTTCACGTACTAAGGATGAGTGACGAACAATATTCACCAGCATTTTTCACTCAAATGAAAACAATGTATTTTTGAAGCACTTCAAGAGGTTCTGATTAATTTTTGTCAGGTGCTCTACAACTAGTTTTGAGACAATTTTTAAGCGATCATATTTCCGCTATTTTTTCCCTGCATATTAATTATTTTACCGAAACAAATGCGAGTAGTTATTGCTGTTTAAGCTGTTAAAGATCTTACATAATTACGCCCATAATATATTTTTCGAGGGAAAGACTTGGTTCTGCACCATTGGAAGGCAATTCCCCCAGTGCTTGCCCTCCATGACCTTCAGATCATGAGTAAAATCTTGGTTTTATACGGGTCTATTTATATTAATAGTAAAATAGTGAGAACCTGCTTTATCATCGTTGGTTGACAGAAAGCACGCAGGACTAAAAATTCAGAAAATTTTATCAAAATGACGTGCACCCAAATCTCGATGCACCCTCACGAAGAGCTCGAAAATGTTCATCAGTATTCCTTACAAGACATTCCTCTCTGGCGAACATCTTATACGCACGAACGTGTGTCCACAAGCGGAAGGGTGACGACGCTCTCATCAAGGGAATGGGAAATCGACCATGAAGGCGAGCGATCAGAAGGGCGCAGCGGTAAATTCTTTGGAGCGAAAGAAACAAAAGAAGGGTGGAAGGACAACTGAAACGAAAACATTTCCTTCCACTTAATCTGCCCTGCATCTTGAGCTTCGCCTCCTTCGCATTCAAGCTCCATCTTCAAAAATATTGCACAACTCTTAGTCGACAGCTCAAATTCGAGAACGTACGCAACTAAACCAAAAGGGACATTCGTTTCGGCAGGCAGCCTTCTATGTGTATGAAGGAGTAGGTAACTACAGAGAATATTCATTAATGTGACACGACCTAGCGGGAATGGATCATAGAAAGTTATTTCTACCGAGGGTTCATAATTTCCGCGGGAGTGCCGGCCAACGTGTCAGTTTTATTCTCGACATCTCGCCCGAGGCCTAAGGTGCGTGCGCGCCCACATCGGGCCGACCGATGTGACGACCAGTTCGGCACCAAGAGTGACGTCGAGTACTGGTAACTTCGACAAATCGACACTTCTTCCTCGTCCAGAAAGCAATTAGACCGACCGTCAGTTTCTACAAAGATTCTGTTTAAACTGGAGTGTTTGCAAAGAGTTTGCGTGGATGTTAAAAAAATTCAAATTTGTTAAAAATTAAATATGACCTTCACTGCCAATCAACTTTAGCCAATTCTTGGCTAAATTTGGTCTTTTGGGCTAAAACATTTAAATTATAATTATGTATTATTATACCCATGTATACAAAAGACACATTGATGAAGAAATATCCACTTATATGTGGTTATTGTAAATAAGGACCAAAAACAAACCCCAGACCCATTAATCCCCACCGCAAACCCATGCGGCTCTTTGCAGGGAATTGTGCAGCCGCAGGAATTGGCGTAAATACGTTAACCGAACAGAATTCACTTTTGTTGTACACTTCCGGGGCAGAGTGGGTACGTGCCGGGGGGGGGGGGCTGGGAGAGTGAGTGGTCGTCGTCCTCACAAGCGTCGTTGCCCACGCGAGGGCCTCCGGAGGTCGTGGGCCTCGGCGGATGCGCCGCCCCTCCCTCGCGACTCACGTCCCCGGAGGGGCGGCAAACGCATAACGGAGTTCCCCCCTCCCAGACACGCTTCGCGCAGGAGCCTTCTCCGTTGCCCCAGCACTATGCACTCACGCGCATGCGCTCTCGCGGCATTCTGCATGCATTTACCCGCCAGCGGGGTGGTGGGCGGTGTCGGCACAACCCGTGTATGAAGCACCAGAATTGATCCCAGGTCACATATCAATTCAATCAAAATATTCCATCAATTTCAAGTGTAGGTTTTCGACGGTACCTAACCACCATTTATCTCTACTTAGCGTGGGGACATTGTATTTCTTCCTTCGTTTCTTCGTAACTTCGGTCTTCCTTTAAGATTTCTCAAAACCTTCTGCCTTCCCTATCATGGCCTTCAGCATACGATACACCTTTCCAAATTCCCTCCATCCACACCCTTCCCGTCTCTCCTTTCTCCGACACCGACCCCAATCGTATCTCCGCTCTCCTCCACCAAACGCCCACGTCGCCTCCGATCAATTTCCCCCACTCATTGCACCAATGATAAGGCCTCGCATCCAGAAAGCACATGATCCGAGTCTATATTTAAGCGTCCACTAATATATTTGTCTACACCTTGGCCCGCGTCGCCCATCTCGCGAATGCCTCTTTCGCTCTCGGAATTTATTTTCCTCAAGTTCTCACCATTATGCTCTTGTTCTCTAAACTACCGCCCAAATACATTTGAACTGCCCCACTCGCTCTACTGCAATCCCTCCTGCTTAATTTGTTGACCTCCTGATGAATCTAGCTATCCTCTTTCTCAAAAATCTCATTCCTTTTGTTTTCCCATTATTTCTTACACACCCCATGCCTCCCGCATTATTCCTGTAAAGCTCTCCAAAATTAATGCATTCCATTGACTGTCAGACTCACTATTGTTTCATCATCTGAAAATTTAACTAACCTGATCATTTCTCCGTCATCTTTTATTTCTAGCTCCAGCCCTTCGCATCCTACCCCTAACACATCCACAGAGAGCCAGCGAGGGGTTACCATAATATCAAGCAAAAAGGTAAGAAGAAGCGTAATCAACATACAGGACCAAGAAATAGAATATTACTTGTAGAGATAAAAGCAGAAACGAGGAACTTGGTCATTGTTCAGGCATACATGCCAACGAGCAACCACAAGGAGGAAGAAGGCGATAGGATGTACGATGAGTTAGAGGATATAATCGCGTGTGTTCCTGCAGGGAAACATTTGATAGTGATGGGGGATTGGAATGCGACGGTAGGCGAAAGAAGAAAGGGTGGTGGGGTGGGGGACTACGGGTTAGGCACGAGGAATGAACGCGGGGAGAAACCCATTGAGTTCTGCAGGAAACAGGGGTGAGACTTCACCAAAACATAGCTTAGACAGCACAAAAGGCGTACCTCTACCTCCCTTCATTCCCGCCTCCCTCCATTACCCTCTCCCTCCCTTCATTCCCACCTCTCTTCAATCCACCTCCCTCCATTACCCTCTCCCTCCCTTCATTCCCACCTCCCTTCAATCCACCTCCCTTCAATCCACCTCCCTCCATTACCCTCTCCCTCCCTTCATTCCTCCACGACATCTACCAGCAGCCCTCGACTTAAGTCATCTGAGACAATCGCTTACTTACGGAACGCCGGCGCCGAGGCCAAGCGCCGCCAGCGGAAGTTCTTACCTGGAAAGAGAAAGAACGGGTGGATTAGAATTACTCAACCGAGAGGCCTACGTGTGATTCACGATTTAACGCATCACATTTAATTGAACTCTATGATAAAATATTTCTGAGGATTGGAAGGGTGTGCTTCTAACGCGCCAAAACGAACCCGTAACCGGTTGTTTGATTCTCGATTATGCCATGTAATGCATTTGCATGGCACCCATATACGTGTATTTGAGTGATCACATCAAGGTGTTCCAATATGCCGATGGCGCCACAATGACATCACGAGTAGTGAATGAGCACACATTTGTGGTGTTCTAGAGACGACCTGCAGTAATGCTGCGCGTCGGCATATGAGTTTATAGATATGCAATTATTTGGAGAACATTTCACAGCCTAGACCGAAATGCTTTTGTATTTGATAATGAGTGCACGAGAGGTTGACTAAACGGGAAATGGTTCTCCGTGAGGCTCTATATCATATTTTTGAGTTTCAATGCTGCATAAATAAGTGTCAATTACACACGATCCCCTCCGGCTGCAAATAGTCCACTCGAGTGTATGATCAGAGTGGTTCGGGAGTTCACAGAACTACGAGAAATGCCGCGAGTCATCCGCTAACATGCATTAAAATTCAACAATTTCAAAGAGTAAAAATCATTCGCCTTGACCGGGATTCGAGCACGGATCTCTCACTTTCCGGCCAAAAGCCTTAGCCAATTAAGCTAAGGACGGCTTATCTCATGACGGCGCCTCGGTAGCTTAACTGGCCAAAGCACTCGGCATCGAGGGATCCGGGCTTGAATCCTGGTCAAGGCGAATGAATGATTTTTACTTTTTGAAATTGGTGAATTTTAGTTAGTGAGTATTGACACAAAAAAATTTACTTCGAGAATCTCGAACATTCTATTTGCCCTCATGCTATAAGATATCGCAGCAAGGGCGGGGAAGTCGCCCGGGGGGTTAGGGGTCTATCGGCGACGTGGCAGTCCAGAGGGGGCAGCCTTGGGCCATGGACCGAAGACCCCAGGTACGAGACAGGGCGAGGCTCCCTTTCACCCAAGACGTGTGATTTTCCGGGACGACCACCGGCTTGGGAAAACGCTAATGCAGGCAAAAAGGAACAGGACCCACTTTTCACTAATTCACTATATTATGCTTCAATTTCGCATACTACACAGGGGTTAATAGGATTAACTCTCACAAATGAGACCAACCTTCGGGAGGATTACTGTGGCTCCCATTGGATCAGCAAAATCGGTGAATCCGATCCAAGGGATTTAAACCATTCGACCACCCTAGTATTTGTTAGTGTGGCCTCACTGACCGCAACCAAGAGTGTTACGTCAACTGCAGGGGGATGACTCAACGTGCAGCAATTTGCAAACGCCTCCGGTAAGGAGCGGCGCCACTTTCATCCCTTTTACGAACATGATTGAAATCTTGCGAAGATTGATTACGAGGTCTGGCCAATAAATACGTGAACTGGTGCACTCTGGCGACCATGACACGGACTATAGCCCCGACCACAACGGTGCTAGTTGCCTGAGACCCAATGAGCTGTCTGTGCTACGCGGATCGTCGAGCAGTGCGTACGGTGCCAGTTATGTTAGCTTCTGTTGACCTTGTGCTTACTGTTTGTCGAAAATGGAAATTGACAATATCACGGAGCAACGAATCAACATCAAGTTTTTCGGTGAAGTGTGGTTAAAGTTATCAACATTTTACTGAAATTATGACAGCTGCTTACGGTGATAATACTCTGAAGAAAACATCCGTTTTCAAGGGGATTAAACGTTTAAAGTTGGCCGAAAACACGCCAAGACGGAAGATGCAAGGATGGGACGACCTTCAACCACCTGTGTTGACGACAACATTGATCGTGTGCGCTCCCTTGTCCTTACCGATCGTCGAAAAACTGTCACAATGTTAGCGGATTAACTGAATTTAGGACAATCAACAGGGCACACCATCTTAACACAATATATGGCTTTTCTAAAAATGTGCAAAAATCGTGCATATTATGCAGATTGTTCGCCAGTTTCTGGCAAAAAATTCAATCGCCATCCTTGATCATTCTCCTTATTCGGCATATGTCGCCCCCAGCGACTTTTTCCTATTCGCAAAATGCAATATGTGGTAGGCGGACATCACTGGGAAGATGTGGACGCAATAAAGCAAGTAACGACGAGAAAGCTAAAAAGCCTACCTGCCGAGGACTTCCAAAGATGCTTTTAACAGTGGAAAAGATGATATAATCAATGCATGGCAACGAATGAAGAGTACTTTGAAGGGGGGAAAATCGATGTACACTAAATTTTGCAAAATAAAGTTTTATGGCCTCATTCCGCGTATTTATTGGAAAAACCTCGCATTCCACGCCGACATTAGACATACGATCAACCATAAAATCAGCCTCGAGTCACCCAGTGCCTTCAAAAGTAATGTTGCAGTGCAAAATTTGTTGGTCGGGTGAGGTTTGCGCTCGATGCATTTTCACAATTCAAAGGCGTGACGACCGACATAATGGTGTTGGCACTGGAACAACTGGGGAGGGAGAATAGGGGAGAAGATGCAATCAAATAATGCATTGAGTAAATAAAAATATTTCGCATTTGCAGATCTCTACATCTACATCTACGTAATACCCCGCAAGCCGCCGCAAGGGCGTGTGGCGGGGGGTGTTAGGTCACCACCCAAATCTCTCGGAAAATAGAACGGGTGAATTGTTAAAAAACAATCCATGGGCCGCACTGAACTCGCACATTCTTCGGCTCCGTCATACTCGCTGGCGCAGGAACACCACCGCTTAGCTGCTTGCCTCGATGGAGGGGCAGTTAACACTCGCCACTCGCGGAATTAACTTCGACAGCCAATAATATCGATTTCCACATACTCTTGAATTTATTTCATGGAGATGTTTTAAAAATTTGCCACAAAATATCAACAATTTATACCTCATTGCAGCCTCATTATATAATTTACATACATTGCAGCCTCGCAACTGTCGCTTGTTTTCTCCGCCGTAAGACTTTCGTAAGACGGGCGGCAGCAGTGGCGTTATGTCGGTTGAAAAGAGAACATGCAAACCGCACCCGACCAACCCTTTTTGCACTGCAACCTTACTTTTGAAGGCACCGGGTGACTCAAGGCCGATATGAGGACTGATCGCATGTCTAATGTCGGCGTGGAATAATCCATCTGATTTGAATCATGTTCATAGATCGGGCGAAAGTGACGCCGCTCCTTTTTCCGGAGACCTTTCCAAGTGGCTACAAGTGACGCCTTGACACACAAGCCAGCGGCTAGATGCGTGGCAGGGGCTGCATCCACACCAGTCACGCACCGCACGTGACAACACCAGCGTTACAAGAAGTATCCGTCATGTGAGGCAATAAAAATCACACAGTGTCAAATTTATCGAGGAGAGATAATCACCTTTAGCATAATAATCAATCAATCAAAGAAACACAATAGCTTTCACTAAATATTTCTGCTAGAAAAGTACACGAGGGTCAACTCCGCAAAAAAATATACCGACACGAAAACAGGAAATAGTGCCTCTCCTAAGCAGCCAATCATCTCCTCCTCGAGCCGCTCTCCTCCTCCACCCACTCGGTCCCCGACCGGCACCACGGAAAACAAACTAGATGGATAGAGGGAGATTGAGAGAGATCGTCTCTCGGGCGAGACCGGATCAAGCTTCCCTTCCCAAGAAGCAGTGAGATCACCGCTTATAATTAATTCCATGCGAGGAATTTGCATTCGCTTTCGCGGAGCGGGGGAAGAAGGAGAGTGAGGGGGTGGTCCCGTTGCATTGTGGGTGGCTACGAGGAGGGATGGCGGTGCGCATCCTGCGACGGGTCGTTCTTCTTCTTCCGGCCCGAGGATTTCGATTCCGGCGGCGGATGCGGAGACCACGGCGAGAATGGATGAAGCCCACGGGTGCACTCATGTGCACCCGTCTTTCCCACGACACCATAAGCGACCAGAGAATGGGTAAAGGTCGGCGCTCGGGACATGGCATCTTAAGCGAAGCAGCCCGGTTCGCGCCCATTGCAATATTCCAATTAAAACAACGAATCGTGCGCGTCCACTAGTCGATATGGACGGACATGGATGGTCGACACAATACGTCGCTCGCGCGGATTGGCCGTCCCTTATCTGCTGGCTCCGCTCTCTCTCGCTCGGTCGGTGCACGCACGTACAACTTCCACCGCACGCGCCGTACCTCGCATGGCACCCGTTATGCACTCCATGGCCTACTGAGCACGCCTCGAGCATTCTTCCCTCATGTCCGCTCCGTCCGCCAGGACACCCCTCGGCCGCGCCTCATTCTCACGCGCTGCATTCACCCTTTCCCGTCTCTCCACGCCCCTCGTTCCTCCGCTCTCCACGTCACTCCTCCCGAGCACTCCTCCAAGCAAAGGTCATTTGCACGATGTCCGAGTTTCGGGGCTGCACAAAACCAAGAACCATACCAAATGGCATTCATGTACCTATCCAGCAATTGGGGACCTTCCTCGCGAAAAAAACTGTTTAAGACACTTAATACTTGTTATGTGAACAACACTTACCGTTGGCGGAAGGTCACTACTGATGTAGCATCTAATGATCTTTCTCGCATTAATAAAACGCTGTCCAAAGGCTCGCTAACTGCTATCTGGGAGCTTAATTGGCCACAAATGTGGGCGAGTGGGCGAAGGGGAAGCAGTGGGTCAGCGCCCTTCGTCCTGACCGCAGTCTAGTGACTTCCGACATCCTTCCGTCCACCTCTCCCACCCCATGACGGGCACAAGACGCGACCGACGGAACTTCGTCGCCCGCCAATCGAGAGGCGATCACCGGCACCTCGTTACGCCTCCGATCCTCTAGCCGCCACCGACTCCTCACCCGGGGACTATTACTTTCTGCCTTCTTCGACTGCCGATATAGAAGATGTCCTCGGGATTGTAACTTTGGAAGATTGCGCTATACCCATTGTTTAGCAGGTAATTAAATATTTTCAAAGTTTTTTTCCAGATTTTTATTGCTGCTCATTGGCTCCGAGTTTAAAAACGTTATTACTAAAGTAACAAATCAATGTGGCTGTGAAATCGCAATGGCTCGGCAGCGAAAAACACACTCGAATATTACGTGCTTTACCACTAATAATATTTTGTACGCCCTATAGATTGCGAGGAGTGAAAAATGAAACAGACTTCTAAAGATATCGAAACATCCATTTCCCTCTGTGCAGACCACAACAGAATAAACCATACAGCAAGTGTATTTGTCATTCAAATAATACTGCACGCTAATATTTACCAATTACACTAATGGCTGGCGACCTAATATCCCCTCCCACACACCTACGTAGTAATAGCGTGCAAGTGCAATGTCTTCTCATCCCCCAACATACCAAGAACATCTTCGTTTATTTTCCTTTCGGTCCACGTTACCTTCTCCACAACCTCACTTCAAATACCTTCCATCTACGACTATCAGCAAATACCATGTTTCCGCGCAGTACATAGCCATGCTCCATATCAACTTACTACTCCTACTAATTTGACCGTGTAGGTCCAAAGCACTTCCGAGATACGTAAACTGTTCCACCTGCTCTATTTTTTCCCCTCCTATTTTAATGTTTAGCTTAGCCTATTTCTTTCTGGAAAATCGCATAACCTTTGTTTTATTAATATTGATTCTCAGCCCATATTTATCGCACTGAACCTCCAATTCACTCAGCAATGCTTGCAACCCCTTGCCTGACTGACAAACTAAAGCTAAGTCTTCAGCAAACCTAACTGTTATTATAAATTCCCCTCCGACTTTCATTACTACCTCCAGTTCTTCCCATACATCTTTAACCATTTCCTCCACATATACGTTGAACAGCACCGGTGACAATGGGCAACCCTGCCTTACCCCTCTTCCTAACACTGCCCATCCGGACTCTCCGTTCCCCACTCACACCTGAGCAGTCTGAGACATATACAGGTTGCGGATTAGCCTCCTATCCTTTCAATCCATTCCTATTTTCTGCAATATACTCATTAGTTTTCCGCAAAATACTCCATCAAACTATTTTTCGAAATCTACGAAACAGGCAAATACGTCCTGATTGTAAGTTTCTTTTATTATTTTTTATTTATTTTATTATTTTTTTTAATTATTTGTTTCGAATTTGTGTGTGTGTGGTGATTTTTATTATAAATTTATTTTAATTTTTTATAAGTTATTATTATTATATTTATTTTATTTATTTATTTTATTTATTCATTTTTTTTACCTAGAGCCATTCAAGTTTACGGTCCCGGTATTTTTTGTTTACATTGATTCACGACCGTAGCTACGTTCCCTGAATATTTAAATTGTATTCTATAATCTTCTCGATTAGTGATCTCATTTCTGCAATGGCATCACGCGTACCTCTTCCCTTCCTAAACCCAAACTGATCATCCCCTAAGTAATCATTTGCCCTACTCTCAATCCTTTAGTTGATGACCCTGAGAACAATATTAGCAGCGCGGGAAATCAATCGTCTTGTTCTGTATTTCTCACATGATGTAGCCATTAACTTTTCCGGAATAGGAACTAACACTGATCTCTTAAAGTCTTCCGCCCAGATTCCCACCTTATAGATACTACGAATCAGTCCATATAGTCTTCTTTCCACATTTTCCTAAACATTTCAATAGTTCCACATGAATTTTGTCTACCACCACGGCCTTATTTGCTTTCATCTACTTTAATGCCCTTTCTATTTTCATCTTCGAGTATGCCTGGACCTAAGCTATCTTCTTCTACGTCATGTTCCTTTTCTACGTCTAACATTGTTGGCCTAAGTCCTTTACCATACAGTGTTTCTATATACTATTCCTTCCTTCTCTCTAGGGTCTTTTTTTGTAAACTATTATCTTATCCCACTTATCTTTAACTGTTAGCACAGATCTTGCCTTCTTACCTCCCGATAATAACTTGACCTTGCTATAGAGGGCACCAATTTCACCCTTCTTCTGTAAACTTTCCATATCCTCGCATTGCGTTTTCCACCATTCTTCTTTTGCTTTATTTGTGGCCCTTCTCAATTCATTGTTTAACTCTTTCTGCTTCATTTTGCCTAACTCTTTGTTTACATTCTTCCATTTTCTTCTCTCATCTTTTTTTGTAATCATCTCATCCGTTACCCATGGTTTCCTTATCCTTTTTCCGTTAACGGTTCCTATAGTGTCTTTTGCGGCTTTCGATATCACTTTCTTGACACATTCCCATTTTTCTTCGATAGTACTCAGCTCTTTACCGTCATCCATAATTTTCTCTACAACCTGCTGATACTCCAACCTCGTTAATCCATTTAATGCTTCTACATTCCATTTCCTAAACCCGCCGCCCGTGCCCTATCTTTTTGAAACGGACGCTACATTTCATAGCAACTAAACTGTGGTCAGAGTCCGCATTCGCTCCCGGGAAGCTGTGACCCTCATAATATGAATTTCCTTCTGTCCTCCTAGCATTCACTCAAAACGCAGTATCGTCGAAATTCCACGACCACTCTTTGGAATGTCTCTTCCCGGCAGAATGTCTCTTCTCAAGCCGCCGCAGACGTGACAGTGACTCACGCACCGCGGAATCCGCAGACGCGGCTCCGAGCCCTCTGGGTATTCGTGATTCACCCTTCATCTGAGCTAAGGAATAAATATAGTAGAGCGTGCGATAAAGGCGTTACGACGAAGTTAGCATTCGGAGCATGGATTGAGAGATAAACGAACATTCGCCGTGCATTAAGCACCGTACGCCATTAAGCGGCGCTTGGAAAACGAAGTCATCGACTGTGTGTGCTGGGAGCAAATCGGGTGCTCCCCGAGGGGAAGTGTGGGGAGAGGGGATAGCCGGAGGGGGGGGTTAAAAGCCGGGGGGGGTTAAAAGCCGGGGGGGGGTTAAAAGCCGGGGGGGGGGGTTTAAAAGCCGGGGGGGGGGGTTAAAAGCCGGGGGGGGGGGGGTTAAAAGCCGGGGGGGGGGGTTAAAAGCCGGGGGGGGGGGGTTAAAAGCCGGGGGGGGGTTAAAAGCCGGGGGGGTGGTTAAAGCCGGGGGGGAGGAGGCGCACCGTCAAGAGGCGCGCATTCGCGAGCCAGAGAGTTGTGTCACACGGGTTGGTGCAAGTGGAGACGGCATGGTGCGGTCGAATCACCGAAGCACCAAAAAGAAAGACAGGGAAGGAGAGGAGGAGGGCGGGCGACGCGTCAAAGACTCGTGGAGCGCACGAGGAATATGAGACAGAAGAGGAAAGCGAGCTGTCGTGGGCGAGACAACGCGAGATGCACAAGAGGCACGCAAGGGTCGGCTGTAAATCCAAGGGCTGCATCGACCAAATTTGTTGAAAAGATTTTGGCACTCGAATCTTCTATCTTGTTTTCTGAACAATTACTGCGTTGGCATTCCTTCAAAAACACCAAAAGGTTCTTATGATCTCGGTAAGAATAAGGAGAAATAACGCGAAACAATATTTTCTAGATATTTCCCGGAATTCCCTAATTTTTCCAGGTAACCCGTGCACAAATAAAAACCCTCGCTCACCTTTGGGACGCGAGCGGTGAGGGGCAGGGGGTGTAGGCGTGACGCATCGGCGTGACACCTAATGCAAGAGGTCAGCGATTATCCGGCGACACACATCTCAGCCAAATGTGTGTTCTAACGTTCCCCCGAGTCGCTACTATCAAACACCTGAGCACCAAACACCAAAGATTTAAGATCAACGCAGAGGGGTGCCGATCAAAGAGAGAACGGTTGAGGCGCCATTCGAGTGCCGTTGGTGAAACAAATGAATCATTTTGTAACCAGTTGTAATGTGTGAATGAAAGTAAATCTGTCAATGTCGGATGCTACGAGCACTGAAGACATATTCTACGAAATGCAATCAAGGGAGAGAGAAAGTCCATTTGTTGGCCCGTCACTAACGCTTTCTCAGACATAATGGTGCCCGAGGGAAGAGAAGAGACCTCCATGTCGCTGGGAGGGACACTGGAGGAGTAATGGAAGGGGAGGAAAGGAAGGGGCGTCACCTAGATTCCCAGGCAACACCTGCGCGATTCTAAACATTTATCAACAAAAATGAATGTGATCAGTTGATTGGATACCAAACCCTAGAAGTCACTAGGTAATTGAGAAAAAAAAACAAAACGTTGCACTTGATTTAACTAGCTAATCCCAAATATTACTTCCGTATAAAGGGTGTGTTCCAAAAGTAATGAAATTATTTTTCTTAAGTAATTTATTGAACAGATTTTTACAAACACAACATTCTTCAAAATAATCTACTTGAGCCTCTACACATATTTTTCCAGCGACTCTGCCATGACCGGTACGCGCTCTGGAAGGCGTCTTCGGGGACCTCTCGCAAGGTCTTCGTCACGGCTGTTTTTATCTCTTCAATGGACGAAAAATGAGCTACTTTCAGAGCTGTCTTATCCGAGGGAACAAAAAAAAAGTCTGCTAGGGCGCCTTCAAGACAATATGGGGGTAGGGGCAGCGTTGGTACCTGGTGTTTGGCCAGGAATTCGCAGACTCCTAGCATGTTGTGGCAAACACCTTGGGCACGAGCTTGGCGCACACTTTACTCATCGCTAAAACTTCAGTGGCAATGCGAAACACAACATTAGACGACAATTTCAGTTCATTGGCAACCATCTTGATACTCAATCGACGGTCAGAATCCTACAATTGTGGAACAAGAACCACATTGTTGTCGGTTTTCCTGGTTGACGTCCGCCCAGAGCGTTGTACCTTGACCGTTGAACCTTTCTCTACCTGGCCTCTGCCGAGAACGGACGTGCCTGACCTCGCTCGCTGGAACCGCTTTGACCGTAGCCGAGCATACCTGCTGTTACTCGTGCGCCTCCGTGCATATTCTTCCCTAGTGAAGTGTAGTGTGGTGTTAGCTATAATTTCGTAAAATAGCTTAGTTTATTTAGTCTTTGTGCTGTTTGTTATTATTTTTCAATAGTGTGGTGGTAATTTTAGTGGGTATTCTTAGTGGCTTGTAGTTATTTGTTTCCCGCTCCTCTGACTGGTTATTGGTGAGTACTATCTCTCTTCTTCTCTTATTTTCCACTGAGTAGCCACTTACTGTTACAAGTACAGTGTCCATTACATTAAGTTACCAGTTTCGTACATTTTTGTTTATAGTACCGCCCCATATAAAACAAGAACATATCTTTAGCATAGCAGGTTTAGGTTAGCTTTTATTTTTCGGGAACCCGTCTTAGACATCTTAGCATAGTGTATACAGGTTAGCTTTTGTTGGGACTCGGTTAATAACCAGGATGGCTACACCTAGGTCCCCTGTTGCCATGCTCGAAGGCACTGGCGAATGCGCAAATCTAAGGGCTCGTATCGTCATGTTAGAGAGGATGGTGCGGGAGCTTCGTTCGGAGATCGCCGGAGGGAGGGCTCCCCTCAGGAGAGTTGGGACCCGGGTTGGGAATTCGAAAACCCGCCACGCCCATAGGGATGCACGGATTCGTCCGAATGCTACACGTGGCTGGGCGATTAGAGACCTGCCTCGTGTCCCATCTCTCAACGAGGGAGTACCTCATGTCCGTAGGTCTGACGATTGGAGGGTTGTATCTCGGGGCAAGGGAAGGTAACGCTGCGGCGAGGATTGGACTCTGCGGAGGCAGACTCCATCCCCGTCTCCAACAGGTACCAGGTGCTGTCGGACGACAGCACCACCGTACCTGCAGCTCCTACCCCTACTCCGAGGGCACTGCCTAGAGTAAGACATCAGCGCTCGGGAAGGGAGGGAACCGTTATATTAGGCAGTTCTAACGTCCGGCGTAGAATGCATCCGCTGCGCCGCAGAGTTCAACAGGAGGAAGGCGTTGGATTCTTGTCGTCCTGGTGTATACCAGGCGGCGGGGTACCCCAGGCGACGCAGGCGATGAAGGCGGCCGTCAGTAATACAGGTTGCTCAAAGCTACGCATTGTGGCTCATGTGGGAACAAACCACGCCTCAGAACGTGGATCTGAAGAGATCCTGCGCTCCTTTAAGGAGATGCACTCGGAGGTGAAACGGGTTGAGGCAGAGTTGAAGGTTCCTCTTAAATTAAGTATTTGCAGTATTGTGCCACGTACTCACCGCGGAAGGCTCGTTTGGAGCCGAATAGAGGGTATAAACGAGAGATTGTTGGGATTCTGTCGGGAAATCGGAGCGGACTTTGTTGATCTGAGGCCTGTCCTCTCATCTTGTCGGGTACCCCTAAATCGCTCCGGGGTCCATTATACTGCCGTGGCATCACAGTGTGTAGCGCGTAGGTTACACGAACACGTTTCTAGGGTTTAGCATAGTTGGAAGGCAAGGGCGAAGGTCATATATTGGGATAAATAATGTAGAATCCAGCGCTTTTTGTCACTTGAGATCAGGTTACGCCTCACAGATCCCAAAAAAACAGAACAAACACAAACTTGTTGAAATACCACATACAACCGACATGTAAAAGTAACCGATCCCCCTGGCATTGACTTAGGAAGACATTTCACATGCTCTTCTCCACAAACGTGTCGTAAATTACGGTCAGACACTAACAAAGGCGTTACTCAAGAGAAAAACAATCTAAATATAGTTGTATTAAATTGCAGAAGCCTCAAAAATAAAATAGCGGATCTCGAGCACATAATCCAATGTCATTCGGCTGATATAATATTAGGCACAGAGAGTTGGCTTTGTAATGACATCAATGACCAAGAAATTTTCCCAACAAACTTTACAGTTTACCGACATGATAGAGGTACAAGACCCGGAGGCGGAGTTTTCGTGGCTGTGAAAAGTAATCTTGAAAGCAGAAAACTTGCATTTGAAAATAATAACATAGAAAGTTTTTGGTGCACCATACTGCGATCCAATACCCAACATTAATTTATGCTCTTTCTATAGACCCCCAGACTAAGATTTTCAAACACTTAATACCCTCAATGAACAAATAAATAGATTTAAACGCAAAAATAATAAATGCATCAATATAATTGGTGGTGACTTCAACCTCCCTGGTATCCACTGGGATAGCAATAGCGTTAAATCTCGGACCCGTGATCGCGAATCTTGAAATTCCTTACTAAAATTGGTTCAAAGAAACTCGCTCCATTAGCAGTACGCACTCCCACCCGTGGAAAGAACATATTGGACTTATTTCTTACGAACACACCGGAACGCATTAATAGGGTATCAACCGACGAGGGTATGAGTGACCATAAATCAGTTATTATCAACTTGAACGTAGAAATAAAAAAGAATGTCAAGCCAAAAAGAAAAATTTATAATTATCATAAAGCAGATTTTGAAACTTTTGCCAGCCATTTAAACTCTTCACTACACGATTTCAAAACGCGCTTAAGTCTTGCCACCGTGGAAGAAACTTGGACACAGTTTGCCCAAATTATGCAAAAAGGAATAACAGATTTCATCCCTGTAAAATACGTCAAAGCAAATCGCGACCCCAGGTGGTACAACAAAGGCGTTAAAAAAGCCCTTCGAAAGCAGAGAATGTTACACTCTAGGGTAAAGAAAGCAGGTCTGAACTCATCACCCTTGGACAATAAACAGCTTTTGGACAAGTATAGATCCTCTAAAATTGAAACTAAAACACAATTACGTAGCGCTTTGCAAGACCATAAACGTAAAGTACTCTGCGAGTATTTGAACACTGACCCCAAAGCCTTCTGGTCCTATGTTAGGGAAGTATATGGGGGTCAACAAACCGTGGCTTGCTTAAGGGACTGCAACAATATCATTCATACTGACAGTGAGGGTAAAGCCAACATTCTAAACGAATTCTTCCAGAGCGTCTTCACGAACGATGTAGCCACCGCGTATCTCCAAGAAACAATATATACTGAACCCATGACAAAAATAACAGTGGACGAGCAAGGAATTGCCAAATTGCTCAAAGACATCAAACCAAACAAATCCCCGGGTCCCGAAAACATACCAGCTAGGGTGCTAAAACACGTAGCTCCTAACATCGCCCCGTATCTCGAATTTATATTTAACAAATCACTGACTGAGTGCAAAGTCCCTAGGAAATGGAAAACCGCGCAAATAACGCCTATTTTTAAAAGTGGTGACAGGGAGGACCCCAGCAATTATAGACCCATTTCTCTCACTTCTATATGTTGCAAAATCTTAGAGCACATAATCGTCAGTTCCATAATGAGACATCTTGATAAAATTAACTTTTTAAGTGACAACCAACACGGATTCAGAAAAACCCGCTCATGCGAGACCCAATTAGGATTGTTCACACATGACTTACTTTAATCGGGTGAAAGTGGTAGGCAAGTGGATGCGATCTTTTTAGACTTTCAAAAGGCATTTGATAAGGTTCCGCATGGTAAACTCATCCATAAATTAAAGTGCGTAGGTATACACAAGGGGGCAATACATTGGGTTGAAGACTTCCTTTCAGACCGGGAACAGAGGGTAGTCCTTGACGGCGCTAGTTCTACCAGCGTAAGAGTCACCTCGGGGGTTCCTCAGGGAAGTGTTATCGGACCGTTACTATTCTTGATTTTTGTTAACGATCTGAACCGCAAAGTGAAAAGTAAGATAAGGATGTTTGCCGATGACATAGTGATTTATCGGGAGATATCTGGGGATGAGGATCGTTTAATTCTAGCACGTGATTTAAATAGCATTAATGAATGGTGTTCAAAATGGGGATTGCCTTTAAATCTTAATAAATGTTCGGTGGTAAATTTCTTTAAAAGATCCACGGGATTAGTTTACAAATTAGCTGGAGTTGACCTTGAAGTAGTTGATTCGGTGAAATACCTAGGTGTTACATTCACTAAAGACTTAACTTGGGGGACCCATATACGTAAAGTCTGCGGGCAAGCATATAAAAAATTAGGATTTATTAGACGCATTGTCGGTAGAAGTGACTCCAAGGTCAAGGAACGTTGTTATCACGCTCTTGTAAGGCCCCATTTAGAATATGCTTGTAGCGTATGGGATCCGTGTGAAAAAGGCCTCATTCTGGAAATTGAGAAGGTCCAACGCCGGGCAGCTCGTTTCGTGGAAAACTGTTACGATAAAACGAAAAGCGTCACTGAAATGCTTATGGAGTTGGGATGGGAATCATTGGAAGAAAGACGACTCAATGCTAGGTTAAACTTACTAAATAAATTCGGATCCGCATGTTTCAGCACCGAGGTCTCGAAAATTATTCGCTCTCCAACATATATAGGTCGCTTCGATCATGTGTACAAAATTCGGGAAATAGATGCCAGGACTAGCAGACTCAAGGACTCCTTCTTCCCACGGACAATACGGGATAACAACTCTAGGGTTACACTCGGAGATAACAAAAATGCCACTTGCCACCCTCCGCGTCTAGGTAACAATTAGTTGAACTCAATTGCATGCACTTTCACTAGCCTCCTGTGTGTTGTGTCAGAACCCCGCATGCCCGAGCGTCTTTACGAACTTCATGCTCCACCCTTCCATCCCTTGTCCCTCTCCGCGGGTGTGCCCTCCTCCCACCTGCAGCGTTGGGCCAGATTCCTCACCTTGGGTGGGAGAGAGTTATGTGTGGAACGCGCTTGTGGTGGTGGTGTTTCGCCTGGCTACTTCCTATAAACTAGCTGGCACGTTCGTGATAGGTTTCTTGCTGCATCCTAGGGTGGAATTATTTGTTGTAGGTAAGCGTATGTACTTGCATGCTTTTGGAGTGAGGATAGGTAGATGTGTGGTTGCATGCGCGTCGAATGATGGGGTGTTGCAATGAATGTGTGCACTGTTGTGGATTGGGGTTTGCATGTGTGTGTTGGTTTTGAATGCGGTGTTTCTTTTTTCCTTTTTTCTTTTTTCCTTTTTTTTGGATGGTGGCCTAACACCCCCCGCCACACGCCCCTGCGGCGGCTTGCGGGGTATTATGTAGATGTAGATGCAGATGAACACACAGGAGGTTAGTGAAAGTGCATGCAATTGAGTATAACTAATTGTTACCTAGACGCCGAGAATGGCAAGTGGCATTTTTGTTATCTCCGAGTGTGACCCTACAGTTGAAGGATCTCAGGTTTTCCCGGCGTATGGTATTCAAGAATTTTTCTCGGCTTTCCCACCGGGTCAGGTTGATGAAGTGCACCGACGTTTCGAAGGCTGACTCTGCCATCGTCTTCAGGGTGAAGTGTGTGAAGTTCACACACTTCACCCTGAAGACGATGGCAGAGTCAGCCTTCGAAACGTCGGTGCACTTCATCAACCTGACCCGGTGGGAAACCCGAGAAAAATTCTTGAAGACCCTACAGTTGTTATCCCTTATTGTCCGTGGGAAGAAGGAGTCCTTGAGTCTGCTAGTTCTGGCATCTATTTCCCGAATTTTGTACACATGATCCAAGCGACCAATATTTGTTGCAGCGCGAATAATTTTCGAGACCTCGGTGCTGAAACAAGCGGATCTGAATTTATTTAGTAAGTTTAACCTAGCATTGAGTCGTCTTTCTTCCAATGATTCCCTTTCCAACTCCATAAGCATTTCAGTGACGCTTTTCGTTTTATCGTAACAGTTTTCCACGAAACGAGCTGCCCGGCGTTGGACCTTCTCAATATCCCGAATGAGGCCTTTTTCACATGGATCCCATACGCTACATGCATATTACGAGGGTCATCCGGAAAGTGGTACCCGTTCGTGAAATAAAGACACAAAAGTAAATATTAACAAACATAAAAAATTTTATTTGAAAGAGGATACTTTAAACTACTTCTCAACATAATCTCCAAGCAAATTAAGGCATTTGTCATAACGTGTGACAAGTTTCTGTATTCCTGCTGCATAGTCCTTCGCCGCCAGCTCATTGAGATACAGGGTCCCTCCTTCTTTAAGTTCTTCATCGCTGTCAAATCTTTTTCCTGCCAAAAAGTCTTTAAGCTTTGTAAAGAGATGAAAATCTGAAGGGGCCAAGTCCGGGCTATACGGTGGATGGTCGAAAGTTTCCCATTTGAATTGCTGCAAAAGTTTTTGTGTTATCCCAGCTGCATGAGGCCTGGCATTGTCATGAACGAGAATGACACCAGTAGACAATAGACCTCGCCGCCGATTTTGTATTGCCTGCCGTAATTTCTTTAATGTTTCACAATACGCATTGGCATTAATAGTGTCTCCACGGGCCATAAAATGAATAAGCAATACACCTCGTCGATCCCAGAAAATGGTTGCCATGAGTTTCCTGGTGGACAGAACTGTCTTGAATTTTTTTGGTTTGTTTGGTGAATGAGCATGATGCCACTCCATTGACTGTCGTTTACTCTCAGGTGATGCATAACAAACCCATGTTTCGTCACCAGTAATTATGCGAGTCAAGAAAGAGTCTCCTTCATCAGAATAACGTCCCAAAAATGTCAGTGCTGCAGCCATACGCTTGGTTTTGTGCTCATCTATAAGCATGCGAGGGACCCATCTTGCACAAATTTTTGCATAATGCAGATGGTGTTTAACAATTTCATGAACAATTGTTCGAGAAACATTGGGAAAATGCTCACAGATGTCATCAATTGTGACGCGCCGATCGTTCCTCACGAATTCGTCAACTGAGCTCACCAGTTGGTCTGTAATGACAGACGGTCTCCCCGAACGCTCATCGTCGTGTGTGTTCCCCCTCCCCATGTTGAAGTTGCGACACCACCGCCGAACAGACGACTCGTCCATTACATTGTCTCCATACACCTCCTTTAATTGGCGATAAATATCACATGGGCGAACGTTTCTTGCATTGAGGAATTTAATCACTGCCCTCACTTCACAACTGGCGGCGTTCTCAATTTTTTTAAACATTGTAAACAATCACAGAAACAACACAGGCAATGCTAGCGTCCCGCAACTTGGCTCAGAGAAGGCAGATAAGCCACTGAAGCTATCTGACCTCGTCCAGCGGCTACTCGCGTCGTCAGCACTTCATGCGGCACGAACGGGTACTACTTTCCGGATGACCCTCGTATAAATGGGGCCTTACAAGAGCGTGATAACAACGTTCCTTGACCTTGGAGTCACTTCTGCCGACGATGCGTCTAATAAACCCTATTTTTTTACATGCTTGCCCGCAGACTTTACGTATTTGGGTCCCCCAAGTTAAGTCTTTAGTGAATGTAACACCTAGGTATTTCACCGTATCAACTACTTCAAGGTCAACTCCAGCTAATTTGTAAACGAATCTAGTGGATCTTTTAAAGAAATTTACCACCGAACATTTATTAAGATTTAAAGGCAATCCCCATTTTGAACACCGTAAGCTGTTCCCGTAAGCTTCACGAATCATTTTGTTAGTCTCCTCGAGAGATTTTTTCACTTTAGCACAAAACTTGCGTAACGTTGTTTGATCTTCGATTCCATTTTATTCGTGACACGGTCGGCGCGAAGAGGTTTACAATGACTGACGTCTTGTAGGTTCCACAGCTTGGAGAGCACTGAGATCGGTTTTGCGGCAGAGTTTAGCGTCCCCCCACCTACTCTAAGTGGTTCGATCCCACTCCGACCAATAGAAGTGGTGCGGGGAAATGTGATTGCATTACTTTTGGACGCGCACCCTGCACATTATTTCACAAACTTGAATGTTAGGCAAGCGAGGAAGGGGCAGGAGTCCGACATGGATGTTGGACGGGATTAAGGGAAGAGCCGGATGTCGGCCGAATTGTTTTTTTTTAGGAGAGGCAAGGGAATTGTCGCTGTGCCATCTGGCAACTTGCCCCAACGGAAAAACCTATCTTAACCGGTAGATTACCGATAGTAATAATGATTTACGTTTACCTTCGTTGTTCTTATACAAATTTGTATAAATTTTGGTTGGCACTACAATAGTTTCGATTTTTAAATAAAAGAGAGAAGAAAATTAAGATGTTCTTTCACCATTTTAAAATTTTTCTTGGCTATAATTGAATCGGAGACAACAATGACAGATGCCATTGCGATGCATCGTCAGAGCATCGAAATTTTCCATTCATTGAAGCATTTGGAAAGAATCAAATGCATACTGTACAAATAACACAAGACAACTATGGATATGCTTTAGCCAACGAATAAAGAATAAGAAAGCCTTTCACTCAGAGAAATGGAACATCGCAGGGAAACTTATGACAAAAACCAGTTTTCCCACGATTTGAACCAGAGTGTTCACGCAAACAGTTTTCTGAGGGCATCCTGCCTCTTATAAGCACGCGGCAGTTTTGCATATCCTTAGAACATACCATTTGGGAGACGGATTGGGGAGCGGGGATGGACGCAAAACCATTCCTACAAATCGTCCTAAATGTTTTTCGGTGATTTCCCGAACCCTACTTGAGGAGCTTTGTGGAGAGCGTGTCGTCCGTCGGATGGGGTGTTAAAACTGCGGACCCCTTGTTGCCATTAGTTAATAGTAGGCTTATGGCGACGCCGAGTTGCTCTCCACCCTTCATCCTTGCCCATCCATCTATCCGTAATGTCGCAAATGACCTCAACTGTCGCTCGCCTCCCCAATTTACAACTACTACGCAAGTCGTAGTTGTGTCCTGGGGCATTATTTCCGCTTTCAAGAACTTTTCCAAGGCACGTCTCCTCCCCCTCCCCGAGGGCGCCCGTGACTGAGAGATTGGGATTACTGCTCCCGGAAGGAGAGGGGCCGCCACCAAGGACGCCGCTCTCGCCCCCCCCCCCCCGGTGCGTGCCTTCTTGGCAGGCGGTCGGCGAACGCGTCCTTTCATCCCGCTCCTCTCTCAAGTGGGTGCGGGGGTTTGGTGGGGTTCGGGGCGTAGGTTGGAAGCACGGGTCGATCAGAGGGCGCGCGAGACACACGCTAACGCGAATGGGGCAGTGAGGACGCACCCAGCCGCACTCCAGGCAACTTGGCTTTCCACAAGAAGGCTGAACAGGTTAGTAATGGAGGAAACCAACTCCGGACAATGGCGCTCTAACATTAATGGTGAAATATCAAACCAGAGTGGAAAGTGCGTTTCATTCGGTAACACTATATCCAGAGGGTGGTTTTCTGGGATCAAGTGTGCCATGCGGTTGCTGACGGCTACAGTAACATGGGCGACCGCAAGGAATGAAAGCGTGCCCGTATTGCTGCAGGCGAAACAAAACAGGATCGAATAATCACGACGAAGCGGTTGCGAGTGAGGGAAGAAAGAAAAATAGAACGAAGAGAAAACAATCATCTTGATTCCGCCCAAATACTTAACATATTTGCAAATATAGATTTTAATTTCATTTTCAAGTTAAATATTTTCCCAAACAACCGAGACTGAGTAGCTCTAATTGTGTGCATATATGAGGACATGGCAGTCTATTGGTTAGAGCGTTGGACTTCTGACCGGAGTCCCCGGTTCGATTACCGGGCAAGCCTCTCTGGAGTGGAGCTGTGTGATTTTTCGGGCACCGTAACTTCCTCGGAAACCACAGGCGGCACAAGGAAAGGACCTAGCCCCCCCCCCGTATTGCCCAGCTGATGCGGGGAATTTCATACCCACCGCTGGACCTAGAACTAAGAGAAGCTCTAATCCACACCTATCAAACGGACCGTCGAGTTTTGTGGCTTAAAACTAAGAAAACTTTTCCAGAAATCTGAATTTTTCCTAAACTACTGCAGCCTGAAATCATTGTGTTACATCCTGTTCTGAAAAGGCCCTCTCATTCAGAACAGTAGTCCGAACGCGAGTGTAAGTACCCCTATTGGTGCTAATACTCACGATATTCCATAACCTTCAATTTGTGTTACTCTAAAAAAAAACAAAACAACGCGGTCAACCACATTGGAGACACCAATCACTAGGCGACGTGACCTCGGTGTAGGAGTTGCTGCACGAGGTTACCTCAGGCAACACCTCCCACGCCGAGTCCCCCAGCAGTCAGCCTTCCCTCTCCTCACTCCAGTGGCGCCTGCTAGTACCATATTGTGGGGCCACACGCATGCATTCCACTCGTGTCCGACTCTAATGATTCCCATCAATTTAATGGTTTAAATCGTGATTTTAATGCTCGTGCTTTCTGAACTGACGGCAATTCTAATGCGGTCAAAGGAAGATCCAAGCTCAACTTTGTGAATGTTTATTTTGAGAAACTCCCCAGAAAGAACAAGGCGTATGAGGCCGAAGTCTGCTTGATACACGAGGGTGATGCATGAGCGTTGAAATTGGCAGTAGGCGCTCCAATAAATTAGGTGAAATTTAAGGTGATTTATTTGACTCTTCAAAATGAATTGCAGAAAAATGAGCCGAGAATTAATATTTTGTGGCCATTTGGAAAACGCGTGTTGAACTGAAACCGCGAAATAATATAAATAGAAATATCCGTAAAACTCAATTCTTAATGGTAATAAAAATAACAAACGAGCGTCAGACATTATACGGGAGTAGGCTGGAACTAGAACACGTGCACTGGATGAATGTAACGGCCTCAAACCTGCGCATGCGTGTTGAGGGGGAATGTTACTTCCACATGCCACCAAGAGTACTTCTGAAGGTCATTAGGTTTGTGGACTACCAGCATTTGTGCATTAGTTTTCAGCCTACCCTCGTATAATTCAGTCCTGGGAAGCATGGGACAAACGTTTATCCTCTCCATCTTCTACGTTTGATCTATCTGCAAACCTTCCACTCCATTTTTCCTTCAATCTTTGGTGAACCGTGGTGCCATCAGGGTGAGTCCAATTGATTACCCTCCGCTTCGAGCCAGTGCCCCCATTGCCTTCTCAATTTCCACACTAATTCAAGTAATGTCTTAATTGCTACTCAACAACTTAATTTCCACAGCAGCGAATTGCCACCGTCGTCGCCATTGCCGTCGCCCAAGGTGCGCATCCGCACACGACTTAACCCCGTTTCCGTCTCTTCTCTCGCAGCGCTTCCTTTATGTATAATGACTATGGTGATGTTTCCTCTTGGTGATGGTTGGGTATATTCTTGCGAAGGCGACTGACATCCGAGGCCATTTGCGTTTTTCGTCTGCAAGAAAGCCTCCTTCGCCATTCCTCTTCTGCTCACTATGCCCCTCTCGCTTCTGGCATTAGTCCAACAAAAAATCATTCTCCCGCCTAAATAGCAAAACTCTTCCACTTGTTCCAGTGTCTCCTTCCCACTCGATACTCCGAGATTTTCTTCCCTACTTCGACAGCAGGCCATTAACTTAGTTTGCAAATGATTTATCTTGGGACTGTACATTTGTATTCCCTTCTCCACCGCATAGCATAGCATCCTTGTCGGGCCTCCCTTCTTCCCAAGCTGTGAAGTTATGTCGTCCGTAAATGGCGGCATAAGCGCCGCCTCACGTGATTTCCTTGATCTCACTGATTGCTTTCTCGTGTACACTTTTTATAACTTGTAAGTAGAGTGATAATGAGCACGCCTGACTCACTCCACTCATCATTTTAGCTCTTTACCTGCTTTCACAGTATCCAAGCACTGTGGCAGGATTTCTATATTACGTAGACTGTACACAATGCTTGTAATTTTTTCCAATTTCTTTAAGGGTCATCTACATCTACATAATACCCCGCAAGCCGCCGCAAGGGCGTGTGGCGTGTTAGGTCACCATCCAAAAAAGGAAAAAAGAAATACCGCATTCAAAACCAACACACACATGCAAACCTTCACTCCACAAGCATGCAAGTACATACGCTTAACTACAACAAACAATTTTACCCCAGGATGCAGCAAGAAATTAATCACGAACGTGCAAGCTAGTTTCCAGCAAGTAGCCAGGCGAATTACCACCACCAAAAGAACGTTCCGCATAAAAATCTCTCCTACTCAAGACGAGGAATTTGGCCCAACGCTGCAGGTGGTAGGAGGGCACACCCACGGAGAGGGACAAGGGATGGAAGTGGAAAAGGGTCAACCTATTCCAGTCCACGTCGTAAAAATCCCTCATCGACTATATATGACAGTTGCTACCTTGAAGCAGGAATAGCTTCGTTTGCTTCTCTTTTCATTCCAAAACCAAAGTGGCCCCAATTTAACTAATCTTCCTTAATCATTCGCACTCTTCGGCAGATTACTCTCACCATCAACTTATGGTGAGAGTAATATGCAACGGAGGGGGAGGAAGTACAATTAGAAAATTCTTGGAGATTCACTAATATTATTAATTAGACTATATTATGACTACGAAAGGAATCAGGAACAGCTTGATTAGAGATTTAATATATTTCGTGCATATTTTAATAAAATAACTTAAGAATACTTCTTAATCCTTATGATTACTAGGTGGGTTTTATACCTGAACAATGACCAAGTTTGTCGGTTTTGCTTTTATCTCCACAAGTAATATTCTATCCGTTGCGTGTACTATGTTTCCTACGCTTCTTAATATCTATTTATTGATTCGGATGGTTGCAAGCATTGCTGAGTGAATTGGAAAGTCAGACCGACAGATATGGGAAGAGAGTCAATATTAATAAAAAAAAGGCTATGCTATTTTCCAGAAAGAAAAAGGCTAAGCTTAACAAAATAGGAAGGCAAAAACTAGGGCAGGTAGAACAGTTTACGTATCTCGGAAGTGTTTTGGACCAACGCGGTCAAAGTAGAAGGGACGTAAGGAGAAGAATATCGCTAGGCAAGGAGGCTTTCTCAAGGAGGAAGGAGTTGATGACGGGGACGTTGAGTACGGAGGTTAAGACAAGACTCGTAAAAACTCTTATATGGAGCGTTGCTATGTACGGCGCGGAAACGTGGTCACTGAAGCAGGAGGATAGACATAGAGTGGAGACTTTTGAAATATGGATGTAGAGAAGAATGGAGAAGGTGAAATGGACCGAAAGGAAAACAAATGAGGAAGTACTAGAGATGGTGGGTGAGGAGAGGGGTTTGTTGGGAGAAATCCTATGGAGGAAGGAAAAATGGATGAAGGGCGTATTGATGGGCAGTGGAATGTTGAAGACGGTAATAAAGGGGAGAATGTTAGGCAAACAAGGAAAGGGCAGGAACAGGATAGGGATGTAGGACGGGATGAAGAGAGGAAAGAAGTACACAGAGATGAAGGAAGACCTGATGTAGAGTAGGTTGCTGGATTGTGTTTTGTCAGGAGTTACAAAATATTTATTTGGTAGTTGTGTCCATCCAAAACCTGCATTAACCGGTAGGTCACTTAATAATAAAGTTCGTCAACAGTTTCAAATCGGGATCCTTTCAAGGTGGATTTCAACTTAGGGAATAGCAAAACACCGAGCACTATCCGAAGAGTAGGGTGGCTGGGGGATCACCAGGGTGCACTTTTTGGCCAAAAACTCAGCAACAATCAATGATGTGTGTGCTGGTGCATTTCCGTGATCGAAGGACCATGGCTTGTTTCTCCACATTACTGTTCACTTCCGTAACACGGCTTGCCTTAACCTCATGACCTCTATTTATTGCTTCCCATTCACTGCTTCTCTTTTGGGACATATACACTATGAATTATCCCTTCCCAATCCAAGAAAATGAGCAACAGTGTCTTCACGTTTTTTGGTTGTTGGGGAAGATGACCCCTTCCACTGCGAAGACTGTACTTTGGTGTCTACATCATAACCATAAACCCAGGCTGCATTTGTGATGCAACCTGGGGTTACGGTCATGATATAGACATCGCGTATGAAAATTGTTTATTTGAAGTTTAGGTCAACATTTAAGTTGTTGATCAATTCCTGGATGATGTCAAGACGTTTTCCTCTCTGTTCATACATTAACACTCGCGGTACTAATTTGGACGCGACGCACTACATGCTCCAAATTTCTGGCGTAAGGATGAAACATGATTGAAAACTAATGTCAACTTCATTGCCAATCTCCAAAAGACAGTTAATCTTTGGTTTGCACGCACTAACAATTCATACTGTTGGGCCTCGTTTGTCGATGGTCTTCCACTTCTCTGTTGGTGCCTCATCGGTCGAATTTGTCCCGACGAAGCGGTGTACCAACGAAACACTGTGCTCGACTAGTAGATTAATTGTCGAATGCCTCTTGAAACACTGCATAACTATCAGATGTACTTTCCCCGAAGTTACAACAAAATTCAATGTACACGCGCTGCTTCTCCAACACCTTAACTCTCAACGACACAAGAATTTTTACAGGAAGCGTGTGCAAGCTCAGGCAAGAATCGCTATTGTGCGGAGACAAGTCATGACAGGACCACGAGCAAGACAGTGTTTTGCTTCTCACAGACGCCACTAGAAGGAGTTGATTATGATCCATCAAGCAGTTCGCTAGGAGAAAGACCAGTCTACTTTTTTGTCCAGACTTCGTATTTGGCGAATGTGATTCGTTTTCTTCTGACAATGAGTTCCTCAAAGCACTCTACCTACTCTTCATGAAATTTTACGATTTCTACATCTCTTTCTAAATAATGAAAATATTCATTTTCATACGCGAATTGTGAAATATTTGTTCTTGGTTTGGGTGCCACATGCATTTTTGTTACATTACATCCTGTAAGTGTGTTATGTAACAAAACTGACCTCTAGGGTGTGTGGCAAGGGGTGATTTCAAACCAGACTGCTTTTGGCACAAATTACTTTGCTCCCTATGCGGTCGTAAAACATTATTCTGATCCCTTATCGAATGTGGGATAAATGAAATCTTGAATCTGTCTGGACTACCCATAATCTCTTTAACGGTATTGACACTTAAAGCGACATTGTTTTGAACTTTGAGATCACACATTATTTTTGACTTAAAAGCAACACAGCGTACCGTAAACGAGACCTTTCGCATTAGAGAGGTTTCAAATTTAATAAACTTTATATCTTTTTTTTGGCATTATTTTAGGTTAAAATAAATTATAAAAAGTTGTACATTTTTTTCTCGCTGTCTTCCCGTTATTTTGAACGTGCTTTTTTTCCTAATAACCGCCAGAGCTAAAATGGCGTCGCACGCAACGTTGGGCGTACTCGGTAATCTAGGGCTTCACGCCAACCCCCCCCCCTCGACCGAAGCGCCAAATCCCGCAGGCGGCCGATCCAGGAGTCGCAGCTTAGCAACAAAGCGGGGAGGGGAGAGAAGGGAGGGAGGGGAAAGTGTGGGGCGCAGACGGGGGAAATAATCGAACTTTTATCCGAGTTTAATTGGGATCTCGGCCTAGACTGCGACGGGGACCGCGACAAGACATGCATTTAAACAAAACACACTCCCTTCAGGAAAACTCGCAACAGTCCCGCGGCAAAACGATTCCTTCCTGAACTCCTCCTCCGATGAAATTCAAACTCAACGTATGAAACAAGACTAAAAATCAATGCCATGGACAACGACCGCCGCCGCGGAGGGGGGCATCTCCACTCGCCGTGAGGCCGTGGCGACCATCCGCGAAGGAAATGCAGACAGGCGCCGAAACATACACGCAAAGCTACTCAGGATGACCACTCGAGAGTGTGACAGATGGGGATTAATCAGGAGAAGATCAAAGTAGCGAAATTCTCTGGAAGTGGAGCGGGAGGGGACGGCCGAGAGCCACCTGCCGGAGGAGAGCAGTGGGCGGAGGGACTCGAGGGACGCTTCTGCAGGGAAGGGACGACAGACAGGCCTAAGTGGAGACGGAGCGAAAGGAAAATATGGATCGTAGGGCCGTCCGGAGCCGAAACCGAAACCTGATCTCCGGAAGAATTATCCGGGAAATGGTCACGGAAATTGAGAACATTGACGGAGAGGACGGATACCGAGACGCATCGAGTGGGATATTAATGATGCAGCAGTTGTTGAAGGGATGGGCTGTAGAGGGGAGACAATGTGATGAGAAAGGAAGAGAGTAAATAGTTGTGAAAACGGCACTGAGGCAGGTATGGAGCATAAAGAAACGGAGAAGGAACTAATTTAAGGCAACCAAGTGGAAGGCCACGTGATTAGAAATAAATAATAGTATGGACCGTCCAACTCTACCTGCAACAGGTTAATTACATATGACGCCAGCTGGCTCTGGCACGCACATTGGCGGAAAGTAAGCGCCTCGCCAAGGAAATACGAGGTCTGTCCAATAAATACGCCAATTGAAACCATAAAAACTTAAGTTGGCAAAATTTGTCCCCTTCAAAGTAGGTACTCTCCATTCTTAGGCTATGCACCTATTCCATCTTCTTCTCCACGGTTTAAAGCACCCTTGGAAGTCCTCAGCAGTTAGGCTTTTTAGTTTTCTCGTCGTTTCTTGCTTCATTGTGTCCACATCTTTCCAGTGATGTCCCCTCATCACATTTTTGCATTTTGAGAACTGCGAGTGGTAGACGTAAGATAGAACTCAGCATTTACTATTTGTCCTTTGGGAAGAAATTCATGATGAACAACACCTTCGTCATCAAAGAAAACCTGGAGCATGACTTTGATTTTTGATCGACTTTTTCTTGATTTTTTAGTTGGATTTAATCCATTTGGAAACAGATGTTGTCTTCAGAGCATTATCACCGTAAACAGCTGCCAACATTTCAGTAATTTCTTGATAACTTTTATCGCAATTCACCAAAAAACTTGATGTTTATTCTTTGCTCCGTGACTTCGTCAATTTCCATTTTCCACAGACAAGGACAACAGAAACTAACATAACTGGCACCAAACGCACAGCTCGACTACCTGCAAAGCACAGACGGTTCATTGGATCTCAGGCAACTAGCGCCGCTAGTGGGCGGAGCTATAGCCCGCGTCGCGGCAGCCAGATTGCAGCAGTTCGCGCATTTATTGTACAGACTCCGTAATATTGCAGCATGGCACTCATTCGATCAAAAACAGATTCGCTTCCTTCGGCACTCTGAAATATTTAAGGCAGCCTTTCCCAATACAATCACATCACTGAAATTCTACTTTCCAGCATCTCTTAAATCTTTAACCCTCCTTACTATCGAAGCAAAATTATTTCTCTCAGGCCCTCCAACACTTGGCTACTTCACCACGTCCCCCCTCAATCTATCTTTCTACCTTTCCTCGAATACACTTCCTTCCCTATCATTTCGCGTTGGTTAGACCTCGTCTTGCATACGGTGAAGACCGTTTTTTATTCTATTTATATACACCCTGAAAGCCACCACTTTGGTGTGTGGCAGGGGGCTTTAACCCAAATATGACCCTGCCGCAGTTGGACAATGTTATTCTGATCCCTTTATTGTTCGTGGAAAAATGACACCTTGAACTGACCTGCCCTACACTGAATCTCTCTTCTACATCTACATCTACATAAGTACCCTGCGAGCCACCAAAAAGGTGTGTGGCAGGGGGTGTAGCACCATGAGGGAAGGGTAAGGGTTGAGGGGGTTGGGAGTTAGGTGAGGAAAGGTGGGGGGAACCTGTAGGAAAAAAATATATATATATATATACACACATACATATATATGCATACATACATACACACATGTATACACATCCTCGCGAAGTCCCTAACCTGTACGTTAATACTTATTGTAATGAACTAAGTCCTGGGGAATTTCGACTACGAGCATTCTGGTCCCTTATCGTTCTTGGAAAAAATGACATTTTAAACCTGTCAGTCTTGCAGTCTATCTCTCTAGTCGTATATTCGTGATCCCTTCGACCGTAATACGTTGGGGTTCGTATTATATCCTTGATGTCATCGGAAAAGGGCCCATCTTTAAATGTTTTTAATAAGTTTAATCTATATTGGAAACGCCGCTGTGTAAGAGAATCCCAACCTAAATTGTATAGCAAAGTGGATACGCTGCTGAGTTGGTCATAACAATGTTTGACAAATCTGGCCCCCCTCCGCTGAACTCGATCTAATTCCGAAACCAAATTTATGTTATGAGGATCCCATATACTGGCAGCATACTCTAGGTGGGGCCTGACCAAGGGAAGGAAACATCGTTCTTTCACCTTTTCGTCGCATTTACCTAGCACTCTTTTCACAAATCCCAATTTTTTATTAGCACGACCGCATATTTCTCGTATGTGTTTTCCCCAGGACAGATCGTGAGTAATTGTTACACCCAAGTATTTAAAGGAATCTACCCTCTCGATATTGGTTTGTTTCACTTTGTAACTATAAGGGAGGGAATTACTCTTTTCCCAAAAATGTATTACTACGCATTTTTTTAAATTCAATTCCAATTGCCATGTATCGCACCAATTTTGAATTGCATCTAGGTCGTTGGCTAACACGACTCTGTCTTCGTGACTTCGGATGTCCCCATAAATTACTGCATCATCGGCGAAAAGACGGAGCTTGCTATTAACTACGGCACTGAGGTCATTCATGTAAATAAGGAAAAGGAGGGGACCTATGACACTTCCTTGTGGTACACCCGACGTGACCTTGACAGTATCGGATGATGCACCGTCCAGGACGACTGTTTGGACACGATCACTTAAAAATTGTTTAATCCAGTTAATAATACTTTCGTGTATTCCATAGGTTTCCAATTTCGCCAGTAATTTGCAATGAGGGACTTTATCGAAAGCTTTCTTAAAATCTAGGAATATCGCATCAACTGGAATATTACTTTCACCGGAGTTTAATACATCATGTACAAAAAGTGCGAGTTGAGTTTCGCAGGATCTACCCTTACGGAAGCCATGTTGGTTATTAATTAATAAATCTTGGCTATCGAGGTGCCTCATCATGGAACTAACAATGATGTGTTCAAGAATCTTACAGGAAATGGAAGTCAGCGATATTGGCCTATAATTACTGGGGTCCTCCCTGTCTCCGTTTTTAAATATGGGTGTTACCGAAGCTACCTTCCAGCCGTTTGGCACGCTTTCTTCTGCTAATGATTTCTTAAATATTATATCTAGATATGGGGCAATTTCAGCCGACAGTTCTTTATACACGCGTGCCGGTATCTCATCAGGTCCCGGAGATTTGTTGGGGTCTATGTTTTTAAGGAGTAATTCTATTCCGCGGGTGGAAATATTGATTGCTTCCATTGAATGCTGAAATATTTTCGGAAGGTTCTCGGGTGTATTTTGTGAGGATATGTTGAAAACACTCTGGAAAAATGAGTTTAATATGTTGGCTTTATCTAAACTACTCGTTACTTTATCCCCCTTTTCGATATTCAATGAGTTTACGGTGGACTTGTTTCCCTGCACTTCCCTGACGTAGGACCAAAACATCTTTGGGTTATCGTTCAAATGTTCGCCCAATTTTTTCCTTTTGAATTCCGCTAGCGCCTTCCGGAAGGCCTTCTTGGCAGTGGACCTAGATGCTTTGTAGTTCTGTATGGTTTCGTTGATTTTATCAGGGGAGGAATCTTTAACTGCGTTTTTCATTCTGGCATGGCACACCCTTTGCCGCCTAAGAGATTTCCGTACTTCAGAGTTGTACCATCGGGGTTCCTTATTCTCTTTTATATATTTACTAGGTATGAACCTCTGTATTGCTGAACGTGTTATCCTAAGAAAATTATTCTAAGTATCCTCGACACTACTAGTTTTGCTTAATTCGTCAAATATAAAAAAAGAACTTTTTAATTCACATTTTAAGCCATCATAGTCCGCTTTATTGAACAAATACACCTTTCTCTTAGGTTTGTTGACTTTATCTACACTTAGAGAAAATTTAGCGTTTACAGCCCTGTGATCACTGATTCCGTCAACAACTTCTATATTTAAGACCTTTTCGGGTATATTTGTGGCTAACAGATCAAGAATGTTCTTTCCCCTTGTTGGTGAAGTGACTAATTGATGTAGGGAATTCGAGGTGAACGCGAATAAGAGGGACTCGCATAGATCCTTGTCTTTACCTCCATTTATAAAACTGTACGAATCCCAATCTATTGTGGGAATATTAAAATCACCTCCGATAATTAGGCTATGCTCACTGTTGTGGGATGAAAAGCTTTGTATCTGTTTTTCTAGGTCTGGTATTGAGTTAATGCTAACGTGGGGTGGTCTATAATACGCACAGATATATATTCTTTTCGATCTGGGTGTTTTCACTGAGCACCATACACTTTCTATACAGCTATCAGGAAATAACTCGGCTCTACTGACGTAAGAGTTCTTAACCGCAATAAACACTCCTCCTCCGGCTCTATTTTTTCTGTCGTTTCTATAAACTATGAAGGACTTGGGAAATATTTCGCAATCTGCGATGTCATCTGTTAACCAACTTTCAGTTCCTATAATAATATCCGACTCTGTGCTATGAATGAGATGGTGAAATTCCGGTATTTTATTTTTTAAACTTCGGCAGTTAACTACTACTACGGAAATTATATCCTCGTCTAAAACCTTCTCTGCGGTCTGCTTTCTGGGGATGTTATTTAATCTCTTTGATGTCTTAGTATGCGATCGGCCTATATTCTGATTAGTAATTTTATCTTTTGTCTCATTAGCAGTGCAAGTACTTGGAAGAATCTCTTCTGGCAACCTAGTATTGTTAGACCCACTAATTGACCTACACCTTATTATATCGTTATTTAGGCAATCTGCTCCACTACCTAACCTACGAATTTGCCTAAAAAATATCTACAGTGCTGGAAGATCCTATGAGCCACAAACGCCACTCTTAAACGTCACCGTTCGGGAAGGATGACGATGGTCAACGCCACGTCATTACTGTAAATGATGGGTTGAGTGTCAGTGAGAGCATGAAGACCGCAATTACGAATTAAACTATTAAGATAAATACAACTCGTTAGTGTTCAGCGCTCAAACAGAGGCGGTGCCATTTTAGCTCCGTAACATTACTTACATTGGCAGTCCCCACCATAGTGAGACGTTAAGGAAGGGAAATTGAATGTCCATTAGGCCGATGGGCTCACCTTTTCCCTCCCATAATTATTCACAACGAAAGTTAGAAACATCACACGCATGAGATTTGAACTGCTCCATAGCAAAATATTACACAATTATTGTTGTAGAGCCCGTTATATTTGGCAGCTTGCTAGCGAATGGATTCGTATCCAGTTGCGCTGATACACGCGAATTGGAAAAAAACCTGAATGAAGAACGCACGTACAATTGACGAGTATCGCATAACTATGGCATCAGGATCTCGGGCTTGGAGCTCAGCCCACACGACGCTAAAATGTTGAGGAGAGGCGGCGAGTGTTCACGGTCGGCTCAGATAAAAATTCCTACTGGGACGAATTCCCATTTACTCATATTGTTTTGAGAGACCACTAGGAACTGGAAAAACATTGCGATAGAAAGCGACGACCTTAAAGACAGCGAATATCTGAAATTGAAACAATATCCACTACTTTGAACCCAAAAGAAGTGGAAATGGTCGGTGAAGACTAAAAGACACCACAATGAAACAATATATGAAAGTGAAATCCTTTTATGGACTAGTTCCCAAGACCATTACATTATACTCGTATTACCATGGCGGGAACAATGTTTCCCTTCGCCGTCTTTCGACTTAACAGGCATCAAATGGCCGACGACTCCATGGGGCCGCTGTTGCCCCCGGGGCTGGCATCGATTCCTTACGTCCCTTTGCGCCCTCAAAGAATGAACCAGGCACCAACACTGCTCTTCAATACGCCGTGCATTAATAAGTACCTTCCACACACCGATAAGGTCGAACTTAGAACGAGATAGCCTCTCCCGTTCGAGGACTGGCGGACACATTCCTTTTCACTCCTCGCCGGCGACGCATTTTCCCTTGGTCGGAACCACGCGCCTTTCTCATCAGCTCTTAACTCTTTCCCCGATTTCCTATATTACGGTTTTCGGTGAGCTATCGTGCTTCACGACGCGCCCAGCTAGACTCCCTTTCGTAAGGAGAGTCGCTCTTTCATCCACCCACCCTGCCAAGTACTCCCTTGCATGTTACTCGGCCCACCGATTAATTTTACTTCCGTCAGCCACTAAGAGCCCCATCTCCTCCCGATCTTACTCTCCGTTGCATGCAATACATAACGAAACATAACAAATACGGCCGAAGCCTCGTAAGGAAGTGAGCATGAAATCAAAATTTTAGGTCGCAGGAAAGATGGAAGAGTCAAACTATTTAGAATGCATCGTGACGAATGTGGCGGTCATTAATTGGAGACAGCTTATTTAGGGCGGTTGACTCCACAGTCGCGTACAGTTGATTTTAAAATCGAGCGACACCGCTTCCCTTTGCTGCCCCTATTGTTTATGTCTCGTGGCTATAGAAGAGCAGACAAAGTTCAATTTAGGTTTAAATAATAATGAAGTTCTTAACTTTTAATGATTGAATCTCTCCTTTAGGTCCGTTTTGATTAGGTATGTCGACGATTTGGCAGTTAATTAATTTGCCTGAGATTTCGAAAGTCTCTGCACTGAACAAGAATAATAACGGGGGCAGTCAACTCAAAGAGCTCCCTTGGGAGCCTCCCATAATATCCTGAGCCGCCTCAGTCGATCGTGAGAGATCTATTTCCGAGCATCCCGCGTCTTTATAAAAAGTCACAGATGGGCGGGGCGGGGTGGAGAGAGGGAGGTAGGGCGTGGGGGCGGAAGCGGGACGGGGAGATGTGGTTTCCGCGATGATGGATGTGTGGCGGCCACCGCCACAGAGACGGGCGATTCCGATTCGATTCACTCAGAATTCGATTGTTTACCGCTGACAGTCTCGATGGGACCCGTCCCGAGTTTCCTTCTGCAAAGCACTACACACAAAATAACTAAAGACTCGTGGGTAGGAAAAAATTAGATCCGGTTGGAAAGCACCAATCCAATACGAAAAATAATGAATATTGAAAAAATGAATTGTTGGATAGAATATTTTTATTTTCTTTCCTCAAAAATTAGCAAATTTCCTCGATCGGTCGAATATTCGAAATTCGATTATTTTCAGCCCTGAACGACGATTATACTCGTTCATGCAGCTAATAACATACGGGAATATGTGGACAAGCTAACAAAAAATAGGATTTCTTGTAAGAGTATATGGCAAATGTGATGAAAAAGTCAAAGAGAAACGTTATCTGTCGTTGGTTAGGCCTCATTTAAAATATGCTGTTATTATATCATGGGATCCTCACGAAGTTGGATTGATTGGGGAATTGGATCGCGCGTAGCGTAGAGGAGCTAGATTTGTAAAACGTTATGATGAACTGAGTAGCGTACACAACATATTAGAGCAGCTAGGCTGGGAATCACTCACTGAGCGAAAGTTAAATTAAAGATTGAAGCTTTTGGATAAATCGGAAGGGTGTCTCTTTAACAGTGATTTATTTATTTATTCGTCTTGGTCCGAAAACAGCACTTTTTGGCCTTTACATCGGACAATATTTACAACACAGCAATAACAACAACACTAACACCCCAGCCCTAGGTGGAAAAAATCCCACCCTGGTGGGAATCGAACCCTTGGGTTGGCAGACAAGAACGTTACCCCGCCGCCACCGGGACCATTTAAAAAGAAATTATTACCCCAATCGTACTACGGTAGGAGAGATCATGCTAATAAAATGAGAGAGATTAAATGTAGAACAGATTGGAAAAGTTCATGGAAAAAATGACAAGATGTCATTTTTTCCATGAACTATAGGGGATCATAATAAGATTGTTCGACCGCAGTACGGTAATTATTATTATTATTATTAGGTAATGTACCGGTTAAGGTAGGTTTTTGGATGGACACAACTATCAAATAAACATTTTGTGACTCCCCACCTAGCAAACTAATCTATATCAGGTCCCTTTTCATCTCTGTGTACTTCTTTCCTCCCTTCATCCCGTCCAATATCCCTATCCTGTTTCTGCCCTTACCTCGCTTGCCCAACATTCTCCCCTCTATTACCTTCTTCAACATTCCACTACCGCTCAATGCGCCTTTCATCCATTTTTCCTGCCTCCATAGGATTTCTCTCAACAAACCCCTCTCCTCACCCACCATCTCTAGTACTTCTTCATTTGTTTTCCTTTCGGTCCATTTCAACTTCTCCATTCTTCTCCACACCCACATAGGTAGGGTAATGTTCGGGTAAAATTATTGTGTGTATTCACCCCCTGCCACACACCCCGGCGGCAGCTTTTAGGGTACATATAAATAAAAAATAATTAATAAAAAAATTACTCACACAAAAGAATCCACCCGCAATATTGATTCTATGTGTTACGTTTACGTCCACGCCCACTCTCTCTAACACAGGTTTGTCGAGTTCTTTCTGGATGATACGACCGGGTTCGGCACTGCATGGTACATTTCATGCCCATTGCCCTATAGACACTAGGACGACTGCCCAATCGATTACTGTTATTTCGATATTTAACCAATAATCGTACCTCAGAGGTAACCTTTCGCCCATCGTACAATCAATGATCATCACAGTATAGACAATTCAAGTGCGAAAATTCTAACGTCCACGCGAAAGAGAGCGATGGACGGAATGCTAATAATCGCAGGTCATCTTACTGGGGGATGGTGAGCTAATATCCCCTGGTGGTAACTTACAGGGCAACACCCTCCGGTTTAGGGCTAACAAACATGACAGAGCACCACCCAGAAGAAACCATCAGAGTGGGAAGGGGGGACTGTAGTAATAGGCAGCAGTAACGTCAGACGGGTGATTAATAATCCCACTGCGGGAGAGGGCAGTCCATGAGGGTGTAAGCCAGCGCCTCGTGACGAAGTGGCGGCATTCCCCGGGTGACGAAGGCGGTTGGAGCGGCGGTCGGTGTCAACGTCGACCGTGGATCTGAAGAGATTCTGGATTCCTTCAGGGAAGTGAACTCGGAAGTGAAGCGGGTGGGTGGCGTCGAGGGGGTTAATGTGACGCTCTCGATCTGCAGCCTTGTCCCGAGGATCTTGGACATGGAATCTTGGACCTCTGATTTGGAGCCGAGTGGAAGGCATCGATCAGAGGTTGCGTGATTTATGCAGGGATATCGGGGAGCCCTTCGTCGAGTTTCAGCCGGCGATCCAATCGCGTAGGAACCCCCTGAACCGATCTGGTGTTCACTACACGCCTGAGGCCGCCAAGTGTGTAGCGGGTAGGATATTGGAGAACTGCAGGGCTTTTTTAAGATTAAAGTGTAGGGCAACTAAGGGGCATTTAAGTCCTCTTTGGCGAGTAATTTAGTTTTAAAGGAAGTGATGTCACAACACGAATCGGATAGCATCGGACGGAGAATGTCATAAGGGATTTGACAATAATAAGAAAACGACCCCCGTTTAATGTTCAAGCAACCGTAATGCCAAGAAAAAATTACCTCAATTAGAAGTTAACTGTCTACGTTCAAAAAACCTAAGTCGCAGAATATCGTCACATGACTCAAAGCACATATGCAGGTATAATTATCGGAGCAGAAAGCTTGATATGCACTGATAATTCTGACGGTGAAATTTTCCCAAAATCCCTTTCCGTTTACAGAAAGGACAAGATAATTGGACCTAGGACTGGGTCAGGACCTGGACCTGGACCTAGATCAGGAAATCAAAAGTTTCTCATCCCAAAACAACGATCATGACATTAAAATCGGTGGAGATCTCAATGTCTCATCTATTGATTAGAGCACATATATTTTTAAAACGATGTCTAAGTCATCCCTAGATGCGGTCCAAAATAAACATTTACTTGCTTAAACACGGGGATTATATAGCTTACAGTGGGTACCACAAGAGTCCATTTGCAAATTTTAAGAAAGGCCGTTCACACCGAAATACTGAGGTTACGTGGAGTCACTTCCTCGAGATCAGTCACCTAGCTCATTTCTAGTAAATATATAAAAGATAACACGGAACCTAGATGGTGCAACGCAGATGCTAGAAAATCATTGCGACGTGCCACGCAAGGCGAAAGGATATGCCACGCAAAGATGAATAATACTAGGGATAAATGCCAAGAAAAACTTTGTTTCAATCCACCACTTTATTTTAGGTACGACTAGTTTCGACGCTACGGCGTCATCCTCAGGTACTAGTCGTACCTGAAATAAAGTGGTGGATTGAAACAAAGATTTTCTTTGGCATTTATTAAAATGAACTTCCACAAAGTTGAGGCTGAAACTATGAATTTAATACTAGGGATGATATCTGTAGTGAAAAAGTAAAGTCATCACTTATGATTAAAAGATATCTAGGGCGAATGCCACGATGAAATTTTGGAAAGTGTTAAGCGAATTCAAAAGGGACACACACGAGTATTAACAGAAAATTTGAACGAGAATCCGAAATTTCCCGCGAAAAGCGCCCCGCTAGGGTACCAAATATGTATGCGTACTGCCCCTACCTTTATTTCCCTTTTACATTTCCTAAAAATGACGTCACTATTCACCACCATTCCTCATTCACTTTCATCTACACTTAACAATGGTTGTAGCTAATAATAATTCTTAAAAATAACTTGGTCAACTTATTACTCCTACTCCACTTTCACCCTTAAGTCATGCCCATCCGATTCCTGAGTAAGCGTTCTAAGCTATGATAAATGTCGTCCCTTGGACACTGCCCTCGTCCTAGTGATGCGGACAGACGGAACGATGCCACACGATGCGCTCTATCCGTTCAAGGAGCATCCCGGCTAGTTTCATCCACGTCACATCCTCTCTCCACATCCCACGCAAGAGGTCAAATCTCATCAGTCTTTCAGATATTCTACCCACGATCCCCGAATCTATTTCCGTATTAATAATTTCCCTGTCTCGTCTCTTGGAGATGCCATCCCTTTTCTCCCCCCACCCCCCTCAATTCATCCGAATCGTCGCATTGCTCCTTCCGCCTCCTGGCCACACCCTCACCGTTTCCGTCTCTCCTGTGAACCGGCTTCTTAATTCCTTTAGCCTTCACTGTTCCTTTTTCCCTCTTAAGCCCTTACTGTGCCTTTCCCAAGCTACCCCTGACTTTCCTCCACACTTCCTATCTTCTTCGCTTCGCGGAGAATTTTGTAAAGTGTCTCCCTCTGAATCCTTTCCTATTATTCTCGTGAAAACTTATCGAACACCCTTTCGCAAATACCTTTATTTTTACATCGGAACTTTAATCGAGCCATCGAATACATGCAATTATGGCAGAGGGCACCGCACATTCGTGAAATTCACTACTAGCCTTTTACGCAAAACTCGGATATCAACAAATGTCTTCTTCACCACCATGCCTCCTCAAACCCGTGTAAATAAAGGTTTACAGTGCTCATACAAAGTTAGATATCATACAAAGTGTTTTTCAAATAAAAATATTCCACAGAATCAAGCGTCATGTGGAACCAAAGGTTAAATAACCCGACAATTCATTAACGCGCACGACATCTACGCACAAAGGAAGACAAAACTTGGCAACACCCACGCACACAAGACGTGTGTTGATTCGGCGACCCAGGCGTCGACCACCGATCGGTCTCCTTCGAAGTGATGACCGTCGACGCCACGCGCGTGAGTGGCGGCAGTCTACAAATGTGACCCGTGCAAGTGTTGATCACGAGAAAGGTGGAGTTCCAGCGAGATGGCACCGGAGCAGTGGGGAGCGTGGATCGGGGGCGCACTCTCACCTTCCATTTCGGCCAATTCCCAGCACAGGGACGGACAAAAATAAAGACAAGCAGCGGACATCAGTTCAATCATCTTTACTTGATTCCTATTCACGCCCTTCCAAATGCTAGTAATTACGGCGGGCATGCGCATTTGAAAAATAACACGGATATAAAGAAAAAAACAGCGAAACTCATTTAAAATAAAGGTTCGGGCTACCATATCGCTGCACTGACAAACCACGCCCTCAACCCCGTCGACGACCCATAAATATAAGTAATTAAAAATCTCTGCACGATATGATGAGATGTTTCCGCAAACTGCAGAATTGTAGCTCTGTACTCGCGATGGAGACGAAGACAACACTATCGCAAACGAAGTTCTCTCGCAATTACATGCGACAACTCGTCAAAAAATGACGATGCGTTTTGAAAGTCGGAGATAACTTGCGTTGTTGATATTTCGCGGCAATCGAACCAACATATTCTTCTGGCCCTAAATTGGTGCCCGCTTAATTAGAGAAGAGGTCGGTGGCGCGTGCGCTATGGACGTGCGATGGCGCCAGCAGCTAGGCCCGTTCCTCAACGTCAATGCGCACCCTCGGCATACGCATTACTTCATCTTCCCCATCAGTGCCGTCCCAACTATCAGCGATTCTAGTGCCAAAATACGTACTTGCAGTTTTTATCGATATTCAGGCAGTATTTGATTCAGTCTGGTGGCCACGTGTAATGGAAGAAATGAAAAAGAAAGGCGTTCCATGCAATATTATTAAGCTTTTGTGTGGCTACTTTGAAGACGGAAGTGTCTCATATTCTTGCAACACAGTTACGGTCACCAAAACACCAAGTAAAGGCTGTCCGCAGGAATCCGTTTCGGTCCGAACTTCTGGAACTTAATCATGAACTCCATACTTAGGGAAAAGTTACCGGAAAATTGCAAACTAATTGCAGACGAGATGGCCATGATAATCCCAGGAAATAACCGAAATGAACTCGAATCGAAATCAGCGACACGTATGAAAACCCTCGAAGCCTGGGCGGAGGTGAATAACTGGAAACTTCCCACGGTAAAAAGTGAAGTCAAGGGGCGATTATTAAGCGTAACCCGAAATGTAAAATACACGGAACTCAACAGAAACGAGTTAAAATATCCAAATATCAGAGAATAAACTTAGAAGAAAAACTATCATGTGATGAGCACATCAAAATTATAACTAATACAATTAAAAATATAAACTTCCCCGCAAAAAGAATATGCCGCAATACATAATGGACAAAAATCAATGGAACAAGTGTACACCGGAGTTTTGATCCCAATCCTAACCTACGGCTGTGAAATCTGGGGCCATAGGGTCAACCACTCTAGGATCTTAAGGGAATACAAAAGGCTTGTATAATCCCTATTACACGTACAAGAAGCTACTCCACAGTAAGTACGGATGCGCTGTGCATAATTAGGGATTTAATCCGCTTCATAGGAGAAAGAGTTGCCATCGGGCTTCATGCTAAACGCTTCGATAATAAGGCAATCGCCGAACACACTAACCTAAGGTGAATTCTTCTCGGGTCTTCCACCGGGTTGATGTCTCCATGGCTGCCGACGTTTCGATTCCCGACTCGGTCATCGTCTTCGGGGCTTCTGAGTGCCGTTTCGCCAAAAAGTGTCCAGTATATATACCCGCCTTCACGGCTCAGGTGTCGGGGCGAACGATTTTCACACTACGGAACTTTGCTACACCACGACGAAATAGAGAAATAAAGACGTAAATGTCTACATTTAATCCACCATGATTTCGGTTCCGCGGCCACTGGGCAAGGTGTCGTCGATCAGGAGTGTTGGTCCTGTTTGAGCGACCAGCCATCGAGACCTAAATCGTCGGTCGAAGGCACCCGACTCACACACACACACACGACTAGCACACCCCGGTCATGATCGTCATCGCCCTCAAACCTTGCGGACCACTCCGGATAAAACCGTTGCACCACTACACGAGTACATTCGTATTCAACTAGTATAACCTTCGGCTCCATTAATCTTTTACCATCCTTAATTCCTCTCAGCACTCCTATTCGCTAACTCGAGCAATATTGCATTCTCCCTTTCGCCCACTAATTATTATTATTTTTACACAGTAGCCTGCAACCCACCACTATGGTAAGCGGCAGGGGCTGATTACACACTAGACTTCTCTTGACACAAAACACCTTTCCTCCTAGTGCGGTCGGACAAACTTTAATTTATTCTGATCCCTTATTTTTCGTGGAAAAAAGAATTATTGAATCCATCCATTTTACACTTAATCTCTCTAATTTTATTTTCATGATCTCTCTCTCTCCGTGATACGGTGGGAATAATTATTCATTTTCAACTTCAACATGTACTAAAGAGATATCATTCTTCCCATTAACGTGCTAGAGATGCATTGCGTAATTTAGCCTTCGCTCCTCGAGTGATTATCATCTCAGCTACTCAAATAATAATTTTCATACGTAAGTTTTAATTTCTCCTTTAATACCTTCTCCTCCCCGCCCCTCTGGCCATGCACCATAGACCGTCTGCTTTTCCTTTCCTCTCCGTCCATTCCACTTTTCCCGTTCATATCCACACTCGAAGCCAACGACTTTTGGATCACCAATCCTCTTGGCTCAATGACCAAGTTTTCCAGCCATGCAGAACTTCAGTCCACATAAAAGTTTTTCAACGATATTTGCTTTCGCGCCCGTGGGAATCGAGAATATTTGACGGATATAACAATCGGATATCCTAGCACTTCATTCCGAACCGTCGCGACGGTTCGGAATGAAGTGCTCGACGCGTCGGGTAGGCGGGAGGGGGTTGGCGGCGGGAAGGGCGTCCCCGTCTCCACGGGAGGGGGGGGCAGAGGAGGAGGGGGTGAGAGGGCGTGGGGGGTGTCTTTTGAAATTCCGCACGCTCGCGGATCCGTGACCAAACACCACCGCGGTCGATGACCACTTCACTAGCGAGAAGAGGGCTCAAGGAAGGGGCACCGGAGAACAAGGGCGGGCGAGTGGGCTCACGCCCAGAACAGACCGGATTGCGCGCAAAACCGAGTTTATTTCGGCTAATTACCCTAAGATTTAGAATAAACATGTGCACATACACGTCAGGAAGAGTTTGCAGGGAAAACAGGCAAGGAAGCATACGGATGTACACAAGAAATCAGTACATTGCTAGAGAAAGACTGGGACATCCGCGATCGGAATCCGGGCCTCTCCGTCAGGAGCCCGGGTTCAGATCCCGGAAAAGTCATAGGTTTACTTTCCTTCCGGTCCATTTTATTTCCTCTGCGCCCGTATTTCAATGCCGGCGCAGAGGAAATGATGATGATGACATGATGCCTCTTTTTTGAGACCTCGAAGCCCGGATGAACACGTCACGGGGTGTGCTTGAAGTCCGCCCGACATATGTTGTTGGAATGGCTCATTCTGCGAGCATCCAAACGACTCTACGAGACGGCGACGGAAAGCACGGATGGAGTGAGCGGAGAGACTTTAAACTCTTCCGGCGGGTCTCGTGAGAAAGATTGGCAAAAAGAGTTAGATAATGTCCAAAGAAAATCTGTAGGATTCGTAAAAACTTGTATTAACAAGAAGACAAGTATGACAGGTCTCGTAAGGGATTTAGGCTGGGAGCCAATTGAAATGCAAAGGAAACGAGCGAGACTTCGGCCTTAGGCAAGGTTTAGAACAAACGAGTTTACCGATGACACTAAAGGAATTATATGGCCCCATACTACTTAGGTACGAGATCAGACCACAAATATAAAATAAGGGACATAGATTCCAGTACAGATAGATTCAAATACTAATTCTTTGCCAGAACAATCAGGAATCATAATAGTAAGAAACCATAGTCATTTTAGAAATATTAAAAACAGATTTACAAGTCGAGTCATAATTGGGTGTTATGAGGACATCAGGCATTATTAGTTGATAGTATCTGCATGTGTGTGAATTGATACGGTTTTTACATGAATATATACGATTTTGTGAGTGAAGATTAGCACAAACGTGGGATTTATTCTTAATTACGGGTGGTGACCTAACACACCCCGCGGGGTACTGTGTAGATGAAGGTGAAGTCCGCCTTTGATAGATTTCACAGTGTGTGATAGGACGGAGTTTTCGTCATGATTCCACGTCGGCCGGCAGCCATACCGACTTCCCCGTGAAGGTCCGAATCATCAGTCGCCAGAAACCCACATTGATGCCCGAAAACCCTTTCTGTCCACGAACAAGGCGAACCAGCACGGTATTCTAACTGCATTCGGAATTGTTTGCAGTTGAAACTAATTGCATTCCCCAAGCGTCTCATTCGAAGTTTCGCCATCGCAAATATCGACAAGAACATTGTTCTAACCTCAGTGCTGCTAAAAGACGCAACTCACACTTTGGCGGGGATGAATATGAAACCAAGCGACTGACGTTTGAAACAATGGCGTTCGGTCGAGGCTCCCTTTTAAGGGCAAAAGGTTATTTTCATGAGGGGGGGGGGATTCCAAATAACCACATCCTCGGGGAATATTGTCGGCATTTCCCATCTGCCATGCTTCCTGTCATCGGGACGTCAGGCCTCTCAAACGCCCTTCCTCGAAATTCCGCCTACTGTCGATGATCACGCCCTGGCGAAAGTGTTTTCAAAACCCATCCCACATTAAAGGGGAAAACAAGAACGTCTCCTCCCACGCAGTCCAGTTCACCCGAAAATCCGGTGGAACAGATTTCGACAATGAAAGGCCGGAGAATCCCACAGCAGTAAGTGGGATAAGTAAGGTTTTCCTGCATTTTCGATTAGTTCCCGAGGAGCAAACAGCATTGATTTCCGCTGAGCTCAAGATAAACAGAGTCAGATCTCATTTCAAACTTGTGAAGAAGTATTAATAGCTGGCAATAATGGTCATCTACAAATCCAAATTTACGCCATACGTTGTCTGCCCAATAAATACGCGAACTGGTGCAATCTGGCGGTCATGGCGGGCACTTTAGCCCCGCCCAACAGCGGCGCTAGATGCCCGAGACTCAATTAGTCGTCTGCGCTTGGCGGATCGTCCAGTTGTGCGTATTCACGTTATGTTGGTCTCTGTTGCCCTTGTTTTCACTGTTTGTCGAAAATGGAAATTGACAAAATTGTCACGGAGCAACGAATCAACATCAACTTTTATGGTGAAGTGCGGCAAAAGTTATCCAAATTACTGATATGTTGACAGTTGTTTACGGTGATAATGGTCTCGAGAAAACATCCGTTTCCAAGTGGATTAAGTGTTTTAAAAATAGCCGACAAGAAGCCACGGACGATGCAAGTCCCGGACGACCTTCCAGGTGATCACCTGTGTTGACGACAACATTGATCGTGTGCAGTCCCTTGTCCTTATCGATCGTCGAAAAACTGTCCCAATGTTAGCTGATGAACTGAATTTAGGATAATCAACAGAGCACACTATTTTAACTGAACATGATGGATGGATCCTTCACCATGACAATGCACCTGCACATTCAGCATTTATTGCTCGCCAGGACATAACTGGCAAGATGTGGAGAGAACTGGCAAGAAGACACAAGCAAGAAACGACGAGACAACTAAAAAGCTGAACCGCTGTGGACTTACAAGGGTGCTTTAAAAGGTGAAAAAGAAGATAGAATAAGTGCAGAGCAACGAATGGAAAGTATTTTGAAGGGGACAAAATCGATGTAGACTATATCTCGCAAAATAAAGTGTTTATGGCCTCAGTTCGCGTATTTATTGGACAGACCTGGTACACTCAAACTGATCGCATTTAAATTGGATGTCCTCGCTCAAACTAACACACCCATGTCAGAAATACGAAGTCAACGGATTAATTCCAACTCTGAGATGGAAAATGCCGATACAGTAGTTCAATTATTCGAGCTGGGACAACTGAGGACTGTGTGGGCTCCTCAAATACCCTCAATATCAATATGTAATCCTTCAAGTTTAAAATTTTAACCAGAACCCTTTATGGGGAAGATGAAACAATACGGCCTGCACTAGATCATAGCCAAACAAATTATAGCACCAAAGATCGTTTACGATGAACTATGGAATCCAGAAATGGAATCACGACGGAAATTCAACGAACATGGATACGAAGCATAAATATATTCATTACCTTGTAAAATTAGGAGGTGTTCCAGATCATAATATACGTCCATGAGCATCACTCTCCAAAGGCATGGGTAATTCCTCTTACCTGTGGGAAAGAGGAGAAAAACAATGAGTTAAATCCAAATTTGAAAATCTCATCATAAAGTTGAAGTCACACTGAATATTTCACGTATTCAGAGGCAAAGTACGAACAGCAGCGGTTACATGGCACATAGTCAACAAGAAGCCATTATTCTCTGTCGGATGACAAGGAAACAAATGGGAGTTTTCTCATTTGGCGAAACCATATCCAGGCGCCACCTTTTAGACAATCAAAGGGTAAGGGATAGGATGCGAACGGGGCTCGTTTGTCTTAGGAGAGAGGCGGGCACACGGACAACAGGCGGCGAAAGAAAAACCTGGAGTCAATGTAACGCAATTAGGCACGAATAGCATTAGGCAGGATCAATTGAAGGAAAAGGAAAATCATTCCCACGAAACAAGCGTGTATATAACATTCGGGAAGTAGGGGCCAGAACTAGCAGACCCAAGGACTCCTTCTTCCCACGAATACGGAATAGTAACAATTTGGTTATACATAACCAAAAATCCTACTTGCCACCCACGACGTCTAGGGAATAATTAGTTTCACTCAATTGCATGCACTTTCACTAACCTCGTGTGTTTTGTTCCCTAAACTCTTCTCGCATGATCGCATTAGAATGCCATTTAATGAATGTAGTGCTCGCTAGAGTATACAGTATGTCTTGTTTGCCTTTTCCGTTTTTAAGTTTCCCCTTCCATCCCTCGTCTCTCTCTGTGGGGGGACCCTCTCGCTGGCTGCAGCATTAGGTCAAATTCTCTACCTGTGTTTTTGGGGTAGCAGAACTAAGTATGTTGCATGTCCATATGGTAGTGGAATTTCGCTTACTTGTCAAATTCTAGCTTCCACGTTATTTGATAAAATTTTTACCGCATTTTAAGGTGCCATTGTTTGTTAGTTGAAGGTATATGTATTGCTTTAGCCATTGAAAGGATTTTTGTATCAATGTATACGCCACTGTGGGTATAGGTTTGCATGGATGTTGGTTTTGCATGTGGTTTTGTTCCTTTTTACGGGTGGTGAACTAAATCCCCCCGCCAGACCCCCTTGCGGAGGAATGCAGGCTTTTATGTACATGTAGAAGTCAAAATGCGATCTAAGGCACACAACTGTCGACAAAACCACCTACGAGCACCCCTGTCTCTTCCCCACCCCTGTCCGTACCATGCAACCGCCCACGCTGCATATGCTGCCATCTCCTAGATCCTTCACCTCCCTTACTACTAACTCCCAACCCAACGCCACCTGCACCTCAAAAAACATTATGTATCACCTCTTTTATAACTTCTGCCCTGCCTTCTACGTGGGTGAATTCACGACAACCCTTTCCCTCCGCATGAATAACCACCGCTATTCCACCAAATCTCCCACCTTCCTTAATTATCCGATCCCTCCTAACACTGCTTCCCACGACCAGTCATCTGATGCCTGCTTCTCCATTTCGGTGATTGAAACCCTTCCCAATTCCGCTAGCAGCATTGAGGTGAGAACCCGAGCGATGGCGCATATCTGGGTGCTCCAGTCTTTAAAATCCCCCGGACTGAACCAAGCCCAATGAATGCATCCGATAGCTGCCTACATTTCCCCTCCCAGACCTTGTCCGTTTCCTATTGGTCCCTTACCTCTCCTCCCCTCAACATTACCCCGCACACGTCCTCTCCGCTCTCCCCCAAGAACGCAATTCTGATGAAGACGGTCGTAATAATCCTAAAACATTCCTACACCCCCAAGCCTCCTCAACCACCGACTCCCACCCTCTCCCACTGTGTACCACCTACTTCCCTGGCATTCAGTCGCTCAAATTCATCCTCAAAGACCTGTACCCCATCCTCAAAAATCACAACGTTTCGTCCAACCTACTTCCTAAATGCCCTTCTGTTACCTTCAAACGGCCCGCCAACCTAACAGATTCCTCAAATCCACCAAGACTCTTTCCATATCCCCTCCCACCCCCAGAATCACACCCACTCCGTGCTTGCGAGCAAGATGCAAAACTTGTCCTATTTTCACCACTCCACCCCTCTCCATCCCACCTTTTAACTCTCTCCCGCCCTTCCCCACTCCTCATGCACATTTCAAAATGTATTCTATCTTCTGACATGCAAACTCTTACCGGCATTTTACATAGGTCAGTGCTCCAAACCCCTGAACCTCAGGATGAACAATCATCGCACCTAATGCAATCCCTCTTCCCCGTCCGCGGGTCTTCCCATCCCAAAGCATGCCTCCTACCACAACACCCCTTCAATCGGTGTTAGAGTGTTTTCGTTCTAGCATCCCTTACCCCATCCAATAACCCTTTTAAATTAAAAACGATGGAAATGGTATTTATATGGCTGTGCAAAACCTATCAACATCCGGGCCTCAATGTCGTTCACTAATTATAGAGGGTTGAAGTGGACAGTGGAAGATTATTTTCATGCGGGACGGTAGGATATTTTGTTTGTCCGCATTCAATGTGTTATTCTTGGCCTGGGTTTTGACTTGTTGAGTCCTGATGATGACTTTGTAGGTTGACAATAGGGTCGTAGTTATTGTATGTCTACGGACTGACTGTTTGTTTTCTGTGCCGCTAGGGAATTTTTTCTGCATCCTCCCTCTCATGCCAATCCTATATCCGCTCCACTCTGGCCTCCCACCCGCTCTCCCCTTCCCCCTTCCCCTTCTCTCTCTCTCTCTCCCACATACCTTTCACAAGTCAGTCCTTACTAATCTGCCAGGGATGAGGGAGCAAAATTCCGTGAAAAATTATCACGAAATAAAGAGAGTGTTCCTTGTATGTGTTCTCATATTGTATAGAATTGTCTGAGGCGTCACTTTGTGGAAGCGATTCATATCGGAAAAGAAAGAAATACTTAGTTGTTCCACATATATATGTGGAACAACTAAGTATTTCTTTCTTTTCCGATTCTCATATTGTGTTTTGGGGCCTGCGGTTTTCATGTAACACTTCCCTGTTACTTCGAAGAAATCACACACACACACACACCTAATATATATATATATATATATTAGGTAATCTACCGGTCCAAGTAGGTTATTGGGTGGACACAACTATCAAATAAACATTTTGTAACTCCAAACGGAACCCAATTTAGCGACCTAATCTACATCAGCTCCCTCTTCATCTCTGTGTACTTCTTTCCTCCCTTCATCCCGTCCAACATCCCTATCCTGTTCCTGCCCTTTCCTCACTTGCCTAATATTCTCCCCTCTATTACCTTCTTCAACATTCCACCACCACCCAATACGCCTTTCATCCATTTTTCCTGCCTCCAAATGATTTCTCTCGAAAAACCCCTCTCCAGCACTTCCTCATTTGTTTTCCTTTCGGTATATTTCACCTTCTCCATTCTTCTCCACACCCACATTTCAAAAGCCTCCAATCTACGTCTATCCTCCTGCGTCAATGACCATGTTTCCGCGCCGTACATAACTAAGCTCCGTATCAGAGTTTTTTCGAGTCTTGTCTTAACATCCCTACTCAACATCCCCGTCATCAACTCCCTCCTCCTTGAGAAAGCCTCCTTGCCTAGCGCAATTCTTCTCCTTACGTCCCTACTACTTTGACCGCATTGGTCAAAAACACTTCCGAGATATGTAAAATGTTCTACCTGCTATATTTTTTCGCCGCCTATTTTAATATTTAGCTTAGCCTTTTTCTTCCTGGAAAATCGCATAACCTTTGTTTTATTAATATTGATTCTCATCCCATATCTAGTGCAATCAACCTCCAATTCACTCAGCAAAGCTTGCAACCCCTTGGCTGACTGAGCAACTAATGCTTAGTCATCAGCAAACCTAACTGATTTTACGAATTCCCTTCCGACTTTCATTCCTACCTCCAGTTCTTCCCATGCCTCTTTAATCATTTCCTCTACATATACGTAGAACAGTACCGGTGACAATGGGCAACCCTGCCCTACACGTCTTCCTAACACCGCCCATCCGGACTCTCCGTTCCCCACTCGCACCTGAGCAGACTGAGACATGTGCAGGCTGCGGATCAGTCTCCTGTCCCTCCAATCCATTCCTATTTTCTGCAATACACGAAATAATTTTTCCCAATTCACTCTACCAAACGCTTTTTCGAAATCTACAAAACAGGCAAAAACATCCCGATTGTATTCTATATCCCTCTCGATTAGTGATCTCATTACTGCAATGGCATCACGCGTACCTCTTCCTTTCCTGAACCCAAACTGATCATCCCCTAAGTAATCATTTGCCTTACTCTCTATCCTTTTGTTGATGATCCTGAGAATAACTTTAGCTGCGTGGGATATCAAACTTATTGTTTTGTAATCCTCACATGATATAGCCTATGCCTTTTTTGGAATAGGAACTAACACCGATCTCAGAAAATCTTCCGGCCAGATTCCTTCTTCATAGATACTACGAATCAGTCCATATAGGGCCTTCTTGCCGCATTTTCCTAAACATTTCAATAGTTCTACAGGGATGTTATCCACCCCCACGGCCTTCTTTGCTTTCATCTCCTTTAATGCCCTTTCTATTTCATCGTCGAGTATGCCTGGACCTAAGCTATTTCTTCTACGTCATGTTCCCTTTCTATGTCTAACCTTGTCGGCCTAAGTTCTTTACCATACAGTGTTTCTATATATTCCTTCCATCTCTCTTGGATTTTTCCTGGTTCAACTATTACCCAACCTCACTTATCTTGAACTGTTAGCACAGATCTTGCCTTCTTACTTCCCGATAATAACTTAACCTTGCTGTATACAGCACCAATTTCACCCTTCTTCTGTAAACCTTCCATATCCTCGCATTGCGTTTTCCTCTATTTTCTTTTGCTTTATTTGTGGCCTATCTCAATTTATTGTTTAACTTTTTGTACTTCATTTTGCCAAACTCTGTGTTTACATTTTTCCATCTTCTTCTCTCATCCATCTTTGCAATCATCTCATCCGTTACCCATGGTTTCCTTATCCTTTTCCCGTTAACGGTTCCTATAGTGTCTTTAGCGGCTTCCGATATCCCTTTCTTGATACATTCCCATTTTTCTTCGATAGTACTCAGTTCTTTACCGCCATCCATCATTTTCTCTGCAGCCTGCTGGTACTCCTTCCTCGTTAAATCATTTAATGCTTCTAAATTCCATTTCCTAACCCGCCGCCCTTGTCTTATCTTTTTGAAACGAACGTTACATTTCATAACAACTATATTGTGGTCATAGTCTGCATCCGCTCCTGGGAAACTGTGCGAATTTATCAAACTGTTCCTAAACCTGTGCCTAACCTGGCATTTTCCATGTATACCTGCGCCTTTTGTGGTGTCTAAACCATGTGTTGGTCACCACAAAGGCGTAGGTATACATGGAAAATGCCAGGGGACTCAGAAAGGTATCAGTTAGATTATATTATGGTTAGGCACAGGTGGTATGTTGTGACCACCATATTTACACTCAAAAAAACTGTACACAATTAATGAGTACCTTGCCAAGAACCGGGAAATATGATCCTCTTAGGGTATTTTATTGTCTTTCCCCCGGGGGGGGGGATGAAAAATTTGCGAATCTGACATTTTTTTTTCGTCTTAAACGTAGCCTAGCCATTTGACCATTTAAAGACGATTTTGGTGCGCCGATTCCGGAAACCGGGCCCGCAAGGTAACAAAAAATTTGCGAATCGGACATATTTTTTCCGTCTTGAACTCGGCTGAAGAGTTAATGGAGGTCCCAAGATCTCGTTTTGACCGTTTTAAGACAATTTTGGTGTGCCGCTTCCGGAAATCGTACCCGAAAAATTGCAAAAAAATTTTTTTTTCGTCTTAAACTTGGCCGAATAATAAATGGGGATGCCAAGGACCCCGTTTGACGAGTTTAAGATAATTCAGAATGACCAAGGCCCGTTAACACCGGCTCAAAATGCAAAACAACGTAGCACAACCGACCCGACTGAAGTGGTTTTAAACTTGGTCCTGTAACTAAGCGAGGTAAGAAAACCATTCTGAGATCATGGCGCTCACGCACAACTTTGCCGATGAAGATGATGAATGCATGTACGAGAGGGGGCGCCATAGACAAGGGGCCCGGAATGCCGAAAAACGTCATAAATAACTGAAAAACTGTGAACATTAAAATAGCACGGACACATGAGGCAAAAACCGATCCAATACCCGGAGTGTTTTACAACAATTATCATAATATAACTATTTTATATTTTCGGAAATTTTTATATTTCAGGGGTGTAAATGAGGGTAGAACTGGGCATATTTGGGGCAGGAAATTCGTCCGTCACTCAGAAGTGATAGATATTTTGGTAACATTGTATACGACAAAAGGTCCTTAGAAAGGCCCAAGGAATCAGATTTTTTTGACAAAATTTTCCGCTCTAAAAAAATGGCCAAACCCGAAAAATCCCAAATTGTGACCAAAAAATCTTGGAACATTCACCCTGATTGATAACTTGGCCTTTTCTATAGGCTATTTGTTTCATACAATTTTTCCGAAAAACCTATCACAAGTTACGAACATTTTTCCGGCCCGTTTGACATTCCCGGGGGGTCGTGAACCCAACTGATTGTACTGAAAATATGGAATACACTTATATACTCATTTAGCAGCGATTTTTGATCCAGTGTGAAGTATTATTCAAATCAGGAGATTTCACATGGTTTTGATTCCGCATCACAGTAGCATCCAACTTCTTCCTCAGTGTTCATAAATTTGAATGATTCTATTGGTAAGGGTCCTGCAAAAATCAGTACCCAGCAGGTGAATCAGAACCCTTACGGAGTCAAGGAAAGACACAAAATATACGATATATGCTGGACGGGGTTGCAGGTTACAAATACGAGGGTGAATTTCAAACTGTTAGCGATATGAATTTGCAACACTGCTGATATTTTGGGGGATCTGTGGATGGACTCCTGTATGGAATGACGCTTCAATGTTAATGCTCGGATGGACAGGCCTTTTCCTTTACGGAAGGGATTCAGGATGTTATTTATTTATTCAATATAACCATATCACGTTTAGTACAGGGAATTTTCGGGGGTCCAGGGGTTGCCCGAATTTTGTCCTGAAAATTTCTTGATGGCACATCTTATTGATATCAGAGAAGAATCGTGACTTCATTTCGGGTTAACAGGGAGTCAATGGAAGCAAAATTTACCTTCTTTTGGCTTAGCCTGGCCTTATAGAACCAAAAGAGCATTGAAAAATGTCGGGAAAAAATTTCCAAAGATTTGAAAGAATGAGACTTGGTGTTTCCCGGGAGGCAGCTGTATACATGTTCTGTCAGACTCAAGGGTCTTGTATTATATATTGAATGTATTATATATTCCGTGATTCCGGACGGAAATCTGATAAATACTTTCGCAAAAATTTTAGTCCGTGGTAGACAGTGGCTGGGCACGTAAATTTATCTGTACTTTCCGAGAAAAATAGAGCCCAAAATGAAATATCCTCATATCAGAATTGTTTAACATTGTTTTGAAAAGGGCAGAAAAATGTACTCGCCGCGGTGTCTACCACGCACTTTAATTCATCTCAAATTTTTCATCAGATTGGGATCAAAGAATGCATGGGAGTATAAAGGTACTTGAAAAGGAAATGAGTGTGGGCCAGCAGGTGCTGGGAAATAATATAATCTTTGATAATCCGAACTTATCTGGAGCTGTTTCAAAATTAGATTTCTACCTGGATAGTGTCTAGGATGTGGTAAATATATCCAGTGTCAATTGTCATGTCTTTGTGGTGTCTAGTAGGTATTCAATAACGCTTAGACAAAGAATATTAGTCATATGCTCTTCTTCTATCTTTCTTCTTCTAAAGCAGATATAATAATCTTTTGAATTTTTTCCCCACGGATTCTATACAGTTTGGTTCAGAGCGGGCATAGGGGCCCGTGAAATTATTTTGTTACTTTCCGGGCCCGGCCCACCATTACCGTCTTAAAATGGTCAAAACGAGGTCTTGGCATCCCCATTGACTACTCGGCCAAGTTTAACACGCAAAAAAAATATGTCCGATTGGCAAATTTTTCGTTCCCCCACCCCTCCGGGGGGGAAGACAACTGGTTTCTTGTAAGACTTGCCCCTTTTGTCTCTGCTATGTATCCTCGTTAAACGTGAGCAAATCTTATAAGTGTAAATATCAGGTTCACAGCATACCACCAACTCCCGTACTAGCACCAGTTGGCGTATTTACCATACGTTCTAATTGTTAAATATTAGTGATACATCCTTTCATATTTAAAATCGTGTTTTTTTACTGAAGATATCACTGTCGACAATGTTTTTACTGAAGAGATAACTGTCGTCAATAAGATGAGGCCAAAGCAGGCGGACGAAGAGGAGATTCTCCGGTCCCTGCCATTAATTAAACCTGACATCAAGAATATAATACCAACCCCAACGATCTTTCTTCTTCTAAAGCAGATATAATAAGCTTTTGAATTTTTTCCCCACGGATTCTATACAGTTTTGGTTCAGAGCGGGCATAGGGGCCCGTGAAATTATTTTGTTACTTTCCGGGCCCGTTATGCGGACCCGGCCCACCATTACCGTCTTAAAATGGTCAAAACGAGGTCTTGGCATCCCCATTCGGCCATGTTTAAGACGCAAAAAATATGACCGGTACGTAATTTTTTTTCAACTTTGCGGGCTCGTTTTCCGGAATCGGCACACCATTACCGCCTTAAAATGGTCAGAACGAGGTCTTGGCATCCCAATTGACTATTAAGCCGAGTTTAAGACGAAAAAAAATGTCTGGTTAGCATATTTTTTTTTAACGTTGCGGGCCCGGTTCCCGGAATCGGCGCACTAAAATCGTCTCAAAGTGTTCAAAACGGGGTCTTGGCAACCCCATTGACTACTCGGCCAAGTTTAAGACGCAAAAAAAATATGTCCGGTTCGCAAATTTTTCATTCCCCCACCCCCCCGGGGGTGAAGACAACTGGTTTCTTGTAAGACCTGCCTCTATTGTACTCTGCTAGGTATCCTCGTTAAACGTGAGCAAATCTCACACGTGTAAATATCAGGTTCACAGCATACCACCAGCTTCCGTGCTATTTGGAGTCTCTTTTAGCGGTATCCTTTTCCGGCTCCGGAAGCAGTTTTCTTTTCTGTTATTTGAACAGACCGCCATTGGGGGGTTTAATTCCACCGTCGCCCACTTCGTTGCGGGGGAATGTTTCTAACCCGTGCTATATTGAGGAGTGGGACCGCGTATCGGGATTGGCCGAGGGATGGCGCCCCTCACTCTGAGCCGCAAGAAGGGCGCGAAGGGTCGTGGGGGCGCCAACGGCTCGCGTGCAATTGGAGCAGGCCCTCCTTCCCTCCAGAGGCGAAGAGAAGGAGGAATTTCCCGGCAGGATTCGACTGACGATCCAGAAAACTAGCGGAGCCCTCAAAACCTCATTCGCCGAAACGCTTCGCTTCCTTCACTATATACATGTATTTTTGATATTCCAAGAGTGCTCGAGGGTGGGGCGAGGGAAGCAGAATTGATTTCCAAGAAATGGGGCCGTGCAACGAAAGAAGAATCTATTAATTTCCCATTCACGGTCAACACAGAAATTGCCGCGCAAGCCACCAGTCAATTATTATTCAGTTGTCAGTCGGTATTAATTAACAACCGGAGGGTGTAATTTGCCGAACTGATGCCACCTTCACGCGCATCGCTCTGCCCCGCGATTCCCATATCCGCTTCCCGTTTCGGCCATTGTGAAGTTATTCCGGGGCGGCCACAATTATGGCCTCCATGTCACCGCTGAACACGACCGATTTCTTCATCCCTAGTAGTTTCAACCGTGTATGTGATCCTCGCTTCGTAATGGGACGCCTATGTTCATGCATATTTGTCGCAGCTTTTACGCCCTTCGTCTTCTTCTATTCCGGCATTATCCAGATTCAAACAACTACACCAACGAGAGTCCCAACTTTGGAGAGTCCATTTCCTTCTCTCCAATCGCACCACGCGTATCCTGGGTGACGTCTAACCAACGCAAACCAATCACTTCTCATCGTAATATTTCGTACCCCCCACAACCCCCGCACTTTATGCTTTTGATGAACAAGTTTCCCTCAAACGCATCTCTCTGCGCTTAGGTCACCGGTGCCAGTGCGGTCGGTTCGTTCTCGGCGGATGTCAGCCCTCACAACCACGTCTCGCGCCCTCGGCACAGCCCGTCAGCCGGTGAACCGCAGTGCCCCGAGAGGGGGGGTGTTTAGGCGTCAGCTGCGAAAGATATCTTTTAAGAGAAGAGATTGATGCTACCTTGTTGGTGTACCTCACTTTCCTTGCTGCGAACGGTTCATTTGAGGAATAATCATCGGGATGAGTCAAACCAAACATTAGGCACCATTGAAATGCACACGTAAATAACCAACCGTCACGCATCTCCTTTCCCGCGTAGACGAAGTGAGAACAAAATATTTTAAGACATCAAGGGGGGACTTACTTCCTAACACTTACAGGGTTCGTCCGGAAAATAAGTGTACTGAGCTCAGGAAAAAAAATGTATTACACTTTTACATATCTTAAGCTAATATTCCTCAAAATAGGACCCTTGTGAGTCGATACACTTGTTCCAGCGGCGTTCCCATTCCTGGAACGCTCCCGCGAAGGCATCATCGGGAACCTCTCGAAGACACGTCGTCACGGCCTCTTTGACGGCGTCCAAAGTCCCGTATCGCGTTCCTTTCAAACTCCTCTTTATCTTCGGGAACAGAAAGAAGTCCGGTGGTGCCAAGTCCGGGCTGTAGGGCGGGTGCGACAGCGTTGCCACGCCGTGCTTGGCCAAGAAGTCCGACACGACAAGCGCGGTGTGAGACGGCGCATTGTCGCTCAGGTTGTCAGTCATACTGATCGCTGGCCGGACGCGGGCGACTCGTTTTCGAAGCCTGTCGAGCACTTGGACGTAAAATGCAGCATTTACAGTTTGTCGTTCAGGTACAAATTCGTAGTGGACGACTCCCTTTTTGTCAAAAATCCGGAAAAAATCAGTACACTTATCTTCCGGACGAACCCTGTATGTCGCCCGCAGCCTTCGCTCACTTATTTCGTCGCCGTCACTCAAATCAGTCACACACACAGAGAGGCTCATTTGTTCCATGAGAGAATGACGACCAAATTCCCCGTTTCAAGAGTCCCTGCGACCGCATTCACTCGCATGCACCGTCCACCCTCCGACCAGTCCCCACCACTCCCCCCTACAAACCTCTGCTGGCTCGCCGATTCGACCGCCATCTCGACGCGAACAAAACCAGCGAAGCACACTTCTTCACACTCGTCCACCTACTCACGCTCTTCCCCAATCACCAATCGCCCGAGCTCCGCTAGTCTCACCGCAAAAATTCCTCCAGTACCCCAACCTCGCAGCATTCATTTCATTATATATATTCTCAATAACACGTAGTCAAAGTTTCCAATCCATGCAATTAGTGAGGAGCACACTTTCACGCAAAGGAACATTTTGTCCACCTCGGACAAACTATCATTTCTCGACATTCTCCACATTTTAAAGACTAACTTCCTACGCCATTCGCACGCTTTTAGTAACTTCGTTTATGAGACAGTATGTCGCAATAAATCTCTCTTAATAGGAAAATCATTCACTTGTAGGAGCTGGAAAAAAACTGCCAAGAGAGAGAGAGAGAGAGAGAGAGAGAGAACTGCGACAGACGCCGAATACATGCCGGGCTGCAGAGCTGGAGAATGATGGTGAATGCGGTACCTTTGGCAAAATAACAAACGCAAAACAGTACAAAAAATCACACAGAGACGGCTTTCCTAGATGTTCTCCTTATAGGCATTATGATTATCAAACAATCATTCGAGGAGAAACTGTTTTTATTGCCTGATTCGGACAAGGCATTCAGGGCATTGCTGGAATATTTACGGGAAGGAAACAACGAGCCATACGGCAAAATAGTAACTTAACACGCACAAAATTAATCAATCAGAAGGAGGATCTCAAGAGTTAACTGCATATTAAAATAAGTGTGGAGAGTTGAAATGATTTTAATCTTGTTAAGGCAGTCGTTCTAAACCTTAAGAGTCCAGGACTTTGCCAAAACATTGAACACCTTCCGAGTTCAGCCAACATTTTTTTCAACCGAACATGAAACGCTGTGATGTGCATCACGATGAAATCTGCCTCCTCTCGGTACGATGAGGTTGATGGGAAAGCAGGAGGAGAGGGGGCGGGGCCGGAGGAAATCTTCATGGCGACTTCACGTCGGTTAGATCGTTCACGGGGGAACGCTAATATCGATGAAAATAACCCGTTTGAGATTTCTTCTTCACACCATGGAAACTGATTTCCTCTTCAAGCTGCGAGTAAATATTGGCCGAATTTTAGTATCGTCATCATGACGACCTCACTCTAAAGAACTTTTTTGAAGGTTCTCTCAAATTCTACGCACCACAAAAAACACAACATCTATTTCAGGTTGAAAGGACGTCGTGGCGAGATCCATCCCCACGGAGCGAGGGAGAGGATTGGGGGATATGATGGGGAGTAGGGTTCAATTACGGGGACGTGAGAACGCAGCAACAACGCCCTCTATTTTTAAACCGAGGTGGCCTTGACCCGGAGAGCGGCCCCGCGTTTCGCGAGGGACATCGATCTCGGCGGCGATATGAAGATGAGTTTCGAGTGAGCGCGAGACGGACGGCCGAGAGGCGAGCGCCGGCGCGGGGCGGGACCACAGCACGGCGGACACCACCGACGCACCACTTCTCCAGACGCTATGCAGCCGCAGAGAACCACCGCCATCTTTAGTGCAATAGCCCCACAATCGAAGAACATTAGATCCGTCTGGATAGTGGCCTGGACCAATAAGTATTCATTTATTTATGTACACTGCAAGCTACCGCTAGGGTGTGTGGCAGGGGGTGAATACCCACCAGATTAATTTTATCCGAACATGACACTACCGCGGTCGAACAATGCCATTATGATCCCCTATCGTTCGTGGAAAAATATCTTAACATTTTATTTACATGATCTCTCCTACCGTAGTGCGTTGAAGGAAATAAAACATTTTCAACATCACCGCCAGAGAGACTCCCTTCCAATTAACGCCAGATCTTCAATCTGTAATTTAACCTTCGCTCCCGGAGTGACTCCCAGTCTAGTCACTCTTAATATTTTGGATACTCTACTAAGTTCAACATAACGTTTTACGAATCTAGCTCCTCTACGCTGCACGCGATCCAATTCGGTAATTAATCCAACATCGCGAGGATCCCATTAATGCTGGCAGCATATTCTAAATGAGGCCTAATTAGCGACAGACAACATTTCTCTTTGACCTTTTCATCACATTTACCCAGGACTCTCCTAATAAATCCTAATTTTTTGTTAGCTTGTCTACATATTCCCCGTATGTGTTTCACCCAGGGGAGATCATTAGGGAGGGTAATAACGCATAGGTATTTAACTGATTCTACACATTTCATTCCGGTGTTCCCAATGCAGGAGGCGTTAGGGTTGGAATTGTTCTTTCTGGGAAGGAAGTATATGCTGATCGGGGTCTGAAACGTATCTTTCATTCACTTAATGATCAGAAGACAAATAAATTTGTCAGTTGTTTTCCAGTCTACCTCGTAACTTGTACGCGCTTAAATGTGAAAAATATTAAAAACGAATCAAATGTTGAAACAAAATATGAGTTCAGTCGACACCATATTTTTGTATAATACACTTCCATGCGCCCCCATGGACTACAACCTTGTCGTGGTGGAAAGGCTTGTGTGTTCCGATGACCCCTAGAGGTGTGCTGGCGGGAGTAAATATAATTGCTCCTGGTAGGGTAACCCATGCCAGATCGGTCGAAGGTTAGGAGCCATACGAAAGTTAGCCCACGCAGCGTCTTCCCTCAGTAAGGCGGCTGCAAAGGCGTCTGACCCCAGTGGGGCGGCCATTAAGTGATGGTGTCACGTTAAAAACACTATTGAGGAAGGCAAGGGGAAACCACCTCAAATACACAGGCCTACAAAAAAATTTTTTTTTGGTGCCGGGAATCTTTGTGTTGATTTTAACTTTATTTGTAGAGCTGAATCCAAATATGAAATCCGTTTTTATTTAACAGCTCTACTTTTTTAGACATGGCACATCTTACGATTAGTTGTATTAATATTTGATATATTCCGGAAAATAATTTTCAAAGTTTAATGAATCTATAAGTATACATGGGAATATATGGTAAAAGAAAATAGGAAAAATATTACAGACTTTGTGAAACGTGCATACTTGGGATATTTTGGTGTTAAGCTTGGTGACCAAGATAAAACATGGGCACCGCATTTTGTGTGTAAAACATGTACTGAACATCTGCGGCAATGGACAACAGGACAAAGGAAAAGTCTAAAATTTGGTGTGCCAATGGTGTGGAGAGAACCTGTGAACCATATTGACGACTGTTATTTTTGAATAGTAAATGTTTCGGGAATTAATCGAAAAAATCGCCACAAGTGGACATATCCAGATTTGCTTTCAGCTAGACGCCCGGTACCCCATTCAGAAGAAATACCGATCCCAATATTTCAGACGTTACCAGATATATCTAAGGAAGAATTTGAGTTATTTGAAAACATTTCTCATTCTATTGACGATAGTGGCAGTGACTACGAGGGGGTATCAACAATTCAACTATTTAATCAAGATGAACTAAGCGATCTTGCTAGAGAACTGAACTTATCGAAGGAAGCATCCGAACTACTAGCATCAAGACTGCATGAAAAGAATTTACTGCAACCCGGTACAATAATAAGTTTTTATCGCACAAGGGAAAAGGATGTGCTACCCTTCTTTACTCAAGAAGACAATCTTACATTTTGTTTAGACGTTAAGGGTCTTTGGGAAAAAAATGGGACTACTATCACAATATGGTGCTAGTGATTGGCGTTTGTTTATTGATAGCTCCAAGCGTAGTTTAAAATGTGTACTTCTTCACAATGGTAACAGGTTTGGCGCAATACCAATCGCTCATTCAACTAAAATGAAAGAAGAATACGATACAATAGCATTGGTCTCACAGAAGATAAAATACCAGGAACATCGCTGGGTGATTTGTGTAGATTTAAAAATGGTGAACTTTCTTCTTGGGCTTGGGCACTTCAGCAAAGTGACTACACAATATATCATTGTTTCTTGTGCCTCGGGGATAGCAGGGACAGACAAAACCACTGGATTAAGGAGGAGTGGCCTAAGAGAGAAAACTTGGTTGTTGGGAAAGAAAACATCATTGCTGAATCTTTAGTTGAAAGAGAGAAAATCATCTTACCGCCTCTACATATTAAACTAGGCCTAATGAAGCAATTTGTAAAGGCTCTTAACAAGGATGGACCATGCTTCGGCTACTTAAGACTAAAGATGCTCCATATAAGTATTGAAAAACTTAAAGCTGGTACTTTTGAGGGGCCACAAATCAGACAACTTACAAAGGATCCTGCTTTTGTCGAGTCAATGAATGAGATTGAAAAAATTAGTTGGATGTCATTTGTTGAGGTCATAAAAACTTTTCTAGGAAATCACAAAAGTGAAAATTATATTGAGCTGGTAAACATTATGCTCAGTAACTTCAAATCACTTGGATGTAATATGAGCACAAAAGTTCACTACCTACACAGCCACTTAGACCATTTTCTTGGAAATTTAGGAGACACAAGTGAAGAACAAGGTGAAAGATTTCACCAGGATATAAAAACAATGGAAGCTCGCTACCAAGGAAGATGGGATAACCATATGATGGTAGATTACTGCTGGTGCTTAAAACGAGACTGTTTGAACCAAGTGCACTCAAGAAAATCGCGCAAAAGAAGCTTCCGATGTGTTGAGTGATGTTTTTATGTATTTTTTCTTTTCAATTTGTTTTATTACAGTAAAAAAATTTAGTATTTGTGTTCAATTGTATTGTAAAATTCTGTTGTGTTTGTGGGTGATTTAACAGCCCTAGAAATAAATCAAGTCTTTATATTTAGTGGGTTTTATTAATAATATAATATTTCCATATCATCATGTAGAAGATTTTTTTACGTAAGGAACAACATATCTATATCTTGAAAACTATAGCTGATAGGAAAAAACTAGTGTAATAATTGGATTCAGTACCCAAATTGTTCTTTAAATCAGCATTAAAAGCTCCGGCACCAAAACCACTGTTGGCCTGTGTAATCTATGAGTGGAATAAGCTGTTCCCTTTAAAATGATGTCGATCCCTAAAAAAATATTTCTCAGGATTGCTTAATTTCATTAGGATGTTGTTATATTGTTAAACGTAAGTGGTCTTGGCCCTACACACTACTCCTAAGCCCTAACAAACACGACGCAGAATATCGTTAAATCTTGCATTACAGTTACCCATCCTTTAGCTCTGCGTACCTCAATATAAAATGCTACTTCCCGATTCCTTCCTCTGCGTCGCCTTCCCTCTGTCACCGTCTTCGGCTGGTCCTCGGTGTCTCTCGCATTTGCTGCCTTCTTCGAATCTATTCCCCATCTCCGGTGTGCCCCTTCCTTGGCTTTCCTTTTCATTTAATCCTTTCTTCTCCCTGCTCAAGTGTCAAAAGCCCCCACCCCGTGCTTTTGGCCCACGACAAAGGATCGGAGCCATGAAAAACTACGATGCATATCAAATTATTCTCTTGACGCCTTAATTGAAGTTGCCCGTCTCGTCTAAGTCCGTAAATACTTCGTTATCTAACGATATCTTCTGCTTATTTCACCGCCACTCTGTTGGTCTAGCTTTTATCTCTACTGGTAATATTCTATCCTTTGCTGACTCAAATGTAGGCTACGCTCCTTCCTACCTCTTTATGCAATACCATGGCAACCCCTCGTTGGCTCTCGTTCCCGCCGGTTTATATTATTCTATAATTATCACTCCAGTAATACCGTTATTAAGCATTAAAAGCTCCGGCACCAAAACCACTGTTGGCCTATGTTATTAATATAACATTCCCATATCATCATGTAGAAAATGTTTTTACGTAAGTAACAACATATCTATATCTTGAAAACTATAGCTGATAGGAAAAAAAATGTCATAATTGGATTCAGCACCCCAATTGTTCTTGAAATCAACATAAAAAGCTCCGGCACCAAAACCACTGTTGGCCTGTGTTATCATTCCCAAGAATGTAATGATGGGTACTATTTTGAATATGAGTCGTGGGAACTGCGAGACTCGGCCCAAGCGGCCGTGTGTAGTGCCCGGCAGCGGGGGAGACAAGGCTTCCGCGGTCGTCATCCCAGAAAACCCTTGCAGGGAAGAAATAACAGCAGAAGGTCAAAAGACGCAGAAGAAGAGGAAAGTAGTTAGAATAGGAACACGGAACGTCAGGACAATGTTGAGGACGGGAAAATTAGAAAATATTAAGCGAGAGATGGAAAGAGGTAATATAGATGTTTTAGGTCTCTGCGAGGTGAGATGAAAGGATAGCGGGGATTACTGGAGAGACAATTATAGAGTGATATACAGCTGCGGGGACGAGAGCCAACGAGGGGTTGCCGTAATTTTAAATAAAGGGGTAGGAAGAAGCGTAGTCAACATAGAGCAAGCAAATAATAGAATCATTCTCGTAGAGTTTAAAGCAGAGCTGACCAACTTGGGCATTGTTCAGGTATACATGCCAACGAGCAACCACAAGGAGGAAGAAGTCGATAGGATGTACGATGAGTTAGAGGATACAATCGTATGTGTTCCTACAGGAGAGCATTTGATTGTAATGGGGGATTGGAATGCGATGGTAGGCGAAGGAAGAGATGGGGGTGAGGTGGGGGACTATGGGTTAGCCACGAGGAATGAACGCGGGGAGAAAGCAATTGATTTCTGCAGGAGACAGGGGTTAGTCATCACCAACACATGGTTTAGACACCAGAAAAGGCGTAGGTATACATGGAAAATGCCAGGTGACTCAGAAAGGTATTAGTTAGATTATTTTTATGGTTAGGCACAGGTTTAGGAACAGTGTGATAAATGCGCACAGTTTCCCAGGAGCGGATGCGGACTCAGACCACAATTTAGTTGTTATGAAAGATAACGTCCGTTTCAAAAAGATAAGGCAGGGGCGGCGGGTTAGGAAATGGAATGTAGGGGCATTAAATGGGTTAACAAGGAAGGAATATTAGCGGGCTGTCGAGAAAATGATAGATGACTATACAGAGCTGAGTACTGTAGAAGAGAAATGGGAATGTATCAAGCAAGGAATATCGGAAGCCGCGAAAGACACTATCCGAACCGTTAACGGGAAAAAGAAAAGGAAACCATGGGTAACATACTATATGAGATGATTGTAAAGATGCAGGAGAGAAGACGATGGAATAATGTCAACACAGAGTTAGGCAAAATGAAGTACAAAGAGTTAAACTACAAATTGAGAAGGGCTACAAATTAAGCAAAAGAAGAATGGTGGAAAACGCAAAGCGAGCATATGGAAAGTTAACAGAAGAATGGTGAAATTGGTGCTCTATACAGCATGGTTAAGTTATTATCCGGAAGTAAGAAGGCAAGATCTGCGCTAACACTTAAAGATAAGTGGGGTAAGATAATAGTTGAACCAGGTAAAATCCAAGAGAGATGGAAGGAATATATAGAAACACTGTATGGTACAGAACTTAGGCCGACAAGGTTAGACATAGGAAAGGAACATGACGTAGAAGAAGATAGCTTAGGTCCAGGCATACTCGACGATGAAATAGAAAGGGCATTAAAGGACATGAAAGCAAATAAGGCCGAGGGGTTTGACAACATCCCTGTAGAACTGTTGAAATGTTCACGAAAATGTGGGAAGATGGCCCTATATGGACTGATTCGTAGTATCTATGAAGAAGGAATCTGGCCGGAAGATTTTGTGAGATCGGTGTTAGTTCCTATTCCAAAAAAGGCAAAGGCTACATCATGTGAGAACAAGAGAATACAGAACAATAAGTTAGATATCCCACGCAGCTTAAGTAATTCTCAGGATCATCAACAAAAGGATAGAGAGTAAGGCAAATGATTACTTAGGGGATGATCAGTTTGGGTTTAGGAAGGGAAGAGGTACGCGTGATGCAATTGCAGTAATATAGAATACAATCAGGACGTTTTTGCCTGTATTGTAGATTTCGAAAAAGCCTTTGATAGAGTGAATTGGGAAAAATTAATGCGTGTATTGCAAAAAAAAGGAATGGATTGGAGGGACAGGAGACTGAACCGCAACCTGTACATGTCTCAGAATGCTCAGGTGCGAGTGGGTAACGGAGAGTCCGGATGGGCAGTTTTAGGAAGAGCGGTAAGGCAGGGTTGCCCATTATCACCGGTGCTGTTCAACGTATATGCGGAGGAAATAATTAAAGAGGCATGGGAAGAACTGGCCGTAGGAATGAAAGTCAGAGGGTAATTTATAAAATCAATTAGGTTTGCTGATGACCAAGCATTAGTTGCTCAGTCAGCCAAGGGGTTGCAAGCATTGCTGAGTGAATTGGAGGTTCAGTGCAATAGATACGGGATGAGAATCAATTTTAATAAAACAAAGGTAATGCAATTTTCCAGAAAGAAAAAGGCTACGCTAAACATTAAAACAGGAGGGAAAAAATGGAGCAGGTAGAACAGTTTATATATCTCGGGTGTATTTTGGACAAATACGGTCAATGTAGTAGGGACGTAAGGAGAAGAATATCGCTAGGCAAGGAGGCTTTGTCAAGGAGGAAGGAGTTGATGACGGGGACGTTGAGTACGGAGGTTAAGACAAGACTCGTAAAAACTCTTATATGGAGCGTTGCTATGTACGGCGCGGAAACGTGGTCACTGAAGCAGGAGGATAGACGTAGAGTGGAGACTTTTGAAATATGGATGTAGAGAAGAATGGAGAAGGTGAAATGGACCGAAAGGAAAACAAATGAGGAAGTACTAGAGATGGTGGGTGAGGAGAGGGGTTTGTTGAGAGAAATCCTATGGAGGCAGGAAAAATGGATGAAAGGCGTATTGAGCGGTAGTGGAATGCTGAAGAAGGTAATAGAGGGGAGAATGTTGGGCAAGCGAGGGAAGGACAGGAACAGGATAGGGATGTTGGACGGCATGAAGGGAGGAAAGAAGTACACAGAGATGAAGAAGAAGCTGATGTAGATTAGGTCGCTAAATTGGGTTTTGTTTGGAGTTACAAAAGGTGTATTTGATAGTTGTGTCCATCCAAAAACCTACCTTAACCGGTAGATTACCTTAAAAAAACACTTCCATGAAGCATGCCTAGTCCATTAAACAGTTTCACATTGGACTTACATTTTGCATTAAAAGGACACATTAATCTGTAAATTAATACAAAAAATGATAAATGAGGAATAACTTTATACGTATTAATTTTAATCTCTTCTGAAAAGGCCAATACAATGTCATCATATCTCCACTAGGAATAAATTGACTATAATTTACGAATACGACGGTATTAATAAACACACAACAAGGTGAGGTAAAAAATTATTTAAAAATATTAAATAAGTAATTTATGTAATAATGAAGGAAAAATGAAATGTGAAATGGCGAATGAATGACTATGGATATGATACCAAGCGCATGATTCGGGACGGGCGCCTGACCGGAATTGCCAAAGCTCTTGTGGCAGTTTTCGCGGAAAACACAACGACGGCAAGGTATACCGGACAAAAATATAGCACCGGAACCCGCAGGTTTTATATATAACTCGTATTGACCCAAAATAACTATATTTCCTCTTTCCATCTCTCGCTTTATATTCTGCAAATTTCCTGTCCTCAAAATCGACCTAAACATACGTCTTATTTATTCTTTTAATGGAGTGCTGTCGGAGGTAGGTTAAGGCACCAGCCTCGACTACGCTACATTTCTTAGCTTCGTCTAACGATGGACAATCTCACATCCGTTGTCTGCATGTAATTAATTGATCCTTATTCTGCGTGTGTTCGACCCACCCTTCAATCCATCCCACTACATACCCTCTTCCCAACTTCCGGTCGCCTCCTCTCGACCAGCCCCACCCCTCCCCCACCCGCCCCTAACCCGCGTACCTTTCCATCCCCCACCCTTCTTCTTTGATCCGCCACCCCTCGCCAGTGCCCCCGTCCCTTTCCATCGGCTCATATTCTCCGCTAGTTCATACCGCGATATGAACCTCGCATATCTGTACATGTATTCCGGAGATATAGTCTTCCCTCGATCGGAATATTCGGGAGATTATTACGAACATCGTAACCAAATATTATGTAAGTAAGAGTGTGCAGGATATGTGCCGGATTTTTCTTCTCAAATTATAAAATTTGAAATTTGAAAATTCAGATTGTATTGAAATGCTCCTATTTTCATTCTTTGAAAATTAGTATCAGGTCTCTGTCCATGGCAAAACAAGCAATTTTCCAAGTCATATGACATTTGAAGGAATGAGCCAACTCTGAACGTTGGAGGGGGGTTATAAAATAGCTTGGATGGAGGGGTGGGGGTGAAAAATGAATGCAGGGAGCAACTCGAGGGAATTTTTCGAGCGCAGAAAAATCTCTCGGTCAAAAAGGCGTACGCTGATCATCAAGGCCAAGTTGCGATTTTCGTTAGCAAGTGCTTGCCTGGCTTAAGGCACTCGATATCAGGGTACACGATAAGGTCAAAGTTCAGGGCGTAGGTGATTTGTTCTGACGAAATCGAAGATGTTGCGGAAGAGGTCACCACATTCTTCTCACCTTCGCGCTTGAGTACACCAGTACTCTTGGACAGCGTGCGCGCGGCACCTTTCCGCCTCGTATGGCCACTCGGTAGAGGACGCCGTGACAGCCGTCTCTCCGCGCGGCAAATGACGTTCGACAGCCCCCCCCCCCTCGGGCTTTTACTCGCTGTCCGAAGTTTTGTGTGTATGTAGTATGTGCAATAAATACGCGAACTGGTGAAATCTGGCGGCAATAGCGCGGACAATAGCCTACTTATAGCGGCGCTAGTTGTCCGAGACCCAATGAACCGTCTGTGCTTGTCGGATCGTCGAGCTGTGCGTATGGTGCCAGTTATGTTAGTTTCTGTGTTCCTTGTTTTTACTGTTTTTCGAAAATGGAAATTGACGAAATCACGGAGCAACGAAACAAGACCCGAAACATTTACTATGCAAAAATAACAGTCGTCAATATGGTTCACAGGTTCTCTCCACACCATTGGCACACCAAATTTTAGACTTTTCCTTTGTCCTGTTGTCCATTGCCGCAGATGTTCAGTACATGTTTTACACACAAAATGCGGTGCCCATGTTTTATCTTGGTCACCAAGCTTAACACCAAAATATCCCAAGTATGCACGTTTCACAAAGTCTGTAATATTTTTCCTATTTTCTTTTACCATATATTCCCATGTATACTTATAGATTCATTAAACTTTGAAAATTATTTTCCGGAATATATCAAATATTAATACAACTAATCGTAAGATGTGCCATGTCTAAAAAAGTAGAGCTGTTAAATAAAAACGGATTTCATATTTGGATTCAGCTCTACAAATAAAGTTAAAATCAACACAAAGATTCCCGGCACCAAAAAAAAATTTTTTTGTAGGCCTGTGTATTTGAGGTGGTTTCCCCTTGCCTTCCTCAATAGTGTTTTTAACGTGACACCATCACTTAATGGCCGCCCCACTGGGGTCAGACGCCTTTGCAGCCGCCTTACTGAGGGAAGACGCTGCGTGGGCTAACTTTCGTCTGGCTCCTAACCTTCGACCGATCTGGCATGGGTTACCCTACCAGGAGCAATTATATTTACTCCCGCCAGCACACCTCTAGGGGTCATCGGAACACACAAGCCTTTCCACCACGACAAGGTTGTAGTCCATGGGGGCGCATGGAAGTGTATTATACAAAAATATGGTGTCGACTGAACTCATATTTTGTTTCAACATTTGATTCGTTTTTAATATTTTTCACATTTAAGCGCGTACAAGTTACGAGGTAGACTGGAAAACAACTGACAAATTTATTTGTCTTCTGATCATTAAGTGAATGAAAGATACGTTTCGATCGTATACGTAAGCGATCCATTGCAAAAAATATCTTAATAGGTAAGCACCACTAATGCCAAAATACATTGGCTCGGTTTGTTCAATAATCATAAGATAATTATAGTTACCACACTTCCGCAGAAAAAGTAAACCATCTTTCATTTTCTACCACATGATTTCCATTAGAAGAAACATAGACACAGGCTAAGACCATCGACAAAAAAAATTTAAAAAACTAGCATTGAACTTGTGGCTGCACAAAGATTAGCGAATGAAAAATAACAACGTATCGAATAGCCGGGAGTATCCTGGAATGCGCATTTTTCAACAGTAATAATGAATGATGATTTTTTTTTTCAAATTAAGTCATAAATATTCTGGAGTGTAATGACGGTGTGGGAGCGGTGGCATGTAGAGGCGAGGCCACCACGCAGAGTAGAATATATTTCCTATCTGCACTAAAAGAACGCGTAATACTTCCGGTTAATGCTAAGTAGGCGTGATACGGACGCAAGGCGAAACACCATTATTAAACGGCGATCACGCGTCGACCGTGCTGTCGCCAGATCTGACGAGATTTCCAGCGGCGGCAGGGTCACGTGGGCACGGGAGTGTGCAGTCGAACACGCTCGATCCCCGAGTGCCCATTAATGGGCGTGACTCGTGCGACCAGTCCCCTTCCCCCCCTCACGCCCAAGAGGGAGGGGTGAGAGACAGAGCGTACGGACGACTCATGGCGGAGGCGGCGGCAATAGACTCGGACGGAGGTGGGTTGGGGGGGGCAGAGGTCGCGCGCTGCCAAGATAAGTCCCCCTCCGGCCAAGGAGGAGCGAGGCCTTGACCTATGACACACACACACGCGACACTCTGGCCCCTGAATGAAAGCGCGGGCTGGTCGAGGTCACCCCGCGTCGGGAGTGGGACGCGGAAGTACGTCGAGTCAGGTTGTGCGATATTTATTTTCCAATATTGATCGCCGACATGAGAGCGATTCCTGGGTGAGAAATATATATCGAGGTGGCGATAATTACCGAGCACACTGGTGAACAAGGACGTGGTCGAGCACTGTGGGAATAACGGAACATATTGCCCAAGTTAAGCGTACCCCACACGCATCGATTACCTCCAATTTTTCATAATAATCTTAGTTAGAAAACCAAAGAGGAATGAACGGCGTATTGATCGGCAGTGTGGTGTTGAAGACTGTAATAGAGGGGAGAATGTTAGGCAAACGAGGAAAGGGCAGGAACAGGATAGGGATGTAAGACGGGATGAAGGAAGTACACAGGTATGAAGAGGGGTCTGTTGTGTAGTAGGGTGTTGGGTTGTGTGTTAGGAGAGATATGGCAATTATCACGGTACCCTTTCGTAGCCCTGTGTCCATTAAAAATTGCCTTTACCGGTATGTTACCGATCTACGTTTTCGACTTACAGACTACGTTTTCGATGTCAAATATCGACTAAGGAGTCCATATCGAACGTCGACAATATCGCTTGCGTCTTATACTGACTGATAATATGGTGATACACACGCGACAAAGATTAGGAGGAAGCACCTACTATTAGGTGGCGCTAGTATTTGTGGCCGTGGTGCTCTTTATCTGTGCTTCCCTCTAGGCGGCGCTGACGAGGTAGAAAGCGGGAATGCCATGCCGGAATATCCATTTTCTGGAATACACATTGAAGTGCCACAGGGCGATTCTTTTTTTGCGCGTTGTCTCGGGTGAAATAGGTATTGAGGCACAACAGCAATACGTTAAGAAGGTGCTTCGTATCTGTAACCCGTACAAAATGAATAATAATATCGCGGCAAAGTAAAGTTTATAGAGTCGAACTTTTCAAAAAAAGACGTTGATCGAGCTTACGATAGCCTTGTACTTGTCGAAACTCAATTAGTGTTTATTAATTAGTGACAATAATGATGTCACAGCGCGTACTCCACTTAACACTCCCTCTTTGCAACAATGACAACTCCATTTTCATTTGAAATGTTTCTTTGTTACTTTGCACAATATGTTGGCATCTACAACATGGCTCGTATTGTGTGACTCAAAATAATTACACTTTGTATTTCCACATACATTTATGAGATGGATCGCTTCCACAAAGTAAATCTGGTAACTACATCACGTATTGTGGGCACAGGAGTTGATCGTCGATGTAGTGTACATAACCCACGTTGATTTTATCGTCCATACCATCGTACCGAATGAAGGGTCCATGCTTTATTGCATTATTATTAAATGACAACCCTCGAAAACACCCCCCACCATACGCCATTGCGGCGACTTGCGGAGTAGCATGTAGATGCTTATACGTAAAGCATTTAGCTCCTAATATCGCCCCATACCTCGAAATTATATTTAACAAATACCTCACAGAGTGCATAGTCCCTAAGATTTGGAACCCGCGCACATATTTTTAAAAGTGATGACAAGGAGGACCCCAGTAATTACAGACCCAAATTATGGAACAAAATTATGGAGAGTATTGAAGTCATTATTAAAGAGGTGGTCATGGAAATTTGTTATTTTCCGTTAGTTAGGTCCCACATTGAGTATGCTGCAAGGGTATGGATTCTCACGAGGTAGGCTTAATTTCGTAACTAGATCGGGTGAAATGAAGAGCAACTAGGTTAGTGAAAAGTCGTTATTAACAAGTATTTAGCATTTTCTCAACACTATTGGAAAAATTAGGATGCGAGTCACCAGTTGAACGTATGCTTAAATACACATGAAATTCACTCCATAAATTTGAGGTAGGTTACTTTTCTGAGGATGTTGAGGGCATAATACAGGTCCTCAATCAGGGAGATAGACACTCTAGTTGTGGCTCGCAGGGTACTAAATAAATATTTTTTTTCAAAATGAATAGTAAAACGGATAATTTAAAACGTCGTTTGTTCTCGTACTCTTAGAAATCAAAATAGATATCACAGGAATCGCGTAGGAGATAATTAGAATCAACAGGGTATATATTTTGTCGATATCTTGTTAGGGGAGAGAAGAGAATTAATTGGTAGCCGAGTCCACGCAAAACCTACCTAAACCGGTAGATTGCCTGTAATAATAATTAATTCTGCATGCTATTTATTTTCCATTTTAAAATTTTATTTTATTAGACTCTACTCATTAACAGTGCTACCGCATGATTTGAATGTACGTTGTTGAATGCTGTTGCATGAAAGTACTTTCTTTCGTGTGATTAACTTTTTTCGAGTGCATGATCAAACTACTATTTGTGTAGAGGTGGCATGATTGGGATCGTGCATGCATGGCTGTTGACCTAACATCCCCCGTCACACGCCCTCGAGTCGACTTGCAGGGTATTGGGTAGATGTACAAATGTCTTCGCCTAACAATTATCAATTTCGACATGAAAATTATCTCAAATTAGGAGTGCGGACGCGTTCGTTATGTTCCTCGCCGTGTACTCGCCACAAACCGTCGGTGCAGGGCTATCTTCCGCCTGCCTTCGCTTCATCGAGGGAACACTTTTGACTTCAGCTGCGCCCGCAACTTACCACGCGCGAGCCGGTTTGCTAAGCGAGCGCTTGCTGCGCCAGCTTTCCATCTATTCACAACTGCCATGATTAATTTGAAGCGCCGAGTGTCTCTTAACTATCGGATTTCGACTCTGACAAATATAATTGACCAAGTTAAGTATTTGTGTTCGGTTCGGCCGAAGAAAAAATGAGTCTATGGCTGTCAATCATTCGTTGCCCCATTCTACCGTTGACGATTTCACGTCCTGCTCCGAAGCAAATGAAGTATCCGCGATCTCAATCACGTGTTAACAACTACAGATTGCCCTATACCATCGCAGAGAGCCCAATTCCCGACCAACACGACCCACTAACAACTTCGCAAAGTGAACAGAGGGCACACGAGACGCCGATGACTAGAAATTGTTGAACATTGGAGAAATGATAGTATTTTATCGAAATCGGACAGGAGCGATGGCATTATCCGCGGAGCATTGGCTAATGTCCCACTGAATACGTTCAACCGGAAAGGTTTCAACAGCTTCGGTTAGTCAAAACCTCAACTCTAACAGTGTCAATCCTTTATTAAATTCCATTATTTAATATTCGTCAGCATTAAATGAGCAGTTTCTTTCAAATCGCCATTGACTACCGCTTGGTATTGGATATCGAGATCCACCGCTAAATGCCTGATTTTGATTAAATAATTAATTGTTCTGGCTTTCGCGGATAGCCTTGACCTCATCCATCGGCGATTGCCAACATTCAGCACTATTCCCTCTGCATGGTCACACGTAAGGACTCCGGCCTGGGCATCACTCGTGCCACGAGCCTTCCAAGGGTCACGGCACCCGGTCAGTTTTGACTGCGCCAGCAAGCGATTAAACGAAACTAGTGGTGTCCGCCTTGTCACAAAAAGAGAACATGGGTTACCTTACACCTTATCAACCTAAATAAATACAGGAATGAATAGGATGACTGCAAGTATCGATTCCGAAGTGTCCGGAAACCGAAGAAAGGCGAGTTAACGAGGGTCTTAATCTTAACTTCTCAAAGAGTTCATAATTTTTGTCTCATCTGAAAGCAAAGATGTACTTCCCTGCCAAGTTTCTTCCAGGATAACATCACATTGTCAAAGTAATCATTGATATTTTCCTATTCCTCACATCCCTCCTGTTTAAAAAGTATGGAAATGGGACGATGAGACATTCGGGGAATTTCCACAACGGCACAATCGTAACCATAAGCGAAATATCGAATCGATACCAGCCACCGAATTGAAACATGAAATCTCAAGTCCACAAGTTAATGTCTACATTCTGGAATTCACCCCAAACTGGACGGTTGCAATGCTCGGGTATTCGAGGTCAAGTCCGGAGAATCCCCGATGAGCCTCAGGAGATGGCAAGAGGAAAGTTTGCATCGACAATTGCCTCGTGCTCAAATATCCCTCCAAAGCAAGAGGAAGCAACCCAACACATAAGCGACTCCAAAGATTCCAATTAAGGGATTCCAGGAGAGATTGTAAGCGACAGACTAAGTGGCGCGAGCAGGTTATTGGGACAAGCACGAAGAAGAAAGAGGAGCGAGTGGACGGAGGCACGACGTGGGATGTGAGCACCGCTATGGAAAGGGAGGCTTGCAAGTGGGCCATTGCGAAGCGAAGGGAGGAACAGCCCTTGGACGAACAGAAGGAGTGTCTCATCATATGGAGTTGAAGAGCGGGCTGGTTTGCTCGAGTGGGGGGCTTGCAAGCGGGGCGGTGCTCGGTCCCCCTGGACCCGTCGTCGTTTAATTAGACAATGCACCACAATTGCACAAGGTAACTACCGAAGCGAGAGGTCTGGGTATTGCGTTTAACTTTCGGGGATACTTAGGATACACGCAAACAAACGGAGAACTCTCTTCCGCTTAGTGATTCGACGAGATGGGGAGGGCGGTTCGAAGGGAGGCGGTGACTGCGCGATACGAAATGCCACACCCAACTAGGTAGCAGGGCGGAGGCACCCTTCTGCAGAGGCGATTGCCACGATTGAAAACTTGGAAGAGATGAGCAAGTAGAGCTGAGTGGCTGTCAGCACACCCAATTGGAATTTCAATGAGCGCAAAAAACAACAGTGGAGGAGAAAGGATGAAAAGATGAGGAAATAAAAGGATGGGGGCACTTTCCCCTTGAATCGCAAGTATCATGGTCGAAGGTTTTATGGTTGGGTTCGACAGATTCCGAGAAATCGCGCCTCGGTGCACGTCACTCGTGGAAGGCGCGGCTCCCGCGTGCACAGAAGCGCGCGCATAGCGCCAATGCCTCATGGCGCCGGTCGGCAAGCGCCCCCAGCCCACCGAGCAGGGGCATCGCGAGGGCGGCTGGATGAGGGCGTGCGCCGGCGAAGAAGGGCCGTTCCATGTGTAAACCGTCGTCGCGTGTAGTTAGTTCATCAGGGGAACTCACGAGGCGAAGGCTGGGCTGCAGCACATCATCTCCCGTTAAAATTGAAAGGAAGCCTCTGCTGCGATGACGTTATTAACTGTTCCCAGCGTGTCTCGGGAGGAGAGACCACGAAAGTAAGATTATGATGAATGCGACGTCCCCGTCGCCTGAGAATTGAAACAAGCCCTTTTAAAACCTTTTAAAGGCATTACTTTAACAAGGCTAGAGAATTTGAAAGACATGGACAGTCGACAGGAGGGTAGCTTTACATTTAGACCGGAGAACTTGGATAATGAGCTAGTTGCTACTCCATAAATAGCCTTAAAAATTTATATTTCGGCGTTGAAATGATAAAAAATGCACAATGGAAGGGGATTTTTATCACTTTTCTGTGATCATTTGGCAAAAAAGAAGCTACCAATGAAATGTCCACTGTCAGCGTAAATACGATTGTTTCCTAGTTACATGCGTACTGCAATTGAAGGAAGTCCTCTCATTGTAACATAAGTGTAGGAATTTTGCTGCTGCAAGCCAACCCAAGTGGAATACTAAGTGGACATTTTGGCTCCGAAATCCCAACGTTCGAAGCAGCTGCCGCCGCGGCCGAATTAAAAGCAGTCGGGGAATTCGCCAATGTCCACATTCCCTCTTTTAACAGCTCTCATGCAATTTTCAATTGTAATTTACAACTGTACGGTTGGTTTTGGGTGATCAAAGAGCTTAGCTTAGAGCATGGCTTAGCATTGCGACGAGATAATTTCTTAGCTTCATCTAAAAAGACCTAACCCGAGCTGCCTCCCTTCGATTCGTCCAACATCCCCATCCTACTCCTGCCCCTTCCTCATTTGCCTAACGTTCTCCCCTATATCACAGTCTTCAACATACCATCGAGAAAGAAAAAGGCCAAGCTAGGGAATTAAAATAGGTGGGCAAATACTAGAGCAGGTAGACGGAAGCATGGCATGACCACTCGGATGTCGATTGTACGTATGCATCAGATGCGTGGCGATATCTCGTATCCCGACGCCGTCGACGACGCTAATCGGTACGTTTTTTCTCCATTCATGGTTCGCCTCGAAGGGGCGGGGAGCGAAGGTTGCCCCCGCGAAGGATCCAACTTCGTTGTAGTCCTTTCGAATCGAAGTGGGAAACAGTGGCACGGAATGACGTTCGGTGATGAGCGAACTAATGTAATATGGTTTTGGAGAAAAACAAATTTAAAAAAAAAGGGAGTGTGGTGAATGGACGAGTGCACTTACCGGAGGAGTGTATTCGGAGGAGGCAGGCAACATTGTCAGTATATTCGAAGTTGAATTGCGTGAGGCATGATAATAATGCCCGTTTTTTCCCCTTTCCTCTCTCCAAGGGACCACTCTCCAACTGCACGAGGCAGGGGCGCGGCCGGAGCAGAGGGGGGAGCCGCCGATTATAAAATCCTTTACTACGTCAAGGAACGAACACAATGCTGAGAAAGGGGCGGGGAAGAATTCAATCGCCATCCCCTCCTTAATTGAGGAGGATCCCTTAAGAAGGGGCTTCGCTGAACACTTTTTAGTCGAGGGTCTTAAATACGTATATCAACCAAAGGTTTGATTATAGCTCGTAGAATGATCCTCCACGCAAAGAATTAGGAATGCATGGAGTGGACTTCCTGCTCGACGACAGAGCGAGTTGCTAGGGGCGTGGGATGGGGGAGGGCATAGGGAAGGGGTGGAGGGAGAGGGGAGGGCACGCGCCGTCGTGGCTATTGTTGCAATGGGTAAAAACATTGCCAGAATTCATTTGCAAAATCGTCGATCAAAACATAAATTCAACCAACTGCTCTTCCTCATAATACGAGACTCGCCATTTATATTACGAGTCTTGACAACACCAAGTGCTTTAGGCGCATAAATAAGATGTTGCATGAACATTTAGCTGTGATAAAATTTGTCCGCGTTCGATCCTGCATAATTTGAAAAAACTCAAAAAGATTATCGCGTTAGTTGGTGCACAGAAATACTCAACAAATACAATAGCGGTGCATTAAAAGCTGTGCATGACATCTACACGGGTAACGAACCTTGGATCTATGCGTATGAGCCCATAGGTAATGCTTTGCTAAAGCGCCGAAACGGGTCGTTCATGCCGTCCTCCGAAATACAACTGTGAAAAGACAGAAAGTCGTACTCGTTTTCATATGAATACATTCCGTAACTCATCGCGTACTTTCTTCGCCACGGCCACGCATTCACGCAACCACATCATGGTTTGAGCATCCTACGTGTACCCTTCCTTACTAGACTTGCGGGACCACACGCCTGAAAGTGACCCGTTCCCCGATGACTTCCCCATGCAGCAAACATCTTGATTATCAGTGATGCTCGTATAACGGTCGCTCCTGTTGCCAGGAATACAAATGGACGAAACTTAAGCAAATCAACAGAGTTTCATATAGAAGATGCGTTCTTGAAATACCCAATCTCGTTTGAATGGGAGGCTAAAAGAGACGCAATCGCTGCCCTTCTTCTATCATATATGTGCTACATGTCTACCTGCGGTGAATTCAAATGTCATCCACTCCCACCCTCTCCAAATTGACCAAATCGGCGAATCAAAGTTTTTAAAACGCCGATCCTGAAGAAAAGCCAATATCTAGCATCGCATTTGGATCCCATCACATGACGTAGGCTCATAAGCACCCAAGTACACTTTAAAGTACGTTCGAAATGTCACACCGACTGTGGATTGAATGATTGCAAAACTGCCGTTGTTGAGTTGGCGAGGATGTCGGAGACGAGTGCCACGGGGGGTGGATGTAGATTTCGACATGGCGTTTCACGGGAGTGAATTCGGAAAAACTAATGAATTTAGTATAGTAGGAAATAGGAGCAGATTGGAGGAAAATTAGGAAACTAATCTGCAACCTTCACATCTGTCAGACACACATATACACTTCCAAACACGAAAACCCGCCAAATGGCGAACACATACGAAATCTGATCAGCACAGATCTGGGTTAGAGCATAGGTCCGGCATGTCGGAAGATCTGTGGTGTAAGTCCCGGGCAAGGAAATATTTGTGCACTTGCTCGATTCCGCCTTCCCCACCTCTCCAGTGTTTGTCTTTTAAATGTGTTCCTATCCCTTTTCCTTCTACCTATTTCCATGTGAATGAATATTTGTCCTCCGTATGGCGGGTTTTTCGTGTTTGAGTGTGTGTGTATATAAATCTTCATTCAGGTTCACTACAGTCAACCCAATAATAATCAAACCTCGACGATGTTTCTGATTGGCCCGATGGGTAAGTTAGCAACTTCGCCTAAACTCCAACCTCGATGGGCAAACGGACGACAGGGGTAGGGCACCACCCCTTGGCCCCACCCACCCCCCAGGCACCCCAACTCTCACACCCTGTCGAGACGCGGAGACCGTCGACCAAGGACTCGGGGTCCTCGCTAGATGGCATCCTTGGCGCCACTCACCAAGTTGCCTAGTGCCGAGATTGCCAGCCAGAGGACTCTGCGCAATATGAGACCGCGTGGCGCCTTCTATTAATGAATCATTTGGTTCCACTCCGGGACGTCATCTTGACGGCTTCCTCCGGCGCGAACAACTGCCCCAGCTCTATAAACCCTATCTGGGTCACGAGACTTCTGAAGAGTGCTCATCGACGCCCTACTCTCCTGATTGTTCGCATAATTTTCTCGAGAAAATCATTAAACGCAGCATCAAGCAACAACGATATCTCAATCCTGGAATGAATGACATAACTATGGAGTGAAACAACGTAGGATTTACTAACTGCATAGGATTCCTTGTCCAATGAAGTCGGCTGGGCCAACTGTGGAATCATCCGCTACGATGACCGTGCTTCGTAAATGTAAAGCACACATTCCTCGCCGTTTTCCATATTCTGCGTTTTAATTATTCCAAATTTAACCGATATCTAAAATTACGAAAGAAATCACTGTGAAAAAAGTACTAAATCACAAGGTGATGAACCAATCATGAATTGAAATCTTAGCATTCCACACATCGGAGTAAATCAAAATGGAAGGTTCTTCTGCCAAACCTTTCAATCATACCCGACCTCCGTGCCACACCAACACTACGCATCATCACTTCCAGCACGTTTACCACACTTCCTGGGGCACAGGTTACGCCTCGCGTCGGCGCTGAATGTTTAATTTAACATTGAAATGGCAATGAAAAGCATGCGGAATAAGGACATTAATAGCCTTAATTTTACAATGCAAAAATTGTTGCATTGTAATGCACACGTAGTGGATGACTCCGTTAAAAGTTACTTTTGCGGCATCTTGAAATGCGGTTGCGGTTTCTTGAAATTTGCCTTAATTTTACTTCGTTCCCCACGGCATTTGCTCGAATTAAAGTTGGGGATCGTTTAGGATCAAAGTGGAATGGATTGCAAATGAATTGTCAGGAGTTCGGAAGAAGTTACCACATTTTTTCCATCAATAACCGCCAGATCAATCTGTACGCGGTCCACCCTGCAACCTCCCGCCACCGGTGCCCGCCCCCCTCATTCCAACTTCCCCAATCACGTTCTCATGAGGCCATAACATGGGGCTTATTAACAGAAAATACCTGAGTAGGCTGAAAACTAATGTACACATGCTTGTAGACCACAAACAAAATGACCCACAGAAGCACTCCTGGGAGCGTATGGGAGTAATATTTTCCCTCAACACGCATGCGCAGGTTTGAGGTCGTTATATTCATCCAGTGTATTTTGAGAAGCGGACGTATGAAGACGTGTTCTAGTGCTTTGTCAACGCGAGTTAAACATCGAGTGGCTATCAAATTTTTAACTGCTGAAAAAGTGGCTTCTACTGAGATTCTTCGCCGTTTAAAGGTTGTTTATGGTGACGATGTTGCTGATAGGTCTACTGTCAATCGATGGGTGGTAAAATTCCGTGGTTGCGAGCCTGGAAAAGCCATAATTGTTGATGAAACACGCTGCGAACGTCCTATAACTGCCACAGGCGATAAACATCGCAAATTCGTCGAAGATTTGATTCAAAATGACTGGCGAATCACTCAAAAGCGTATCGCAAACCATATTGGTCGAGTTCGTCGTGTTAAGGGCACCCTGGTGCCAATAATCTTGCAACATGACAACGCTCGTCCACACACCTCGCGCACAACTGGAGAGGCTCTGCGAAACCAGAAATTTGAACCGATTGCACACCCTCATCCCTCCGATCTTGCGCCTTGTGCTTTTTATTTTTTTCCTCAACTCAATAGACAGCTCGAGGGCAATCATTACACCTCGGACGATGAGGTGAAGGCAGCAGCTGTCAAGTCCCGGATTCGAGAAAAGTCGGAAGAGTTTTTCAGTGACGGAATGAAAAAACATGTTACACGTTGGGGGAAATGTGTTCGCCTTAATGGTGACTACGTTGAAAAATAAATATATGATTTTGAAACTTAAGAATTGTACTTTAAAGTACTCTTTGCCCGATCTTGCTATTTGTTTTAGTTGGTTGTCAACAAGCATGTGTGCATTATCTTTTAGTCTGCCCTCTTATCTTGGCGGATTAGACAACATATTTCTCCAAAGAGAATTGCGGAACGTTGTGCCTCATAACACACACACGCATATGTGCGCGTGCTCCTTGGTGGGCTCTCGCTTCTCCGATACATCAGCAATGCACGGTTGAGGCCGACGCTGGCTTCGGGGAGGATACCTGTTCGACGGAGGAAGAGGCGAGAATTCCGGGTCGGTCGAATCAAACGACGTGGGCATGAATGAGGGGGGCACGGTAGAGGTCGCCTCCCTCGCGACGAAGTTCGGGGTACGTTTCCAGAGACACTCGGGCGAGGATCCCCTCGAAAGCGGGGGAGGGCGGCGATCGATAACTCCCGCCCATCCCTCGCCGCCCCACTCTCCCCACTGCCCCACTTCCCGATCCGCCAGCGAGCACACCGGGGCGGGCATCGTTAACATTCAAAATGGAGGGGATGGATGATGCATGGAGCGCCAAGTCCTTGTCCGCCCTCCGTCCACGTCAGCGATCGTCCGCCTCCCGCCCGTCCCCACACACACGCAGGGCGAGGCCGGGATCTCACGTCCGCATTTGCACATACAACGACTGTGTAAGAAGTATACGGGTAACAATTTTTGCCTGAAGTGTGCGCCAAATGCTGAATCCAGACTCCCGGTTAAGTGTGTGTATGATCGCGGATATCGTACGATATATTGGCTTTCATATGATGAGAGCATTTCATTGAAAATTATCACTGAAAACATGATCATGCGAAAGATCTGCCCTAGCTTAACTCGTCCCTAAGGTACGGAAGGAAGAAAGAAGTACGGAAATCTCTAAGGCGCCAAAGGGTTTGCCATGCCAGAATGAAAAACGCAGTTAAAGATTCCTCCCCTGATAAAATCAACGAAACCATACAGAACTACAAAGCATCTAGGTCCACTGCCAAGAAGGCTTCGGGAAGGCGCTAGCGGAATTCAAAAGGAAAAAATTAGGCGAACATTTGAACGATAACCCAAAGATGTTTTGGTCCTACGTCAGAGAAGTGCAGGGAAAAAAGTCCACCGTAAACTCATTGAATAACGAAAAGGGGGATAAAGTAACGAGTAGTTTAGATAAAGCCAACATATTAAACTCATTCTTCCGGATTGTTTTCAACTTATGCTCACAGAATATACCCGAAAACCTTCCGAAAACATTTCAGCACTCAATGCAAGCAATCAATTTTTCCACCCGCGGAATAGAATTACTCCTTAAAAACATAGACCCCAACAAATCTCCGGGACCTGATGAGATACCGGCGCGCGTGTACAAAGAACTGTCGGCTGAAATTGCCCCTTATCTTGATATAATATTTAAGAAATCATTAGCAGAAGAAAGCGTGCCAAACGGCTGGAAGGTAGCTTCGGTAACACCCATATTTAAAAACGGAGACAGAGAGGACCCCAGTAATTATAGGCCAATATCGCTCACCTCCATTTGCTGTAAGATTCTTGAATATATCATTGTTAATTCCATAGTTCCGATTGTCAAGATTTATTGATTAATAACCAACACGGCTTCCGTAAGGGTAGATCCTGCGAAACTCTACTCGCCTCAAAAGACCTCAGTACCGTAGTTAATAGCAAGCTCCGTCTTTTCGCCGATGAAGCAGTAATTTATGGGGACATCAAAAATCACGAAGACAGAGTCATGTTAGCCAACGACCTAGATGCAACTCAAAATTGGTGCGATACATGGCAATTGGAAATAAATTTTAAAAAATGCGTAGCAATACATTTTTGGGAAAAGAGTAATTCCCTCCCTTATAGTTACAAAGCGAAGCAACAAAAATCGCGAGGGTAGATTCCTTTAAATACTTGGGTGCAACAATTAATCACGATCTGTCCTGGTAGGGTTCTAGGTAAATGCGACGAAAAAGCGAAGGAACGGTGTTTCCTTGCCTTGGTCAGGCCCCACCTAGAGTATGCTTCCAGTATATGGGATCCTCATAATATAAAATTGATTTCGGAATTACATCGAGTTCAGCGGAGGGGGGCTAGATTTGTCAAACATTGTTATGACCAACGCAGCAGCGTATCCACTTTGCTAGACAATTTAAGTTGGGATTCTCTTACACAGCGGCGTTTACAATACAGATTAAACTTATTAATTATATTAGGAAATACGGATAGTGCAGCTAACATACTTGCTTCACAACCAGAGGGCCCGGGTTCGAATCCCGGAGGTGGAAGATATTTTTCAGTGGTATCCCGATCAATACTTGAGGTGCTTTTGTGGAGAGCACTTTGATTGAGTACGACGTCCGTCGGATAGGACGTTAATCTGCGGACCCCTTGGCGTCTTTCTTTGATAGTAGGCTAATGCCGACGCCGGGTTTATCTCAACACTTCCTTTCCCATCCATCCCTAATGGCGCAAATGTCCTCGGTTGCCTCCAATAAAAACAACCACTAATATCTATAATTCCGACAATTTTCCCGATACTTTTTATACAAACCTTGTAGAGTGCCACAAATGACACGAGGCCAAGGGGCCTCTTCGAAGGGGGCGGGGAGACCCACGCAACCAATCATTGACGTTCACAGTGGTCGATCGTTCTATTATGAGGAAGCTAATGATGCTGCGATGGGGATCCCCGGTCACTCCAACGCATTAAACACGACACAGAGCGTGCACTCGAGAACCCAATCGCACACACGACACCCTCCCCCTCCACAAATGCCCCTCTTCATTCATGCCCACTTCACTCGATTCTACGTGCACCATCGCAACCTTTTTGCGATGGTGCGATGGCGACTTCCGCTGCACATCATCTCCGCTCCATCCACTTTCCCTACTTTCTCGGAAAGCCTCTCTTCCAATCATCCCTCCCGCCGACACTCACTTCTTCGCTCCTACCCACATCCTTCTCCTCGCCCTCCACATCCCCTCCATTCTACGCTTGGTGGAGGAAAGATCCACGAGCAGGGGGAGAGAGGGGGATGGAAGGAAACGGAAGGAGGGTTGGAGGCGAGTCCTTCAAGAAAAACCGATTCATCGGCGACGCTTGATTCAGGTACGACTCTTCTAAGTGAAACGAACGAATCCGGTCTTCGGAATGGCGCGTTGGCTAGCGTCCTGGCTTCCCACCCCGATTTCCCCGGTTTGAACCCCTAAGGAGGCAGATCTTTTTCAGTGGTATCCTAGTCCATACTTGAGATGCTTTATAGAGAGCACTTGGAGTGAGGGCACCGTCCGTCAGATGGGACGTTAAAGATGCTGACTCTTAGGCACCTTTCATTAAAAGTAGACTAATGCGCGGGTTTCGCGGGAAACTCCGGGTTTCTCATCACCCTTCATTCTTTCCCGTCCAGCCCTGATAGCGTGAAAGATTCCACGTGCCCTAAAACTACTACTGTGACGGAGTAATATGTCCCCAACACGTTAATTGAAAAGGACGAAACCAGTATAATTTACGTTCCCTTCTTAACTTAGGTGAATAAGAGTATCGACCCGGCAAGTTGAAAGATCCATGGTTCGAGTCCCAGTAAGGAAAACTTTTTTATCCTTCTAATCTGCTCGATTCGCCATTTCCTGTGTTCGTCTGTAATATGTTCCTTTCTTTTCTTTTTATATTTTTATATACTATATATATAACTACTTTGGGCACCTGCAGCTCCACCCAAGCTAGTTGATTTTTCGGGTACCAGGTCTTCCTGGGAAACCATAACCGGTACAGGGAAAGGAACTGGCCCCCCTACCCTGATGTGTGAATATTCACACGCCGTTGGGCTTGGTACATGGGTGAGCTCTACCATCACCTACTAAACCGACCTTCGGGTTGATTACTGTGTTTATGGTTTTTTTTATATATATAACTTTTGGTCGGCACAATAGAACACAGAATAAAACAGATAACACGTAAAAGAACACTCACAATTTAGATTATCTGAGCTTTCGGCCTTCTTCAGGACAGACAGAGGTCTTGAGGGGAGAGTGTCTGGGGAGGGAACGGGGGCGGAAGGAGTAGGGACTGCTGGGAAGGAAATTAAAGATGGCGGTTAAGGGTGGGAAGTTTCAACGATCGGAAAAATAGGATGTATGCCGATTCGCGAGTTCTCACCTCTAATTTGGTAGCAAAATCGGGCAGGGATTCTATAATTGTTAGGGAAAAGCATTCGTCGAATGATATGTTGTGTGAAATTGCGTGTAAAGGGATAGGAAGAGAAGAGAGTAAAGCAGAATTACAGGAGTAGCGGTGATTGTTCATTCGAATGGATAAGGGGGTAACACATTCGCCTATGCAGAATGAAGTGCATTGTTTGCACGACAAAAGATAGATAATATTTTTCGTGAGGCAGTTCGCGTGGGTACGGGATGAAGGGACAATGTGGGGATGTGGGGAGAGGGGAGCAGATCTGATAAGCAGACATGTTATACATCGGGGGCGATTGGAATTTGGGGAAATATGAGGATATTTGTCAGGGCGGGTTGCCAAAGAGTTGGTAGATCTCAGAAGGTTTCTGAGATTGGCTGATCGTCTGTAAACGACAGAGGGGCATTGGGGCAGTAAGGATGAGGTCGCGTCATTGTCATGTAAAATAGAATAAAGTTCTTTAAGAAGGGTTTTCAGTCTGTGGGATCCGGGGAAATAAGTTGTGCAAATGTTGAGTCCTGCGTCAGAAGTTGGTTTGTTATTCTGTGGTGTGTGTGGTCGATGTATCGGTAGATTTTATCCTGTTGGAGCTTATCCTTATCCAATACCAACACATTCGTGAACAACACATTATTATTAGGTAATATGCCGGTTAAGGTAGGTTTTTGGATGGACAAAACTATCATATAAACATTTTGTAACTCCATACAAAACCCAATCCAGCAACCTAATCTACATCAGGTCTTTCTTCATCTCTGTGCACTTCTTTCCTCCCTTCATCCCGTCCAACATCCCTATCCTGTTCCTGCCCTTTCCTCGCTTACCCAACATTCTCCCCTCTATTACCTTCTTACAATTCCACTACCGCTCAATATGCCTTTCATCCATTTTTCCTGCCTCCATAGGATTTCTCTCAACAAACCCCTCTCCTCATCCACCATCTCCAGTACTTCCTCATTTGTTTTGCTTTCGGTCCATTTCACCTTCTCCATTCTTCTCCACACCCACATTTCAAAAGCCTCCAATCTACGTCTATCCTCCTGCTTCAGTGACCACGTTTCCACGCCATACATAGCTACGCTCCAATCAGAGTTTTTACGAGTCTTGTCTTAACCTCCCTACTCAACGTCCCCGTCATCAACTCCCTCCTCCTCGAGGAAACCTCTTTGCCTAGCGATATTCTTCTCCTTACGTCCCTACTACTTTGACCGTATTGGTCCAAAACACTTCCGAGATATGTAAACTATTCTACCTGCTATATTTTTTCCCCCGCCTATTTTAATATTTAGCTTAGCCTTTTTCTTTCTGGAAAATTACATAACCTTTGTTTCATTAATAATGATTCTCATCCCATATCTTTCGCACTGAACGTCCAATTCACTCAGCAATGCTTCAACCTCTTGGCTGACTGAGCAACTAAAGCTTGGTCATCAGCAAACCTAAACGATTTTACGAATTCCCCTCCGACTTTCATTCCTACCTCCAGTTCTTCCCATCCCTCTTTAATGATTTCCTCCAAATATACGTTGAACAGCACCGGTGACAATGAACAAGCCTGCCTTACACCTCTTCCTAACACTGCCTATCCGGACTTTCCGTTCCCCACTCGCACCTGAGAGTCTGAGACATGTACAGGTTGCGGATCAGTCTCCTGTCCCTCCAATCCAATCCTATTTTCTGCAACACACGCATTAATTTTTCCCAATTCACTCTATCAAACGCTTTTTTTTTAATCTACAAAGCAGGCAAATATGTAAATATGCAAATATGTCTCTGAAAAAATCTTCACACAAACTCTTAAGCCAAGAAATAACCTTTCCACAAACGAACGTCATGCCCTTAAAACCATACAGGCCAATCCCAACATCGCGGTTACCACCGCCGATAAATGTTCCTCAGTCGTAATTTTAAACACCCAAGACTATACTTCCAAAGCCCTCAGTCACCTCAACGACACATCCACCTATACCACTCTCACCAACAACCCTACTCCAACCTTTCAAAAGGAAATTCGGTCTTTTCTCCTCCAATTTGGACTAGAAGAAGGCCTCATCTCCCAAGACATATCCCTACTCTCACCGCCAAACCCCAGAACACCTCAGATTTATCTCCTCGGAAAAATACACAAACCCAACATCCGCTGTCGCCCCATAGTTTCTAGAATGCTTCTCCCACCAAAAGAATCTCCGCATTCCTTGACCACCACCTACAACCTGTCGTACTCTCCTTGCCCTCCTTCACGAAAGACACGTATCACTTCCTCCACCGTTTAAACTCTGTCTCTTTCCCTCCACCTCCAACCTGCTTATGGCCACCATCGACGTCACCTCACTCTATACTTCCATTCCCCATGCAGAAGGCCTGTCCTCCCTCCGATACCATCTTTCTCTACGCCCCCCACCCCAGTGCCCCTCGACCGAATTTCTCCTCAATCTCGCCACTGTCGTCCTGACCAAACATGTATTCTCTTTCCAAAACTGTTTTTATCTCCAAAGGAAAGGCACAGCGATGGGAACGAGGATGGCGCCATCGTACGCCAATCTCTTCATGGGCCACCTTGAAGAAAATTTCCTTTCACAGCAACTCTTCCAACCTCTTTTCCGGGTCCGCTACATTGACGACAATTTTATTTTCTGGAAACACAGCTCTGGAGTCCCTTGACAATTTCTTATCGGCCTTAAATTCTTCTTTCACTGTTAAATTCACTTCTTCTATTTCCGACTCCACCATCACCTTTCTTGACACAGACATCTCATTTCACAATAAAAAATTCACCACTTCAGTACACATCAAAGCCATTAATCACCGACAATATTTACACTATACTAGTAGTCATCCTTCTCACACCAAACGCTCAATTCCCAACTCTGTCCTTATCCGCGGACACCGGATTTGAACACCACAGCGACCCTCAACAAATAACGCCACTATCTACACCAAGCACTCCACAAACGCGGTTACCCAGAATAAGCTCCTACAGGATAAAATCTACCGCCCCACCCGACCACACACACCAAAGAATAACAACCCCCACTTCTGACATCATATATACATGTATATTATGCATATATATAAATATATATATTATTATTATTATTAGGTAATCTACCGGGTAAGGTAGGTTTTTGGATGGACCTGGAACGCTCCCGCTAAGGCATCATCGGGAACCTCTCGAAGAAACGTCGTCACGGCCTCTTTGACGGCGTCCAAAGTCCCGTATCGCGTTCCTTTCAAACTCCTCTTTATCTTCGAGAACAGAAACGTTCTCTAAAAAATGTGGATCATTTTTGCAGTGATCGCAAGTTGTGCCGCCATTTCCAAACGATTGAGTCTTTGATCATCACTGAGCACTTTCGGCACCAACATTGCACAAATTTTTCGCATCTATAATTGGTCCCTAATCATCACGTGCACTATTGTTTTTGGCACATTACACTGCTCTGCTATCATTTGAACACTAAGAGGACGATCAGAGTTCAGTACATCGCGAACTTTTCGCACATTTTCGTCGGTGAGTGTCTTTGATGGGCGTCCAGGCCGTGGTTCGTCGTCGACCTCTTCTCTGCCCTGCACGCACATCTTGTGCCACCGAAAGATCATGTTTCTAGACATGGCTGACCCCGTAAGCCTGGTTAATCATACCGAAAGTTTCGGTAGACGATTTCCCAAGCTTTACCGCAAATTTGATGGAATAACGCTGCTCCAAAAACTTCGGCATCGCGTTCCGTGACGTGGGTCGAGCGTGGAGGTTCGCGTTAACAGAGCTCCTCACTACACCACAGCTCAGAACCGACTGCCTTTTTCAGCGTCGCTTGCCAACATACCCCCCTCCAATCGCAGCCCGTCAGAGCGGTGCTGGGCGCGCCTGGAGCGGAGGGATAAAATCAGTACAATTATTTTCCGGACGAACCATGTATATTATTATTAGGTAATCTACCGTTTCAGGTAGGTTTTTGGATGGACACAACTATCAAGTAAACATTTTGTGACTCCCAACCTAGCAACCTAATCTACATCAGGTCCCTCTTCACCTCGGTGTACTTCTTTCCTCCCTTCATCCCGTCCAACATCCCTATCCTATTCCTGCCCTTACCTCGCTTGCCCAACATTCTCCCCTCTATTACCGTCTTCAACATTCCACTACCACTCAATACGCCTTTCATCCATTTTTCCTGCCTGCATAGGATTTCTCTCAACAAACCCCTCTCCTCACCCACCATCTCTAGTACTTCCTCATTTGTTTTCCTTTCGGTCCATTTCACCGTCTCCATTCTTCTCCACACCCACATTTCAAAAGCCTCCAATCTACGTCTATCCTCCTGCTTCAGCGACCACGTTTCCGCGCCGTACATAGCTACGCTCCATATCAGAGTTTCTACGAGTCTTGTCTTAACATCCCTACTCAACGTCCCCGTCATCAACTCCCTCCTCCTTGAGAAAGCCTCCTTGCCTAGCGCAATTCATCTCCTTACGTCCCTACCACTTTGACCGTATTGGTCCAAAACACTTCCGAGATATGTAAACTGTTCTACCTGCTCTATTTTTTCCCCGCCTATTTTAATATTTAGCTTAGCCTCTTTCTTTCTGGAAAATCGCATAACCTTTGTTTTACTAATATTGATTCCCATCCCATATTTATCGCACTGAACCTCCAATTCACTCAACAATGCTTGCAACCCCTTGGCTGACTGAGCAACTAATGCTTGGTCATCAGCAAACCTAACCGATTTTACGAATTCCCCTCCGACTTCCATCCTACCTCCAGTTCTTCCCATGCCTCTTTAATCATTTCCTCTACATATACGTTGAACAGTACCGGTGACAATGGGCAACCCTGCCTTAACCTCTTCCTAACACTGCCCATCCGGACTCTCCGTTCCCCACTCGCACCTGAGCAGTCTGAGACATGTACAGGTTGCAGATCAGTCTCCTGTCCCTCCAATCCATTCCTATTTTCTGCAATACACGCATTAATTTTTCCCAATTCACTCTATCAAACGCTTTTTCGAAATCTACAAAACAGGCAAAAACGTCCTGATTGTATTCTATATTCCTCCCGACTAGTGATCTCATTACTGCAATGGCATCACGCGTACCTCTTCCTTTCCTAAACCCAAACTGATCATCCCCTAAGTAACCATTTGCCTTACTCTCTATCCTTTTGTTGATGATCCTGAGAATAACTTTAGCTGCGTGGGATATCAAACTCATTGTTCTGTAATCCTCACATGACGAAGCCTTTGCCTTTTTTTGGAATAGGAATTAACACCGACCTCACAAAATCTTCCGGCCAGATTCCTTCCTCATAGATACTACGAATCAGTCCATATATGGCCTTCTTCCCACCTTTCCCTAACCATTTCAACTTTTCTACAGGAATATTGTCCACCCCCAGAGCCTTATTTGCTTTCATCTCCTTTAATGCCCTTTCTATTTCATCGTCGAGTATGCCTGGACCTAAGCTATCTTCTTCTACGTCATGTTCCTTTTCTATGTCTAACCTTGTCGGCCTAAGTTCTTTACCATACAGTGTTTCTATATATTCCTTCCATTTCTCTTGGATTTTTCCTGGTTCAACTATTATCTTACCCCATTTATCTTTAACTGTTAGCACAGATCTTGCCTTCTTACTTCCCGATAATAAATTAACCTTGCTGTATAGAGCACCAATTTCACCCTTTTTCCAAGAGGAATTAGGAACAGAACTCTCTCAGTGAGTTCTGTTCCTAATTCCTCTTGAGAAAGGTGGTGGGACCACCGAAAATTCGAGAACCAGTGAGTTTTTCCTCTTTTGTGTTTTGGTTTCTGTGTTTGTTATGACTTATCAGTGAATTTACATTACACGTTTGTGGGTTTTCCAAAAAAGTGTATATATATATATATATATATATATATGTATGTATGCGGGTCGCGGTGGTCTAGTGGGTGGAGCATTGGACTACTGACCGGAGGGTCCCCGGTTCGATTCCCGGGCAAGGCACTTTGGGCACCTGCAGCTCCACCCAAGCTAGTTGATTTTTCGTGTACTAGATCTTCCTGGGAAACCATAACTGGCACAGGGAAAGGAACTGGCCCTTCTACCCTGATGTGTGAATGTTCACACGCCGTCGGGCTTGGTGCACGGGTGAGCTCTACCATCACTTACTAAACCGACCTTCGTGTTGATTACTGTGTTTATGGTTATATATATATATATATATATATATATATATATATATATATAAACCATGACCTTGACGCTATTCTGCGACGCACAAACACAAACATTCGGATAACAAATATTCCACACACAGAAACATAAATGAAAGACACGGAGTAGATATTGACGTTTCGACGGCACCGCCGTTGTCGGGGAAGAGCAGAGAGGATATGTGCAGGAGAAGGGTGAGGGGAGGAGAGGTATGGGACCAATAGGAAGGGAACAAGGTTGAAGAGGGAAAGTGTAGACGGTATTGGATGAAATCAGTGGGCTTGGTTCAGCCCGGGGGGTATAAAAGACTGGAGCACCCAGATATGTGCCAGCTCGCGGGTTCTCACCTCTATGCTAATAGCGGAATTGGGAAGGGTTCAATCACTGAAACGGAGAAGCAGTCATCAAAAGACTGGTTGTGGGAAGCGGTGTGAGTAGGGTTGGGATAATAAAGGAAGGTGGGAGATTTGGTGGAATAGCGGTGGTTATTCATTCGGAGGGAAAGGGTGGTCGTGCATTCACCCACGTAGAAGGCAGAGGAGAAGTTAGAGGAGATCGATGTATAATGTTTTTAGAGGTGCAGGTGGCTATGGGTTGGGAGTTGATAATAGGGGACGTATAAGATCTTAGGAGATGGCAGCATTTATAGCGTGGGCGGTTGCATGGTGCGGACAGGGGTGGGTAAGAGACAGGGGTGCTTGTAGGTGGTATTGTTGACTTGAAGATGTCTCGCAAGTTAGACGGGCATTTAAATGAAACGGAGGGACAATGTGGGAAAAAAGGGGATGTATTTGTTATCCGAGGGTTTGTTTGAGTGGGTGTGTGTGTGTGTGTGTGTGTATACAAATATACACACATTCAAATACGAAGTCCCGCCATACGGCACACAAATATTCATTCAAACATAAAAATAGGAATAAGGAAAAGGGATAGGAAAACACATAAAAGGCGAACACAGGACATGTGGGGAAGGCGGTATATGAGCAAATCACGAATGTAAATATATTTCCTTAACCGGGATTTGAACATCGGACCTTCCACTTGCCGGGCGGATGTGCTACTAATTACACCAAAAAGGAAACTTAATTTTACACTGAGATCTGCGATGTTTTAAAACGCCCAAGTGCTCCGAATCATTTGCCAAAGGAAGCCTTTAGGGAGCTGTTCCACCCACCAAAGGAGAAATAGACAATACACACAGGAAGAGGGGACAGTTGGTTAGATAATATCATAGAGAGTAGGAACAGTACGTTTCATGGCACGTATAGCCAGAAGAAGAAATGAGCCACATTGGCCAGATACACATTCAAATACCAAGTCCCGCCATATTGCGCACAAATACTCATTCAAACATAGAATTAGGAATAAGGAATAGGGATAGGAAAACACATAAAAGGTGAACATATACTCTATGATATTTCCATGATAGTCTACGATATCTCTATGATGTCTCTAGTATCTCTATGATACTATATGCTTTCTAACCAACTGTCCCCTCTTCCTGTGTGTATTATCTATTTCTCCTTTGGTGGGTGGAACAGCTCCCTAAAGCCTTCCTTTGGCAAATGATTCGGAGCACTTGGGCGTTTTATAACAGAACACATCTCAGTGTAAATTAAGTTTCCTTGGTGGTGTAATCGGTAGCACATCCGCCCGGCAAGTGGAAGGTCCGGTGTTCAAATCCCGGTTAAGGAAATATTTTTAAATTCGTGATCTGCTAAAAAACCGACTTCCCCACGTCCTGTGTTCGCCTTTTATGCGTTTTCCTATCCCCTTTCCTTATACCTATTTCTATGTTTGAATGAATATAAAAACACAGTATTCAACCCGAAGGTCGGTTTAGTAGGTGATGGTAGAGCTCACCCATGTACCAAGCCCGACGTCGTGTGCATATTCACACATCAGGGTAGGGGGGCCAGTTCCTTTCCCTGTGCCGGTTATGGTTTCCCAGGCAGATCTGCTACCCGAAAAATCAACTAGCTTGGGTGGAGCTGCAGGTGCCCAGAGTGCCTTGCCCGAGAATCGAACCCGGGACCATCCGGTCAGTAGTCCATCGATACATACATACATATATATATATATATATATATATATATATATATATATATAAAGAGGTAATATAGATGTTTTAGGTCTCTGCGAGGTGAGATGGAAGGATAGCGGGGATTACTGGAGTGACAATTATAGAGTGCTATACAGCGGCGGGGACGAGAGCCAACGAGGGGTTGCCGTAATTTTAAATAAAGGGGTAGGAAGAAGCGTAGTCAACATAGAGCAAGCGACAGATAGAATTTTACTCGTAGAGATTAAAGCAGAGTCGACGAACTTGGTCATTGATCAGGTATACATGCCACCGAGCAACCACAAGGAGAAAGAAGTCGATATGATGTATGATGAGTTAGAGGATATCATCGCGAGTGTTCCTGCAGGGAAACATTTGATAGTGATGGGGGATTGGAATGTGACGGTAGTCGAAGGAAAAAGGGTGGTGAGGTGGGGGACTATGGGTTAGCCACGAGGAATGAACGCGGGGAGAAAGCAATTGAATTCTGCAGGAGACAGGGGTTAGTCATCACTAACGCGTGGTTTAGACACCACAAAAGGCGTAGGTATATATGGAAAATGCCAGGTGACTCAGAAAGGTATCAGTTAGATTATATTATGGTAAGGCACAGGTTTAGAAATAGTGTGATAAATTCGCACAGTTTCCCAGGAGCGGATGCGGACTCTGACCACAATTTAGTTGTTATGAAATGTAATGTTCGTTTCATGAAGATAAGGCAAGGGCGGCGGCTTAGGAAATGGAATTTAGAAGCAGTAAATGGATTAACGAGGAAAGAGTATCAGCAGGCTGTAGAGAAAATGATGGAAGACGGTAAAGAACTGAGTACTATCGAAGAAAAATGGGAATGTATCAAGAAAGGGGTATTGGAAGCCGCGAAAGACACTATAGGAAGCGTTAACGGGAAAAGGATAAGGAAACCATGGGTAACGGATGAGATGATTGCAAATATGGATGAGAGAAGAAGATGGAAAAATGTAAATATAGAGTTAGCCAAATGAAGTACAAAGAGTTAAACTATAAATTGAGAAGGGCCACAAATAAAGCAAAAGAAGAATGGTGGAAAACGCAATGCGAGGATATGGAAAATTTACAGAAGAAGGGTGAAATTGGTGATCTATACAGCATGGTTAAGTTATTATCGGGAAGTAAGAAGGCAAGATCTGCGCTAACACTTAAAGATAAGTGGGGTAAGATAATAGTTGAACCAGGAAAGATCCAAGAGAGATGGAAGGAATATATAGAAACACTGTATGGTAAAGAACTTAGGCCGACAAGGTTAGGCATAGAAAGGGAACATGACGTAGAACAAGATAGCTTAGGTCCAGGCATACTCGACGATGAAATAGAATGGGTATTAAAGGAGATGAAAGCAAATAAGGCTGTGGGGGTGGACAATATTCTTGTAGAAATGGTTAGGAAAATGCGGGAAGAAGGCCCTATATGGACTGATTCGTAGTATCTACGAAGAAGAAATCTGGCCGGAAGATTTTGTGAGATCGGTGTTAGTTCCTATTCCAAAAAAGGCAAAGTCTATATCATGTGAGGATTACAGAACAATAAGTTCGATATCCCACGCAGCTAAAGTTATTCCCAGGATCATCAACAAAAGGATAGAGAGAAAGGCAAATGATTACTTAGGGGATGATCAGTTTGGGTTTAGGAAGGGAAGGGGTACGCGTGATGCCATTGCAGTAATGAGATCACTAATTGAGAGGAATATAGAAGGCAACCAGGACGTTTTTGCCTGTTTTGTAGATTTCGAAAAAGCGTTTGATAGAGTGAATTGGGAAAAATTAATGCGTGTATTGCAGAAAATAGGAATGGATTGGAGGGACAGGAGACTGATCCGCAACCTGTACATGTCTCAGAATGCTCAGGTGCGAGTGGAGAACGGAGAGTCCGGATGGGCAGTGTTAGGAAGAGGGGTAAGGCAGGGTTGCCCATTGTCACCGGTGTTGTTCAACGTATATGTGGAGGAAATGATTAAGGAGGCATGTGAAGAACTGGAGGTAGGAATGAAAGTCGGAGGGGAAAGCGTAAAATCGGTTAGGTTTGCTGATGACCAAGAATTAGTTGCTCAGTCAGCCAAGGGGTTGCAAGCATTGCTGAGTAAATTGGAGGTTCAGTGCGATAAATATGGGATGAGAATCAATATTAATAAAACAAAGGTTATGCGATTTTCCATAAAGGAAAAGGCTAAGCTAAATATTAAAATAGGCGGGGAAAGAATAGAGCAGGTAGAGCAGTTTACACATCTCGGAAGTGTTTTGGACCAATACGGTCAAAGTGGTAGGGACGTAAGGAGAAGAATTGCGCTAGGCAAGGAGGCTTTCTCAAGGAGGAGGGAGTTGATGACGGGAACGTTGAGTAGGGATGTTAAGACAAGAATCGTAAAAACTCTGATATGGAGCGTAGCTATGTACGGCGAGGAAACGTGGTCACTGAAGGAGGAGGTTAGACGTAGATTGGAGGCTTTTGAAATGTGGGTGTGGAGAAGAATGGAGAAGGTGAAATAGACCGAAAGGAAAACAAATGAGGAAGTACTAGAGATGGTGGGTGAGGAGAGGGGTTTGTTGAGAGAAATCGTATGGAGGCAGGAAAAATGGATGAAAGGCGTATTGCGCGGTAGTGGAATGTTGAAGAGGGTAATATAGGGGAGAATGTTGGGCAAGCGAGGTAAGGGCAGGAACAGGATAGGGATGTTGGACGGGATGAAGGGAGGAAAGAAGTACACTGAGATGAAGAGGGACCTGATGTAGATTAGGTTGCTTGGTGGGGAGTCACAAAATGTTTATTTGATAGTTGTGTCCATCCAAAAACCTACCTTAAACGGTAGATTACCTAATAATAATATATATACATTTATATATGTATATACATACATATATTCAAATACGAAATACCGCCATACGGCGAATAAATATTCATTCACGTGAATGAATATATGTATATATGTACATATATTTATACATATATATATATATATATATATATATATATATATATATATATATATATATATATATACATACACACACACACACACATATATATATATATATATATATATATATATACTCTTGGAAAAGACGCTCTCCGGCGACGCACAAACACACAAACACTAAGACAACAAACACCACACACATAGAAACATAAAAGAAGGACACTTACATTGGATATTTACGTTTCGACGGCACGGCCGTCGTCATCAGAATCTGATGACGACGGCCGTGCCGTCGAAACGTAAATATCCAATGTAAGTGTCCTTCTTTTATGTTTCTATGTGTGTGGTGTTTGTTGTCTTAGTGTTTGTGTTTATATATATATATATATATATATATCTACACATACATATATATATTTATATATATCGGAGTTACAAAATATGTATTTGATAGTTGTGTCTATCCAAAAACCTACCTTAACCGGTAGATTACCTAATAATAATAATATTTATATAATATATATATGTATGTATCTGTGTTTGTGTGGCTCTATATATATATATAACACTTTCGATATTTCCGATACATGCACATGTATAAACGATGTCGAAAGTGCTTCCTTTTATTTTTGAATTGATGGCAAATGGTTGGAATGCTTCCAACCTGGATGATAAACATACATGAGGAAGATTGTGAAGGCATTCTGGATATAAAGTGGAGGGAGGGAGGCCGAACAGAGAGAGCATAATTACTTTGAATTAACGAATTGTTTCTTATGATAATCAGTGAGTAGTGTGGGGCGATTGAGACGTGATTACGGAAGGGAGTTGGAATTCCATTGCCACAGAATCCGTCACAAACCTACGGTGAGTAGAAGGCAATGGTCGTTGAGTGCTCTCTCGGTGCACTCAATAAACCATATCTCGTTTTGATAATGGAAACCTTTTTGCCTCCTTTTATGAGCGAATTCGAGCAGCATTGAGTTTTTACATATGGGAACCTTGTATCTGAATTTGAGCTCTTAACATGCATAAAATACTAGCGGCGGTATAGACAGATATTCCCTTCCGTTAAAAAAAGATTGCGTCATCTCTTAACCTTAGGGTTATGTCATAACGTGGAAATAAATCTTATTGATTTCACAAAGTTTCTGCAGTTTCTCGATACTTCTTATTCGCTGCCACTACGGAAATTCAGCAGAACCCGAGATCCAATCAACTGAAACTCTTCTTCCAAAACAATTTGCTTGAACTCTATCCTTAAAGAGGTTAACTGCATGACTAGCGAATTACGAAAATGGCCGGCAGTTACACTGAATACAAGTTAATTGAGTTAAATATTAAATAGTAAACATACAACAATTCCACGTTACCTCCATATTACTTTCAAATTATATCAATAGTTCAAATTGATTTCCCAGGGCATGTAACCACGACGAACACGCTCCATCGAAATCACCACTTAAACGCTCTCTAGCAATGACTAACAGGCACTGTGCTCGGATGAGTGAACTAAACCCGAGTGCTTACCTCAAGTACGACAACCTTTACTTCCATAATACGGGGAAGCCAATTTCATGGCCCAACTTTTCATGATCAAAGCCGTTGTTAATGCAATTCTTTGGCGACTGGTCTCTGATATTCCAAGGCGAACATATTACATTCGTATCCTCACGTATTTAGAGTGAAATACGCAATTGTAGGCGAAGTGTTGTTGGCGACATGGGAGGAAGAGCAGCGTCGTCGATAGTAGCAGTTACATACAAGAAAGGAGTCTAGCTGGTGACGAGTTTGCTATTTCTAGGGTGGGGTCCATTTTCGGATGCAGACAAGAATTATTTATTCTTTTCTCCAAGAAATAAATTTAAAAATCAATTTAACTGGAATCCATCGCACTTATTTGGAGATCGTGACGTAGCATGCAGAAGATGTATTGTGATCGGAGGACAGCGGATAGGCAAAGGTAGAGCCAGGCCAAATTTTCAGGTAAGATTTTTTTAAGCCAAAAATATTCTCCATTAGATCCGCCCTTATTTGCGTCCAAGTGACGAGAGGGGATTGGAGGGATTTTTCCGTGGGTGATCTGAAGAAAGGAGAAGTGGGTGGAAAAAAGATGCCATTGACAGAGTAGGAATGGCGGGTGTCGATCGTACGTTCGGTGAGTGAATGTAAGAGGAAGGAAAGCATTTTCGGTGGCATGGACGCCGGAAAAAAGTGGGACGAAGAAATGAAGAGACTGACGAAAGGCGAAGAGGTGGAACTCCAAGACATATTTTTTTTTTAGGTAATCTACCGGTTAAGGTAGGTTTTTGGATGGACCCAACTATCAAATAAACATTTTGTGACTCCCCACCTAGCAAACTAATCTATATCAGGTCCCTCTTCATCTCGGTGTACTTCTTTCCTCCCTTCATCTCGTCCAACATCCCTATCCTGTTCCTACCCTTACCTCGCTTGCCCAACATTCTTCCCTCTATTACCCTCTTCAACATTCCACTACCGCTCAATACGCCCTTCATCCATTTTTCCTGCCTCCATAGGATTTCTCTCAACAAACCCCTCTCCTCCCCCACCATTTCTAGTACTTCCTCATTTGTTTTCCTTTCGGTCCATTTTACCTTTTCCATTCTTCTCCACACCCACATTTCAAAAGCCTCCAATCTACGTGTATCCTCCTGCTTCAGCGACCACGTTTCCGCGCCGTACATAGCTACGCTCCATATCAGAGTTTTTACGAGTCTTGTCTTAACATCCCTACTCAACGTCCCCGTCATCAACTCCCTCCTCCTTGAGAAAGCCTCCTTGCCTAGCGCAATTCTTCTCCTTACGTCCCTACCACTTTGACCGTGTTGGTCCAAAACACTTCCGAGATATGTAAACTGTTCTACCTGCTCTATTTTTTCCCCGCCTATTTTAATATTTAGCTTAGCCTTTTTCTTTCTGGAAAATCGCATAACCTTTGTTTTATTAATATTTATTCTCATCCCATATTTATCGCACTGAACCTCCAATTCACTCAACAATGCTTGCCACCCCTTGGCTGACTGAGCAACTAATGCATGGTCATCAGCAAACCTAACCGATTTTACGAATTCCCCTCCGACTTTCATTCCTACCTCCAGTTCTTCCCATGCCTCTTTAATCATTTCCTCTACATATACGTTGAACAGTACCGGTGACAATGGGCAACCCTGCCTTACCCCTCTTCCTAACACTGCCCATCCGGACTCTCCGTTCCCCACTCGCACCTGAGCAGTCTGAGACATGTACAGGTTGCGGATCAGTCTCCTGTCCCTCCAATCCATTCCTATTTTCTGCAATACACGCATTAATTTTTCCCAATTCACTCTATCAAACGCTTTTTCGAAATCTACAAAACAGGCAAAAACGTCCTGATTGTATTCTATATTCCTCTCGACTAGTGATCTCATTACTGCAATGGCATCACGCGTACCTCTTCCTTTCCTTAACCCAAACTGATCATCCCCTAAGTAATCATTTGCCTTACTCTCTATCCTTTTGTTGATGATCCTGAGAATAACTTTAGCTGCGTGGGATATCAAACTTATTGTTCTGTAATCCTCACATGACGAAGCCTTTGCCTTTTTTGGAATAGGAACTAACACCGACCTCACAAAATCTTCCGGCCAGATTCCTTCCTCATAGATACTACGAATCAGTCCATATATGGCCTTCTTCCCACCTTTCCCTAACCATTTCAACTTTTCTACAGGAATATTGTCCACCCCCACAGCCTTATTTGCTTTCATCTCCTTTAATGCCCTTTCTATTTCATCGTCGAGTATGCCTGGACCTAAGCTATCTTCTTCTACGTCATGTTCCTTTTCTATGTCTAACCTTGTCGGCCTAAGTTCTTTACCATACAGTGTTTCTATATATTCCTTCCATCTCTCTTGGATTTTTCCTGGTTCAACTATTATCTTACCCCATTTATCTTTAACTGTTAGCACACATCTTGCCTTCTTACTTCCCGATAATAACTTAACCTTGCTGTATAGAGCACCAATTTCACTCTTCTTCTGTAAACTTTCCATATCCTCGCATTGCGTTTTCCACCATTCTTCTTTTGCTTTATTTGTGGCCCTTCTCAATTTATTGTTTAACTCTTTGTACTTCATTTTGCCTAACTTTGTGTTTACATTTTTCCATCTTCTTCTCTCATCCATCTTTGCAATCATCTCATCCGTTACCCATGGTTTCCTTATCCTTTTCCCGTTAACGGTTCCTATAGTGTCTTTAGCGGCTTCCAATATCCCTTTCTTGATACATTCCCATTTTTCTTCGATAGTACTCAGTTCTTTACCGTCATCCATCATTTTCTCTAAAGCCTCCTGATACTCCTTCCTCGTTAATTCATTTACTGCTTCTAAATTCCATTTTTTAGCCCGCCGCCCTTGCCTTATCTTCTTGAAACGAACATTACATTTCATAACAACTAAATTGTGGTCAGAGTCCGCATCCGCTCCTGGGAAACTGTGCGAATTTATCACACTGTTCCTAAACCTGTGCCTAACCATAATATAATCTAACTGATACCTTTCTGAGTCACCTGGCATTTTCCATGTATACCTACGCCTTTTGTGGTGTCTAAACCATGTGTTAGTGATGACTAACCCCTGTCTCCTGCAGAATTCAATTGCTTTCTCCCCGCGTTCATTCCTCGTGCCTAACCCATAGTCCCCCACCTCACCACCATCTCTTCCTTCGCCTACCGTCGCATTCCAATCCCCCATCACTATCAAATGTTTCCCTGCAGGAACACTCGCGATGATATCCTCTAACTCATCATACATCCTATCGACTTCTTCCTCCTTGTGGTTGCTCGGTGGCATGTATACCTGAATAATGACCAAGTTCGTCGGCTCTGCTTTAATCTCTACGAGTAAAATTCTATCTGTCGCTTGCTCTATGTTGACTACGCTTTTTCCTACCCCTTTATTTAAAATTACGGCAACCCCTCGTTGGCTCTCGTCCCCGCCGCTGTATATTACTCTATAATTGTCACTCCAGTAATCCCCGCTATCCTTCCATCTCACCTCGCAGAGGCCTAAAACATCTATGTTACCTCTTTCCATCTCTCGCTTAATATTTTCTAATTTGCCTCTCCTCAACATTGTCCTGACGTTCCAGGTTCCTATTCTAACTACTTTCGTCTTCTTCTGCATCTTCTGTCCTGCTGCTGTTATTTCTCCCCCGCAAGGATTTCGTGGGATGACGACCGCGGAAGCCTTGCCTCCCCCGCTGCCGGGCACGACACACGGCCCCTTGGGCCGAGTCCCGCAGTTGCCAGGACTCAATTTCTGTTTTGCGTCCATCATATTTTCTTGGGAATGATAATTGAGGTGGTTTCCCGTTGCCTTCCTCAATAGTGTTTTTAACGTGACACCATCACTTAATGGCCGCCCCACTGGGGTCAGACGCCATTGCAGCCGCCTCACTGAGGAACAGACGCTGCGTGGACTACCTTTCGTCTGGCTCCTAACCTTCGACCTATCTGGCATGGGTGACCCTTCCAGGAGTAATTATTATTACTCCCGCCAGCACAGCTCTAGGGGTCATCGGAACACACAAGCCCTTCCACCACGACAAGGTTGTAGTCCATGGGAGGGCCAAGACATATGAGCGACATTATTTGAACTTCGGGACTGACGATGCGATGTTTTGACGAACAAGTGCATTCAAGCGACAATGCCCAAGAGGATGACTGGTTAACCACTCACTTATTATGGCAGTGAATTCTTCTCGGGAGTTCATCCGGGTAATCTCCTCCATCTCCATCGCTGCCGACGTTCCGATGAAATCCTTTTTCATCGTCATCAGAGCCGATCATCGAAACGTCGGCAGCGATGGAGATGGAGGAGATTACCCGGATGAAATCCCGAGAAGAATTCACTGCCATCATCCGCCGGGAGAAATTGAAGTCCTACACTCACTTATTATAATTATATGCATTTCTCTTTTTTATAATCACCTTCTCTGTGGTTTTTTAGGCCGTAAAATAATTCGCCATGAACGAGACTGTACTTAGGATCTCCTCAATTTCCGCCCATCACCAATTAAACCAACTAGATCTCTCCGAGAAATATTGGAGGCTTTAACGAGCAGGCCAGGTTTCCGCTCCATTTTCAATACGTACCTCGACTTTTTCATTCATTTAGTTTAAAGAAACCCTTTCCGTTATATGTACTGGCTGCAGTATTAATAATGGTTTTCTACTGACGGCCTCCTTCCAAAGACAGCGCGGGTGTACATATATGTTTTATGACAAACCAAAAAGGAGCAAAAGATATAGAAACAAAAGGTATGGCAAATAAATACGCGGACTGAGGACATAAAATCTTTATTTTGCAAAATGTAGTCCATGTCGATGATAATGTCCCCCTCAAAGTACTCTCCATTCGTAGGCTATGCACTTATTTCATCGTCATTTCCCCTCTTTAAAGCACCCTTGTAAGTCCTCGGCAGTTAGGCTTTTTAGTTATCTTGTAGTTTCATTCTTTATTGTGTCTTCCACATCTTCCCAGTGATGTTCCCTAATCACATTGTTGCATTTTGGGAATAGGAAAAAGTTACAGTGGACGAGATCTATAAGAATAAGGAGGATGATCAAGGATGGTGATTAAATTTTTACCAGAAACTGGCCAACAACCAACCAACAAAGTATATGCAGGTTCATTGTCATGGTGAAGGATCCATCTATCATGTTCGGTTAAAATAGTGTGAACTATTGATTTTCCTCACTTCAGTTCATCATCTATCACTCGGACAGTTTTTTGACGATCGGTAAGGACAAGGGACCGCACACGATCAATGTTGTCGTCAACACAGGTGGTTGAAGGTCGTCCCGGCCTTGCATCATCCGTGGCTTCTTGTCGACCACCTTCAAACCGCTTAATCCACTTGAAAACGGATGTTTTCTTCAGGACATTATCACCGTAAACAGCTACCAACATTTCAGTGATTTCTTGATAGCGTTTACCGCACTTCACCGAAAAACTTGATTTTGATTCGTTGCTCCGTGACTTCGTCAATTTCCATTTTCGACCAGCAATAAAAACAAGGACAACAGAAAATAAAATAACTGACACCATACGCACAGCTCGACGATCCGCCAAGCACATATGGCACATTGGGTCACAGGCAACTCGCGCCGCTAATGGACTGCGTCATGGGCGTCAGGCTGCATAATAGGGGAGCTGGTGGTATGTTGTGACCCCCATATTTACACTCACAAAAACTGTACACATTTAATGAGTACCTTGCCAATAACCGGGAAATGTTATCCTCTTAGGGCATTTCGTTGTCTTACCCCCGGGGGGGGGGGGGGATTGAAAAAATTTGCGAAACGGACATTTTTTTTCGTCTTAAACTTGGCCGAATAATCAATGGGGATGCCAAGAACCCCTTTTAACCAGTTCAAGATGATTCAGAATGACCAAGGCCCATTTAGACCAGCTCAAAATGTAAAACAAAGTAGCACAACTGACCCGACTCAAGTGGTTTTAAACTTGATCCTGTAACTAAGCGAGGTAAGAAAACCATTCTGAGATCATGGCGCTCACGCACAACTTTGCCGATGAAGATGATGAATACATGTTCGAGAGGGGGCGCCATAGACAAGGGGCCCGGAATGCCGAAAAACGTCACAAATAACTGAAAAACTGTGAACATCAAAAAAGCACGGACACATGAGGCAAAAACCGATCCAACACCAGGAGTGTTTTACAACAATTATCATAATATAACGAGTTTATATTTTCAGTCGGATCAGTGGCGTGCGCAGCCCCTCAGGGGTGTAAATGAAGGTAGAACTGGGTGCATTGGGGGCAGGAAATTCGTCCGTCACTCAGAAGTGATAGATATTTTGGTAACATTGTATACGACTAAAGATCCTTAGAAATGCCCAAGGAATCAGATTTTTTGGACGAAATTTTCCGCTCTAAAAAAATGGCCAAACCCAAAGAATCCTAAATTGTGACCAAAAAATCTTGGAACATTCACACTGATTGATACCTTGGCCATTTCTATGGGCGGTTTGTTTCATACAATTTTTCCGAAAAACCTATCACTTACGAGTTACGAACATTTTTCCTGCCCCTTTCACATTCCTGGGGGGTCGTGTACCCAACTGATTGCACTGAAAATATGGAATGCACTTATATTCATGACAATTACCTCGATTATTGGATCGGGTTTTCCGTCATTTGTCCCGCTTTGGATCCGTTTTTCACCTCTTAGGAAGGGATCACACCCAAAACTAACGTCCAATTCGGAAAGAACAGACAATTTTACCCCTGGTAATGCATTTCCATCCTCCTCTGAGATGAATAAGCCAATTTTATTTTCGCGTGTACATTTACGTCCGGTGGTGCGTTAATGGGTTAAATTAGGTTATTTTCAGAGATATTGGAAGTCAGAGACGCTAGAGGGGGTTTAGCAGCGATTTTTGACACAGAGTAAAGTATTATTAAAATCAGGAGATTTCGTATGGTTTTGATTTCTCATCACAGTAGCATTCAACTTCTTCCCCAATGTTATTAATTTGAATGATCCTAATGTTAAGGGGCCTGCAACAATCAGTACCCAGCAGAGGGATCAGAACCCTTACGGAGTCAAGGAAAGAAACAAATTACTTGCTGGCCCCGATGGCGGCGGGGTAACTTCCTCGTCAGCCAATCCAAGGGTCGCGGGTTTGATTCCCGCCAGGTTTTTTCCACCTAAGGCTTGGGTGTTTTTTTTGTAGTTACTGTTGTGTTGCGTATTGTTGTCAGATGTAAAGGCCAAAAAGTGCTGTTTTCGGACCAAGACAAATAAATTAATACATGATAAAATATACGATACATGCTGGACAGGGTTTGTAGGTTACAAATACCATTTATCGAGGGTAAATTTTAAACTATTGCCGATATGAATTTGCAACACTTGGCTGATATTTTGGGGAATCTGTGAATGGACTCCTGCATGGAATGACGCTTCAATGATAATGCTCGGATGGACAGACCTTTTCCTTTACGGAAGGGATTCAGGATATTATTTATTTATTCAATATAACCATATCACATTTAGTACAGGGAATTTTCGGGGGTCCAGGGGTTGCCCGAATTTTGTCCTGAAAATTTCTTGATGGCACATCTTATTGATATCAGAGAAGAATCGTGACTTCATTTCGGGTTAACAGAGTCAATGGAAGCAAAATTTACATTCTTTTGGCTTAGCCTGGCCTTATACTACCTTGAACAAAAAGTTCCCGGAATAACCACCGTGTGGCGCTCCCATCGTTCCGATTTGAGTTCTATTTTTTTGTTAAATTGGTACATCTGTTGTTGATATTCCCTTTAAATCTTAGTGTCATAACTTGACATTTGCAAAAGTTACGTAGCCAAGAGTACATCTATCTCTGTGTGTGTTGGCGATTTTTTACAATTGCAGAAATGGATTTAAATTTGCAACAACGAACTTGTATTAAATTTTGCGTAATAAACGGATTTAGTGGCGCACGGACGTTGGAAATGTTGGAAAAGTGTTTCGGCAACGATTCTCTAAAAAAACGGTCGTTTACCAGTGGTACGAGCGGTTCAGAAGTGGTCGTGAGTCAATCAAAGATGATGAACGCAGTGGCAGACCATCGACATCGAAAGTCGGTGAAAAAATTGATAAAGTAAAAGAAATGTTGGTCAATAACCGCAAATTAACCATCAGAGAAATAGCGGAGGACTTGAACATTGCCTATGGATCCGCCCAAGACATTGTGGTTAATGATTTGGGTTTCCGTCGTGTAGCAGCAAAGTTGGTGCCAAAAGACCTCAATTTCACGCAAAAAAGAGACCGTGTTGACGTCGCAAAAGACATGATTTGCGAGGCTGAATCCGATCCCACATTCATCAAAAGGATCATTACTGGAGACGAGACGTGGGTTTATGAGTACGACACGCAATCCAGACATCAGGCAAGTGAATGGCGTTCACCAAATGAGCCGAGACCAAAAAAACCACGTCGTTTTCAGTCAAAAAAGAAGGCAATGCTGACGGTTTTCATGGATTGCAACGGTGTAGTGCATCATGAATTTTTGCCAGAAGGTCAGACAGTAAACAAAGAGTATTATTTGGGCGTTATGAGACGTTTGCGTGAAGCAATTCGCCGAAAGAGACCAGAAATCGTCGCACAGTGCGTCGAGACCGTCGCACAGTGCTATCATTATTCGTAATTTTTTGACGAAAAATGCAACAAATACCATCCAACAGCCACCGAATTCACCTGATTTGGCTCCCTGTGACTTCTTTCTGTTCAATCGAGTTAAAAAACCATTACGAGGAACGCGTTTTAGCAGCCGAGAGGAAGTAATGGAAAAATCGCAGGAAGCACTGATGGACATACCGAAAACCGAATATAAAAAATGTTTCGAGGATTGGATCAAGCGCTGCCATAAGTGTGTTGCAGTCGGTGGGGATTACTTTGAAGGGGACAATATAGATTTCGATGAATAAACTTGTATTTTTAATTTTCTGAATAAATTCCGGGAACTTTTTGATCAAGGTAGTAGAACCAAAAGAGCATTGAAAAATGTCGGGAAAAAATTTCCAAAGATTTGAAAGAATGAGACTTGGTGTTTCCCGGGAGGCAGCTGTATACATGTTCTGTCAGACTCAAGGGTCTTGTATTATATATTGAATGTATTATATATTCCGTGATTCCGGACGGAAATCTGATAAATACTTTCGCAAAAATTTTAGTCCGTGGTAGACAGTGGCTGGGCACGTAAATTTGTCTGTACTTTCCGAGAAAAATAGAGCCCAAAATGAAATATCCTCATATCAGAATTGTTTAACATTGTTTTGAAAAGGGCAGAAAAAGTGTACTCGCCGCGGTGTCTACCACGCACTTTAATTCATCTCAAATTTTTCATCAGATTGGGATCAAAGAATGCATGGGAGTATAAAGGTACTTGAAAAGGAAATGAGTGTGGGCCAGCAGGTGCTGGGAAATAATATAATCTTTGATAATCCGAACTTATCTGGAGCTGTTTCAAAATTATATTTCTACCTGGATAGTGTCTAGGATGTGGTAAATATATCCAGTGTCAATTGTCATGTCTTTGTGGTGTCTAGTAGGTATTCAATAACGCTTAGACAAAGAATATTAGTCATATGCTCTTCTTCTATCTTTCTTCTTCTAAAGCAGATATAATAATCTTTTGAATTTTTTCCCCACGGATTCTATACAGTTTGGTTCAGTGCGGGCATAGGGGCCCGTGAAATTATTTTGTTACTTTCCGGGCCCGGCCCACCATTACCGTCTTAAAATGGTCAAAACGAGGTCTTGGCATCCCCATTGACTACTCGGCCAAGTTTAACACGCAAAAAAAATATGTCCGATTGGCAAATTTTTCTTGTTGCAATTTTAACTGTGGAAAATTGCAACAAAGTTTTCATTATGTCTCGATTCCACAATATCACGCCTGATTCTTCACTTTTCGGCAAATTTTTCGTTCCCCCACCCCTCCGGGGGGGAAGACAACTGGTTTCTTGTAAGACTTGCCCCTTTTGTCTCTGCTATGTATCCTCGTTAAACGTGAGCAAATCTTATAAGTGTAAATATCAGGTTCACAGCATACCACCAACTCCCGTACTAGCACCAGTTGGCGTATTTACCATACGTTCTAATTGTTAAATATTAGTGATACATCCTTTCATATTTAAAATCGTGTTTTTTTACTGAAGATATCACTGTCGACAATGTTTTTACTGAAGAGATAACTGTCGTCAATAAGATGAGGCCAAAGCAGGCGGACGAAGAGGAGATTCTCCGGTCCCTGCCATTAATTAAACCTGACATCAAGAATATAATACCAACCCCAACGTATTACGGTCTGAGGGATCATGAACACAAGATTAGAGAGATACTGCAAGACTGACCGGTTTAAAATGTCATTCTTTCCTTGAACGATAAGAGACCAGAATGCTTGTAGTCGAAATCCCCCAAGAGTCAGTTCGCCACAATAAGTATTAACGTATAGGTTAAGGACTGCGCGTGGATACATATGTATTTTTTGTTACAGGTTCCCCCCACCTTCCCCACCTATTTGAAAAACCCCAACCCTTTCATCCCTTACTCTTTCCTCCCGGTGCTAAACACCTTTTTTGGTGGCTCGCACGGTATTTATGTAGATGTAGCCTTCGCTCTGGCTGCGATTTCCGTGCCCCACATTTCAGTCGGACCTTTGACAGTTGGCGCACGGCTGGGTGTTGGTCACCGCCCTTGCCCTTTCAATCTCTCGGGAGCAGCGCCGCGCCACCCACACTGCACCCCACTTCTCGCCTCCCCCCGCGCCACTTTCACGCACGCACCCCTGTGACCTTCCACTCCATACTCCATTTCACGGACCAGCGGGGGGATGGCCAGTCACCTTTAGCCTTTCAGAATCCAGCACCCGGGCGACCTTTTGAGCCGCCGTGCCCGCCAATGTGTTTTTTATATAGATCGGGTCGATATTATACGAGTACATAAGTCATGTATATTGGCGTTTAATTAGCGTCGACATAACCATATGGATGCTGGAAGATAAATATATGCGCACGCCGCTGCATTCATGTCCTACACACGCCGAGGCCTCTTTCGATTGGCGAGAAAAATTCAAAAGACGCTGTTGTCGAGTTATTTCACAAGATTCGGAACAAAGGAGTTTAACAATGACATAAAGGGAACTATTAAGGCCCCACCGCACTATTTACACGTAAGCAGATCAGATCATAAGGATAAGATAAGGGAGATAGACTACAGTACATATATATATACAGAAACTCGTTATTTCCCCGGACAATCCGAAATAATAATAATAAAAAACTAAAGACACAATAGAAATAGTGAAGACATTCGAATTACTAGCGAGGACAAGATGAAACCCTGCGTAGACACAAGGTTTATTTCTAGGTGCACGTGTATTTTAGCTGCTAGTATATGCATTTGTACAGGGTTCGTCCGGAAAATAAGTGTACTGAGCTCAGGAAAAAAAATTATTACACTTTTACATATCTTAAGCTAATATTCCTCAAAATAGGACCCTTGTGAGTCGATACACTTGTTCCAGCGGCATTTCCATTCCTGGAACGCTCCCGCGAAGGCATCATCGGGAACCTCTCGAAGACACGTCGTCACGGCCTCTTTGACGGCGTCCAAAGTCCCGTATCGCGTTCCTTTCAAACTCCTCTTTACCTTCGGGAACAGAAAGAAGTCCGGTGGTGCCAAGTCCGGGCTGTAGGGCGGGTGCGGAGCGTTGCCACGCCGTGCTTGGCCAAGAAGTCCGACACGACAAACGCGGTGTGAGACGGCGCATTGTCGTAATGCAGCCGCCAGATGTTTTTGATCGCTGACCGGACGCGGGCGACTCGTTTTCGAAGCCTGTCGAGCACTTGGACGTAAAATTCAGCATTTACAGTTTGTCGTTCAGGTACAAATTCCTAGTGGACGACTCCCCTTTTGTCAAAAAACTTATTTGTCAAGACACTTATTTTCCGGACGAACCCTGTAAGTGCGTAAGTACGGGGTTCATTTTACAGTCGAGGCATCGCAGTTGGTAGCGTGTAAGACACACGAACACGTTTCAAGCGTTTAGCATAATTGATAGGAAAGGGTTTGTCATATTTTCGGGCAAATAAATTAAGATCCGGCACTTTTTGTCACTTCAGCTCGAGTAGTAGTTTTAGGGGAGGCGATCGACAGCTGAGTTCATTTGGCCCATATTGGACAGGAAAGGGTGAAGGGGTTAGAGAAACCTGACGTAGGATAATACCGACTCCGGGTTTCTATCCACCCTTTCCTGTCCAATATGGCGCAAATGAACTCAGCTGTCGGTCGCCTCCCCTAAAACTACTACTACAACTAGAGTACCGTTAACAAAAGGTGCCAAGGGGTCCGCAGTTTAACGTCCCATCAGAAGGACGTCGTCAAAGGACTCACTCAAAGTTCTCTCTACAAAGCACCTCGAGTAGGGATCGGGACACCACTGAAATATATCTACCACCACCGAAATTCGAACCCGGTCCTTCTGGGGACGTTAGTCGCCGCATCACCTTGATTACCATCACTTCTATTTCAGATTCCGAATCGAGTCAAGTCAGTGACTATTACATCCCCAAGATAATAAAACAGAACAGCACTAGCGAAAATAAGACTCTTTACTCACGCAGAAACAAAATTAGTGTCGTGAAATACGGTAAATAGAGGATATCGGTAATAGAAGTTAACTGTCGTAGTTTAAAAATTATGGCTGCTGAATTTCAAAACATTCATTTCATTCAAATATTTCATTCTTAGTGCAGTTGCTGGTTTCGTAATAGGAACTGAAGATCTGGTTTTTGAAATAAATCGCACACTAAGAAATAATCCCGAAATCATTCTAAGTTTATAGGAATGATAGAGATAATAAAAAAAGGAGGCGGTGTTTTTATTTCTGTTAAATCCTCGCAAGTCAACAGACATTCAGAGATATTTTCTGATAGCGAAAGTATTTGGTGCTCCACCGAAAATCCGTCTCGAAAGAATCAACTTTTGTGCTTATTATCGGCCAATCAATGCAAATCGCAATTCAGTACGGGAACGAGAAATAGAGATGCAGGCATACATGTCTGGATTTAATGACCGTAATGTGATAAAGAGATTTCAATCTTCCCTCGATAGATACGAGCGTTTACGTTTTCTAAATGGGCGGAAAAGAAGAGGCCAACGGCAAATCGCTTCTGGTCACATATGCTAATAACTCCCAACATCAATTAGCGACAAGGTCGCCCAGGGGTCAATCTACCCATGGGTGTCTTTCGAATAAAGGTAACGATCAAGTTGATTTTTATAAAGGAGAACCGCCGAATGAAGAAAAACGATTATTGGCTGCTGTTGGAAATATTTTAATTTTCATGTTTCTGGGCGGTGTAAAGAAAAATATTTCGCTGGAATAATCAATGGAGGCTGACCTTTGCGGCCTGAGATACAGCTCAGAAAGCGCATCGGTAAATGTAGTGGGTGGTCTCCAATTACCGAAGCGAAGTTCACTCCCAGCTACGTTCCTCCCTCACCGCCATCGGGAGAACGCGTCCGGATCCGCGATACCAATCGTGAAGAGAAAAGTCCAGAAAATAAACACAAACGATCATATTACGGTTAGACACATTTAGGAACAGTGTGATCAATTCGAAGCTTTCCACGAGAGGATGCGGATTAGAGATACGTCGGGTGAGATAACACAAGCCAACAGTGGTTTTGGTGCCGGAGCTTTTAATGCTGATTTAAAGAACGATTGGGGTGCTGAATCCAATTATGACACTAGTATTTTCCTATCAGCTATAGTTTTCGAGATATAGATCTGTTGTTACTTACGTAAAAAAATCTTTTACATGATGATATGGGAATATTATATTAATAATAAAACCCACTAAATATAAATACTTGATTTATTTCTAGGGCTGTTAAATCACCCACAAACACAACAGAATTTTACAATACAATTGAACACAAATACTAAATTTTTTACTGTAATAAAACAAATTGAAAAGAAAAAATACATAAAAACATCACTCAACACATCGGAAGTTTCTTTTGCGCGATTTTCTTGAGTGCACTTGGTTCAAACAGTCTCATTTTAAGCACCAGCAGTAATCTGCCATCATATGGTTATCCCATCTTCCTTGGTAGCCAGCTTCCATTGTTTTTATATCCTGGTGAAATCTTTCACCTTGTTCTTCACTTGTGTCTCCTAAATTTCCAAGAAAATGGTCTAAGTGGCTGTGTAGGTAGTGAACTTTTGTGCTCATATTACATCCAAGTGATTTGAAGTTACTGAGCATAATGTTTACCAGCTCAATATAATTTTCACTTTTGTGATTTCCTAGAAAAGTTTTTATGACCTCAACAAATGACATCCAACTAATTTTTTCAATCTCATTCGTTAACTCGACAAAAGTAGGATCCTTTGTAAGTTGTCTGATTTGTGGCCCATCAAAAGTACCAGCTTTAAGTTTTTCAATACTTATATGGGGCATCGTTAGTCTTAAATAGCCGAAGCATGGTCCATCCTTGTCAACAGCCTTTACAAATAGCTTCATTAGGCCTAGTTTAATATGTAGAGGCGGTAAGATGATTTTCTCTCTTTCAACTAAAGATTCAGCAATGATGTTTTCTTTCCCAACAACCAAGTTTTCTCTCTTAGGCCACTCCTTCTTAATCCAGTGGCTTTGTCTGTCCCTGCTATCCCAGAGGCACAAGAAACTCTTCACCAACAAGGGGAAAGAACATTCTTGATCTGTTAGCCACGAATATACCCGAAAAGGTCTTAAATATAGAAGTTGTTGACGGAATCAGTGATCACAGGGCTGTAAACGCTAAATGTTCTTTAAGCGTAGATAAAGTTAACAAACCTAAGAGAAAGGTGTATTTGTTCAATAAAGCGGACTATGATGGCTTAAAATGTGAATTAAAAAGTTCTTTTTTTATATTTGACGAATTAAGCAAAACTAGTAGTGTCGAGGATACTTGGAATAATTTTCTTAGGATAACACGTTCAGCAATACAGAGGTTTATACCTAATAAATATATAAACGAGAATAAGGAACCCCGATGGTACAACTCTGAAGTACGGAAATCCCTTAGGCGGCATCTAAATCTATATTGTCCCCTTCAAAGTAATCCCCACCGACTGCAACACACTTATGCCAGCGCTTGATCCAATCCTCGAAACATTTTTTATATTCGGTTATCGGTATGTCCATCAGTGCTTCCTGCGATTTTTCCATTACTTCCTCTCGGCTGCTAAAACGCGTTCCCCGTAATGGTTTTTTAACTCGGTTGAACAGAAAGAAGTCACAGGGAGCCAAATCAGGTGAATTCGGTGGCTGTTGGATGGTATTTGTTGCATTTTTCGTCAAAAAATTACGAATAATGATAGCACTGTGCGACGGTCTCGACGCACTGTGCGACGATTTCTGGTCTCTTTCGGCGAATTGCTTCACGCAAACGTCTCATAACGCCCAAATAATACTCTTTGTTTACTGTCTGACCTTCTGGCAAAAATTCATGATGCACTACACCGTTGCAATCCATGAAAACCGTCAGCATTGCCTTCTTTTTTGACTGAAAACGACGTGGTTTTTTTGGTCTCGGCTCATTTGGTGAACGCCATTCACTTGCCTGATGTCTGGATTGCGTGTCGTACTCATAAACCCACGTCTCGTCTCCAGTAATGATCCTTTTGATGAATGTGGGATCGGATTCAGCCTCGCAAATCATGTCTTTTGCGACGTCAACACGGTCTCTTTTTTGCGTGAAATTGAGGTCTTTTGGCACCAACTTTGCTGCTACACGACGGAAACCCAAATCATTAACCACAATGTCTTGGGCGGATCCATAGGCAATGTTCAAGTCCTCCGCTATTTCTCTGATGGTTAATTTGCGGTTATTGACCAACATTTCTTTTACTTTATCAATTTTTTCACCGACTTTCGATGTCGATGGTCTGCCACTGCGTTCATCATCTTCGATTGACTCATTGATTGAATTGAAATTTAATACAAGTTCGTTGTTGCAAATTTAAATCCATTTCTGCAATTGTAAAAAATCGCCAACACACAGAGATAGATGTACTCTTGGCTACGTAACTTTTGCAAATGTCAAGTTATGACACTAAGATTTAACGGGAATATCAACAATAGATGTACCAATTTAACAAAAAAAACAGAACTCAAATCGGAACGATTGGAGCGCCACACGGTGGTTATTCCGGGAACTTTTTGATCAAGGTAGTATATATAAAAGAGAATAAGGAACCCCTATGGTACAACTCAGAAGTACGGAAATCTCTTAGGCGGCAAAGGGTGTGCCATGCCAGAATGAAAAACGCAGTTAAAGATTCCTCCCCTGATAAAATCAACGAAACCATACAGAACTACAAAGCATCTAGGTCCACTGCCAAGAAGGCCTTCCGGAAGGCGCTAGCGGAATTCAAAAGGAAAAAATTAGGCGAACATTTGAACGATAACCCAAAGATGTTTTGGTCCTACGTCAGGGAAGTGCAGGGAAAAAAGTCCACCGTAAACTCATTGAATAACGAAAAGGGGGATAAAGTAACGAGTAGTTTAGATAAAGCCAACATATTTAACTCATTCTTCCAGAGTGTTTTCAACATATCCTCACAAAATACACCCGAGAACCTTCCGAAAATATTTCAGCAGTCAATTCAAGCAATCAATTTTTCCACCCGCGGAATAGAATTACTCCTTAAAAACATAGACTCCAACGAATCTCCGGGACATGATGAGATACCGGCGCGCGTGTATAAAGAACTGTCGGCTGAAATTGCTCCATATCTAGATATAATATTTAAGAAATCATTAGCAGAAGAAAGCGTGCCAAACGGCTGAACTTCGTTAACACCCATATTTAAAAACGGAGACATGGAGGAACCCAGTAATTATAGGCCAATATCGCTCACTTCCATTTCCAGTAAGATTCTTGAACACATCATTGTTAGTTCCATGATGAGGCACTTCGATAGCCAGGATTTATTAATTAATAACCAACACGGCTTCCGTAAGGGTAGATCCTGCGAAACTCAACTCGCACTTTTTGTACATGATGTATTCAACTACGGTGAAAGTAATATTCCAGTTGATGCGATATTCCTAGATTTTAAGAAAGCTTTCGATAAAGTCCCTCATTGCAAATTACTGGCGAAATTGGAAACCTATGGAATACACGAAAGTATTATTAACTGGATTAAACAATTTTTAAGTGATCGTGTCCAAACAGTCGTCCTGGACGGTGCATCATCCGATACTGTCAAGGTCACGTCGGGTGTACCACAAGGAAGTGTCATAGGTCCCCTCCTTTTCCTTATTTACATAAATGACCTCAGTGCCGTAGTTAATAGCAAGCTCCGTCTTTTCGCCGATGATGCAGTAATTTATGGGGACATCCGAAGTCACGAAGACAGAGTCGTGTTAGCTAACGACCTAGATGCAATTCAAAATTGGTGCGATACATTGCAATTGGAATTAATTTTTTAAAAATGCGTAGTAATACATTTTTCTGAAAAGAATAATTCCCTCACTTATAGTTATAAAGTGAAACAAACCAAAATCGCGAGGGTAGATTCCTTTAAATACTTGGATGTAACAATTTCTCACGATCTGTCCTGGGGAAAACACACACGAGAAATATGCGGTCGTGCTAATAAAAAATTGGGATTTGTGAAAAGAGTGTTAGGTAAATGCGATGAAAAAGTGAAAGAACGATGTTTCCTTGCCTTGGTCCGGCCCCACCTAAAGTATGCTGCCAGTATATGGGATCCTCATAACAAATTTGGTTTCGGAATTAGATCGAGTTCAGCTGAGGGGGGCTAGATTTGTCAAACATTGTTATGACCAACTCAGCAGCGTATCCACTATGCTAGACAATTTAGGTTGGGATTCTCTTACACAGCGGCGTTTACAATTTTGATTAATCTTATTAAAACATTGAAAGATGGGCCCTTTTCAGATGACATCAAGGATATAATACGAACCCCAACGTATTACGGTCGAAGGGATCACAAATATAAGCCTAGAGAGATAGACTGCAAGATTGACAGGTTTAAAATGTCATTTTTTCCAAGAACGATAAGGGACCAGAATGCTTGTAGCCGAAATTCCCCAGGACTTAGTTCATTACAATAAGTATTAACGTACAGGTTAGGGAATTCGCGAGGATGTGTATACATGTGCGTATGTATGTATATATATATATATATATATATATATATATATGTGTATATATATATATTTTTTTTCTTACAGGTTCCCCCAACCTTTCCTCACCTAACCGCCAACCCCCTCAACCCTTACCCTTCCCTCATGGTGCTACACCCTCTGCCACACACCTTTTTGGTGGCTCGCAGGGTATTTATGTAGATGTAGATGAAACAAGGATATTTTGTGTAGCCACTTTGCTGCCCAAGAAGAAAGTTCACCATTTTTTAATCTACACAAATCACCCAGCGATGTTCCTGGTAATTTATCTTCTGTAAGACCAATGCTATTGTATCGTATTCTTCTTTAATTTTAGTTGAATGAGCGATTGGTATTGCGCCAAACCTGTTACCATTGTGAAGAAGTACACATTTTAAACTACGCTTGGAGCTATCAATAAACAAACGCCAATCACTAGCATCATATTGTGATAGTAGTCCCATTTTTTTCCCAAAGACCCTTAACGTCTAAACAAAATGTAAGATTGTCTTCTTGAGTAAAGAAGGGTAGCATATCCTTTTCCCTTGTGCGATAAAAACTTATTTTTGAACCAGGTTGCAGTAAATTCTTTTCATGCAGTCTTGATGCTAGTAGTTCGGATGCTTCCTTCGATAAGTTCAGTTCTCTAGCAAGATCGCTTAGTTCATCTTGATTAAATAGTTGAGGAATTGTTGATATCCCCTCGTAGTCACTGCCACTATCGTCAATAGAATGAGAAATGTTTTCAAATAACTCAAATTCTTCCTTAGATATATCTGGTAACGTCTGAAATATTGGGATCGGTATTTCTTCTGAATGGGGTACCGGGCGTCTAGCGGAAGGCAAATCTGGATATGTCCACTTGTGGCGATTTTTTCGATTAATTCCCGAAACATTTGCTATGCAAAAATAACAGTCGTCAATATGGTTCACAGGTTCTCTCCACACCATTGGCACACCAAACTTTAGACTTTTCCTTTGTCCTGTTGTCCATTGCCGCAGATGTTCAGTACATGTTTTATCTTGGTCACCAAGCTTAACACCAAAATATGCCAAGTATGCACGTTTCACAAAGTCTGTAATATTTTTCCTATTTTCTTTTACCATATATTCCCATGTATACTTATGGATATATTTAACTTTGAAAATTATTTTCCGGAATATATCACATATTAAAACAACTAACCATAAGATGTGCCATATCTAAAAAAGTAGAGCTGTTAAATAAAAACGGATTTCATATTTTGATTCAGCTCTACAAATATAGTTCAAATCAGCACAAAGATTCCCGGCACCAGAAAAAGTTTTTTTGTAGGCCTGTGTAATAGTTGAAACCGAAAAGGTACAAGAGAGATAAAAGGAATATATAAAAGAACTGTATGGTAAAGAACTTAGGCCAGCAAGGTTAGACATAGAATGCGAATATGACGTAGATGAGGGTAGCTGAGGTCTGGCATTCTCGACCATTAGATAAAAAGGGCTTTAAGGAAAAATTCCATGAAACTGCGCGATTAAGGGAGACCACGTGAAATAAGACCGTTGGGACTGAAAACAAAACTTTGGAACTGCTGAAAGATTTCGCGGAATGTGGGGGGAAGAGGTTATATACACTGAATCGTACCATTTGGGGAAAAGGGATTTGGCCGCAAGACTTTGCCAAATCAATGTTATTTCCTATTCCGAAAAAGGTAAGGGCTACATCGTGAGAGAACTACAGAATAACAAGTTTGATTTCCCAAGCCTCTGTATTGGTTTTGAGGACCATCAGCTAAAGGATAGAGGGCAGAGCAAATGACTGCTTAGGGGATAACCAGTTTGGGTTTAGGAAGGGAAGAGGTACGCGTGATGCCATTGCAGTAATAAGATCACTAATCGAGAGGAATATAGAACACATTAAGGACGACAAAACAAGATCGGTGTTAGTTCCTATTTCAAAAAAGGCAAAGGCTACATCATGTGAGGATTACAGAACAATAAGGTTGATATCCCACGCAGCTAAAGTTATTCTCAGGATCATCAAAAAAAGCATTAGTTGCAGCCAAGGGGTTGCAAACATTGCTGAGTGAATTGGAGGTTCAGTGCGATAAATATGGGATGAGAATCAATATTAATAAAACAAAGGTTATCCGATTTTCCAGAAAGAAAAAGGCTAAGCTAAATATTAAAATAGGCGGGGAAAAAATAGAGCAGGTAGAACATTTTACGTATCTCGGAAGTGTTTTGGACCAATACGGTCAAACTAGTAGGGACGTACGGAGAAGAATATCGCTAGGCAAGGAGGCTTTCTCAAGGAGGAGCGAGTTGATGACGGGGACGTTGAGTAGGGATGTTAAGACAAGACTCGTAAAAACTCTGATATGGAGCGTAGCTATGTACGGCGCGGAAACGTGGTCACTGAAGCAGGAGGATAGACGTAGATTGGAAGCTTTTGAAATGTGCGCGTGGAGAAGAATGGAGAAGGTGAAATGGACCGAAAGGAAAACAAATGAGGAAGTACTAGAGATGGTGGGTGAGGTGAGGGGTTTGTTGAGAGAAATCCTTTGGAGGCAGGAAAAATGGATGAAAGGCGTATTGAGCGGTAGTGGAATGTTGAAGAAGGTAATAGAGGGGAGGATGTTGGGCAAACGAGGAAAGGGCAGGAATAGGATAAGGATGTTGGACGGGATGAAGGGAGGAAGGAAGTACACAGATGAAGAGGGACCTGATGTAGAGTAGGTTTTCTTAGGAGTTACAAAATATTTATTTGATAGTTATGTCCATCCGAACACCTACCTTAACCGGTAGATTACCTAGTAATAATTGATAAACAACTGAGAAGTAGTGCAGATTATTTTCAATATACCTTCCAGTAATATCGACTGAAATTTTTATCTACGAATGTTTCACAGAACGCGTAGATCTCCAGAAGAAAAAAATCATGTCTTGTTTTAGTTACTAATGGTGTACGTGTGTAAGCAGGACTTCGCCCCATCAACGAAAAGGAGAGTGGGAGCCTCCTTTCTCTCCGCGAGCGAGTTTACCACGGCCTTGAAATAGCATTCAGCACTCACGGAGGGTGGGCAATTACCCCCTCCCCATCCGCCCCTGTCATTAGGGAGGAGGCCGTCCAACCCACATTCGGAATTTACAAACCCGCCCTCTCGAGAATACTTTCTCGCGAAAATCTACACGTGGGCATGATGACGTGAACCCCGACAGACAGTATATGCTTGCCCGCCTTCAGAAGAGCCAGTATTAGCCAACATTTTGTTCGGACGCAGAAATAACGTAACTAATCCCCATGCATGATACTTAAAATAATTATATCACAATGGGCTAACAATACATTTTCAACATTATCGCTAAAAAACACATCCAATTTAAGCTAGAGATTTATTCTGTAATTTAACTTTCGCTCATTGAGTGATTACCAATCTAGCTCCTCTTGGTTCGCTACCCAGGCTTTCATTACAATTTAGGAAGTATTTTTGTCAATTGTTTTGTGCATTGTGATGACACCTCCTGCCACACACCTTAGCGGAGGCTTGCAGAGTACCATATATACTTTAAAAAATGGGTAATGATAAATACTTGGAAAAATAAAAATTTCCGTCCGAACGCCTACTGCATTGGGAACACCGAAATGGAATGTGTAGACTCAATGAAATACCTAGGCGTTATTGCCCAAACTCAGGGCCTTCCCTAGGTGAAGCATATACTACGGGGAATATGTGGACAAGCTAACCAAAAATTAGGATTTATGAGATGAGTACGGGGGAAATGAAATGAAAAGGATGAAGAGGCTATCATTTAGTATGACTAGACGATTATAGGACGAGAAGACCTTCCATAAATGGAACCGAGCAGCGATTGACTGTCAGTTTGACAAGGCTGAATAAGCGCACGTGAAAATTGGAAGGATGTCTCCCTAGCAATGAAGTTTAAAATACGCTACCAGCACAATAGTAACACGGTAGCAGAGATCATGCCTAAAAAAATTAGTGACATTAAGTGAAGAACAGATTGAAGATGTGTAATCTGCAGGTCCACAACTGTCTGGTGTGTAACCACCCCCCTGCCACACACCCTGCCGACGACTCTCAGGCTTCTAAATAAAACCATATCACTAAAATTCGACCTTCCAAGTGAGGTTCCAGAAGATCTGTAAGATACTAAGTACCGAGAAGAATGGTGATATATACCCGGTGAGTTTATGAAGACAAAAATAAAAATGAGCCAACTTTAAGAATTATGTTTTAAATTGTTAACTAAATCGGGAAGTTTTACTCGGTAATGATCTTTTCCCGCACAAGGATGGAATTTCACGAAGCCAAATCTTCTACAATAATCATTATACTCGGTGATATTTGTGGATCATGAGAATGGCAATCGCTGATCGGGAGGTCACTCCGGGCCGATCCCCAAGATGGAAGCGAAGATCAATTCAGGAGGACCTTGAGAAGGGACACTCGCGCCACACAGAGCGACTCTCCCGTCAACGGATCCGCGAAAACAAGGAGTCCGCGACCCCTGCCTGCCATCCGACGGAGCGCTACAGAGAGATACAAACTTGACCCCGTCGCGCCGCCCCGAGTGGCGGCGAGCCAAGGAAACAAACGGGGGACTATTATGGGACGACGGCGATCGAAATATCAGCGGATGCCTGCCTCCCCCCTCCCCCGGCCGAAGCCGCGCGGCCATTCATCAGAAGCGCTCCCGCACAATGGGCGGCCGTGGAAAGGGTGGTTACCAACACAGCCTAGATGGATCGGCCCTCCCGCCAGACGCCGTGAGAATTTAACAAACGGCCAAAAAACGTTAAAACTTTGAGAACTCTGCCAGTAAGAGGCTGATGGACCCAGCGTCCAACCACCACCAATTTAGCATACATTGAGAACATCATCTTATTCAGTCCCTCTTTATTGCCGTAGTAGGAGGTGGGTAACAATACATTTTAACAATCATCGCTAAAGAGACATCCTTCCAATCGATGCAAAATATGTAATTTAACCTTCCCTCCACGGGAGATACCCAAACTGGCTCCTATACGATCAATGCTCATTAAACTCTAATAACCCAATTCACCGATTTAATGGCATTTAGTAGAAGTTTACTAAGGGAAGTTGCCAAACCATTTTAATGAAATCGCATATTAAACTATCCTGGGAGAGATAATGTAAATAGAATTAGAGATATGAAGTGTAGAACAGACAAATTTCTTTTCCTCAAACGATTAGGGATCAAAATAATTTCCCACCGCGCTGGGAGGGAAGGTGTTTTGGGTCAAGGGTAGTCTGGTGTGTTATATCACCCCCTGCTCTCTGGCAGTTGCTTGAAGGGTACTATGTAATGTAATGCGTGTTAGAGAGTTCATTAAGAAAGATAGTAATCACCGAAATGCTGACGGTACGCGGAATCACTCCCTAAACATCTCTCGCTCAGCAGTCTACAGGTTCATTCCAAGTAAATTTATGAAATCCAACACGAAACCTAGATGGTACAACGGGGATGATAAAAAGTCGTTAACACGTCAAGATGAAAAATATAAGGAACGATATCGGTAGCAACAAATTGAATGAGATTACTTTTTTATTTATGGTTAAATTACAGATTAAATCTCACTCATAATTTGGAAGAATATCTCTTTAGCTGCTGAAAAGATATAGAGGTTGTAAATGCTCATCGTACTACAGTAGATGAGTTCATGTCAATAAAATTCGAAACATTAAGTGCAGAACAGAATGACTTAGAATGTCATTTTTCCCCACGAACGATAAGGGATTAGAATAGTACTATCCGCCCGGGCAGGGGACAAAGTCGTATTCTGGATAAGAAGTACCCTGCCACACATTCCAGCGGTGGTTTGCAGGGTGCCATGTACTGTGGTATAGCACTTTATTTCAAAGTCTGAATATGCGCAACTAAATATTTCAAAAACATAAAAAAATGAAGTTCACGGTTTATAAGAAAAGCATTGAAACTGATCTTTTCGGAAGACAACATCGAGCGTCTTACGGCGGAGAGGGTGGGGGAGAGGGTGGGGGAAAGGGTGGGCGGGTGGGGAAACCCCGGTGCGAGGGAAGTGGAGGTTGGTCAGGTTGGCCCCTCGGGCCCGCCACCGTTTCGGAGGGCGTCAGACCGAGAACGCAAAATCCCGATACCGGACTGAGAAAAACAAAACCCTGGGGGAAAGTATTACTCAATTACCCGGGGTGCACACTCCTGAGAATAAGGGGATATGTAAGTTGTCTCCTTGCTAGGTTTCCTCCTGCTTTCTGGCTAGATTTTCCCTTTCCCCTTACAACACACCTTTTGTGGTGGCTCGCAGGGTATTTATGTAGATGTAGGTCACACCGAACAAATTTGTAAACATACAGGGTTCGTCCGGAAAACAGGCAAAAACGTCCTGATTGTATTATATATTCCTCTCAATTAGTGATCTCATTACTGCAATGGCATCACGAGTACCTCTTCCCTTCCTAAACCCAAACTGATCATCCCCTAAGTAATCATTTGCCTTACTCTCTATCCTTTTGTTGATGATCCTGAGAATAACTTTAGCTGCGTGGGATATCAAACTTATTGTTCTGTAATCCTCACATGACATAGCCTTTGCCTTTTTTGGAATAGGAACTAACACCGATCTCACAAAATCTTCCGGCCAGATTCCTTCTTCATAGATACTACGAATCAGTCCATATAGGGCCTTCTTCCCGCATTTTCCTAAACATTTCAACAGTTCTACAGGTATGTTGTCGACCCCCACGGCCTTATTGGCTTTTATCTCCTTTAATGCCCTTTCTATTTCATCGTCGAGTATGCCTGGACCTAAGCTATCTTCTTCTACGTCATGTTCCTTTTCTATGCCTAACCTTGTCGGCCTAAGTTCTTTACCATACAGTGTTTCTATATATTCCTTCCATCTCTCTTGGATTTTACCTGGTTCAACTATTATCTTACCACACTTATCTTTAACTGCTGGCACAGATCTTAACTTAACCTTGCTGCATAAGCTCACCAATTTCACCCTTCTTCTGAAAACTTTCTATATCCTCGCATTGCGTATCCAACCATTCTCCTTTTGCTTTATTTTAGTAGTAATATGCAGTAACAAATTGAATAAATCTTTTAAGAAGAGGTAAGCAGTCCACTCTTGTGTTTTGAACCGAAATATAACTTTGCATGTCTAATTATAACGCACAAAATTTGTTATTTAGCAAAACCAATATTTTGTTGGTGCTTCATGACAGTGGTGCGTGCATCTCCTGGGGTTTCCCACAGGCTCGGGCAAGGGACGGACATACGTATTCGCCGACGCTTCGACGGACGACGACATCCAAGCGCCAGCGGGAGTGGAGGACCTGACCCGGTGTACACCAGAGACGCTTTAATTGAATCAGTTATAGTACTAAAGGCAAAGTAACGAAAGAATTACAGGTTTATTCTCATCATAAAATGTGAATGCCACACCCTGGACTAGCGTGAAGAAGTATCAATAAATCTTATCAAGGTCGACAAGGAGATATCATCTATGAGATATCACCATCTCTCATAATTTGCCACTCCAAATTCGACCACTGCAAGTGTGGTGCCCTCATAATATTTTCAGCACTCTGCAAGTCACCGCTAAGATGCGTGGACGAAGGCGAATACCCACCAGAAGAATTTCGACCCAAAATAACTACTATTCATAAGACAATATTTCATTGGTGATCTTACCAGCACCTTTATTTTCACTTTCTCTTTACAAAATATATAATTTTCGTTTGAAAACCATATTGTTCACTTTAAGGGCAAAATCAAATGTTCGTGCAAATAGAATAATCACTTACAAAATGGAATTAATTTAAATGAAATCCGGCTCCACTCACAATAACGCCCCATGATAGCACACATGCATATTCATCTACAACGCAAAATCAAAACAGACTCGCATTCTCCATTGTGTCTAGTATCGAACACCGACACTGATGCGATTGATCGATAACTGCCGGAATGAGCACGACTCGAGGAAACAAGGCAAGCGGCCAACCCCAACCAACCTCGCCATAACTCAACCCAACACATCGAGTGCCACCGCCGCAGGCGCGCGGATCGGGTTTCGGTGCTTCGCAGGACGCTTGACCCGGCTGGCCCTCACACATTCACCAGAGCCACCGAGAGAAAAGCGGCGGGACGAGAGTTTCATCCACGGAAATAAATAGCCCCGGAAAGGGGGAGCGGAGGGGGGAATCAGGAAGGTAAGGGGCGCACAGGCAAAACGTTCATCTTGCAGGCACGGGACGAAAAACGAATTACGGAAATACACTTCGCTTCTAATTCGGGAATTCCGAGAGTTCGCCGCAGTGTCGCAGACGGAATGAATGAAAGGCTTGAGAGAGGGATGTAAAAAAAGACGCCAAGGCGGGAAGGGAGAGGACCCCCCTTCTCGCTCCAAGGATAGCCAGGGCCGCCCGCCCACTCGCGCGTGCGGGGAGGGGGGGGAAGGGGAAGGAAGCGAGAGTTAATGCCCACCCACGCACGCACAGGCCTACTCATTCGAGCATCCTCGCCCGGAGGGAGACAGAGAGAGATTGGGACGTCGCGTCCCGAGGGATCTACGGATGCTGGAGGCGATACGCCGCAGGACCACGACATCCAACATTCCGGATGGATCACGTCAACGTGGATCACCCGAAGGCGGTACACTTCACATAAAGGAACGCCCGATTGCTACTCACTCTGAATCAATCGCCCGTGATTGGCCACGCTTCTTCCCTCCGGGACCAACGGTGAACACGTGCACTTCTGGCTGACCGAGACTCACAAACCAAGACACGCAATTGAAATTTCATCTCTCATCGCGTTATCGCACTGGCATTTCGTTGACGTTCCTCCAAAAACAATTTTTCAATCGAGTATGAGATCCAATTACACATGACCCACTTTACATGTCGAGACGCACTATTGTAGTTTCCCCGGAATTTCAACGGGGTTATAACAAAGGCGTTGAAATGATGCACTTTCGCTCTCCCATCGAGAGACCCTGACAATGGGTCATCGAGGTATTCCTATCCGCATGCAGAGTGATCCGATCTGAAATATCTTAGGCGTTTCAAAGCACTACAATACTTCAATCGTACTCATAGTTACTTGAGATTTCTTTATTTTTTTTATTTTTGGCCAGAGAGGAAATGACTCCTGCATTCACCGCCTTAAAAAGACACCGGAAACACATGGTCAACATCATTCAAGCTCATTCAGTAGGTCATAATATGCTTAAATTCACTCTTTCCCACAGACACTGATTGTGTCTTGTGAACACGGCATTCCGTTGCCCCTCGAGTGTTTCGCAAATGATTCCGGTGTCATTCGCCGATTTGGCGATTAATTTCCCCATTGCCTCTGGCGTGCGCGCGCACCATCGCGCCCGGGTGCCTCCCCCCCCCACCCCCCGCTCAAGTTACAGCCGTCGTATCCCCGAATACCTCCACCGCCACCCCCCCTTTCGTTTCCCGCTCACAAAACGGACAGCCCCCCCCCCGGGGGCACACCACACAGCCCTGCCCCCGTCCCACTTTCCATCCCTCCTGAGCGTTTTTGGCGACACCCCGGAGAGCGAGAGGGGGGCACGAGGGCCCCCTTCCCACAAACACCAATCTACGATCCGCAGCCGCAATTCCTGCGAGCGCTGTTTTTTTGTCTCCGACGTCATCCACTTCCCGACCGATAGAATCCACATCCTGATTTGGCCGAAGTGCACTTGAAAGTGTCTAAAAAATGATTTCAAAATGAGTGAACCTAAAGCGTGTCGCGCTCGAAATATTTCCGAATGTTACGTCAGATTGGCACGCAGAGATTGTTTTAGGGTTTGTTTAATATGACATTTCGTACACACAGACCACTCTCGAGGAGCAATCATGATGAGAACACATCGTCGACAAAGATGTTCGTTTTTCCATCACGCCAAGCGAGTGCACTACCATTGAGGTTTGCTCGAGATCTTTCCCACAAGGAATGATTTGAAGTTCACGGAGCGGCACGTGACTCCCAGTCCGCAAGGCTGAATGGAGAGAGGGACTGGACCCTCGAGACGAACACTCCTTCGGCGAGATGCCGAGAAAATAGGGATGCCGAAATGGCAACGGGGCCAATCAACATTATGCACGGTGAATGCACGGATGTTGACCTATTAGACGACCTTTTTAAAGCGACTTTGGTTCCAAAAAATTTGTACAGAGTTAACCAAAAGCCATATCAACAAATAGTCACCGATCATTTGTTATAAACGAATAAATGCTGGGTATGTCAGAAGAGGAAAAAGGAGACAGAGAGGGAGAGAAAGATGTCGGAAAAATTGGGAAGAACTCAAAGGAGAGGAAAAGTGCTTTAAACGAGGATTATGTTGAATGGCAATGGGGGTTCGATGAATCTGTGAAATGCAGACACGGAGAGCGGAGAACTGCACGACATTACGCGTGGCGGAGGGAGGAAAAGGGAGTAGACAGGTTGGACGGCATGGGGGAGAAAGGTCCCCTACGAAGCAGAAGAGCTGCTTAGTGCGATGCGTAACACGTTGGGCATGGAGTGCCTCGTGGGTCAGCCCAACAACAGGTTCAGAAGAGCGCCAGTGCTAACCCCCCTGCGACCTTCGACGATTTAACTTAATCGGAAGACAACTGCGAACAATAACTTGAAAAACAATGGCTCCAAGATGCGACTATCACACTGAGACTAAGAAACTAAAACTGTTCAAGGAACAACAATACGCAGATAAATCATAAGATGGAAATAATTATCACAGGGCACGGTGATAAAACCAATCCACGCAAATGACTCCAGGAGACGTTAAACGAAATGTGAAGTCTCAAGAAATGTATATCGAGGGAGAGAGGCTTGAAAGACGAGGGAAGTTGATGACCAGAACAAGAAGTTGTGCCCCCCCCCCCCCAAGGTCGCTGGAAGGTAGTGGGTGGAGAGAGAGGAAGAGGGCGCCGCGAAACCCATCAGCAAATCGGAAATTCACCCGACAGTCTTGGCGCACCGAACAACGGAGCAACGGGGGGAGGGGTCCGGAGGAGCACGCTTCAATTTCCGTTTCCAGAGGAACACTTGGGAAAACATTCCCTCCTGAGCCTTTCGTGGAAACGCCTACGAAATGAGGACGTATGGCGTATTGTAGTCAATGTAATCCGTTCCCCAGGGGTGGGCAGGGGCAGGAAAGAGCGCTCGCTACTTCGCGACACGGAAGAGGGGTCCAAGGAATGCCACGCATTCTCTCCAATATCCGCGCGGGCTATTAATACCTATTAATATGAAAGGCCCTTAATATATCATTCGCCTCTATAAATTATCCCAAGAAACCCCTCCCCTCCCCCACCCTAGCCAGCAATTCCTCGTTTGTCTTCCATCTTTCTGTCCATTTCACCTTCTCAACACCAACGTTTCAAAAGCCTCCAATTTACGTATATCATCCTGCTTCAGTGACCATGTTTCTGCGCCATACATAACTACGGTCAATTTCAAAGGTTTTACAAGCTTTTTCTTAAAACCTTTACTCAACCTCCCTGTCACCAATTCTCTCCTCTTTGTAAAAGCCTATTCTCCTAGCGCTATTCTCCTCCTTACGTCACTACTAATTTGACCATTTTTATCCAAAACACTTCCGAGATACGTAACTGTTCCTCCTGTTCCAATTTTTCCTCTCCTATTTTAATGTTTGTTAGCCTTTTTCTTTGTGGAAAATCGCATAACCTATGATTTATTAATATTGATTCTTTTCCCATATCTATCGCACCGAACCTTCAATTCACTCAGCAATGCTTGCAACCCCTTGGCTGACTGAGCAATTAACGCTTCCTCATCAGCAAGCCTAACCGATTTTACGAATTCCCCTCCGAATTTCACACCTCTCATATCTTCAGTTCTTCCCGTGCCTCTCTAAAAAATTTCTCCAGGTATACCTTGAACAGCACAGGCAATATTGGACAACCTTGTCTTACACCTCTTCCCAACACTGCCCATCCGGAGACTCTCCATCCACTTGCACCTGAACAGTCTTGAGACTTTCTATATTTATTGATTTAACATATAACAATCCAAGGCCTCTAAAATATATTACTAATAATACTTTGAATTATATTCAATCATTGCGGCAAAGCACTAGATTGTCTCGTCTTCGTTCTAAAATAAGTCTTTTTGAAATACCTGCGAAGAAGCCACGAATTGCGAAAAACGAGTGAAAGAAACTGCTTCGAGAGAAACCCGAAGATGAGGAGAGAGGGGGAGGGCTCTTTTTATTTCTACGGCCGACTCGTCGCAGCAACTGCCAAATTGAAAGTGAGTGACAGGTACACAGCTCATATTTTGACAGCAGTAACCGGAGAACAAAATCAAAATGTCGACGATTAATCGGTGATATTTTTGTCGCTGCCGTGAACGACTGCGGCCAGAGTACGCTGCTAACCTTCGCGTATTATCTGCTCACGGATACCTGGATGCAGTTACCATGCAACGGAGATGAAAAATGACGCACGAGGAAGTCGAGGATGGACTGTCTGTTGCTTCTATATGCACGGCCACTGATCCAGTTCCCTGGGTTCCGAGCACGTGCACGGGAGCGTTTGGGACCGACCCAATGCTGCGAGTATCTAGTGCCGGAGGAATGGGGAAGTTTAAGCATTTTGTTGTGATACAACGAAAACAAAAACCGGGTGATTGCAGGGGGCTTTCATTTTACATAATCAGTAACTCAGTAATGTTTATGTCAGTTAAAAAAATTAATTCCGAGACTAACATATCACCGAATAGAAATTTTCGACGCAAAATAATCAAAAAAATTTGTAAATCATAGACGTGAAATGCAATGGTAACAAGATATGATATCTCCTCTTTAACGTTTTACAAGTCGGTAAAATCAAGAAAGACCGTACGTGAGGAGGGATACAGACAAAAAACACTGTAGCGGGGATAGTATACGAAAAGTATTAACTACTACGAAAGAATCTGCAAGATTGGTCAGCATGTGTTTTGATGATTGTCTATTAACAAAATTTAACAATTCAGTTTAATAAATTAATTAACACACTTCCCAATCTATCGCTATAATATTTCGAAATACGTAGTAGGAACCCAAGCACTTAAACCTTCGGCAAAGGCCGTGTTGACTAATTGTGATGAGAAGTAAAAGTGAACGTGGACATTGATGATTGGAATAATAAAATTTTAATGTTTAAAGGACCTATTTCCGGACGAATTCATCACCCTCGCGACGAATCCTACTTGCCAGTCACATCGGAAACACGTTAGTCTGCGCGCGACATGAGCGTGACTCTAGTTGATTCCACGTGGTGGCTTGGCGTAGGGCACCAAGTAACGTTAAGGTTCCCTGGAGACACCGGTGAATTTTAATACGGGGAATGTGTGAACAATCTAACAAGAAATTAATTGATGAGAAGAGTACTGGCTTAATGTGACCACAAGGTCAAAGAGGAATGCTCTTTCCCTGTTTATGCCCAAATATTAAGAATATGCTGCCGGTGCATACAGCGTTCGTCCGGAAAATAAGTACTGATTTTTTCCCTCCGCTCCAGGCGCGCCCAGCACCGCTCTGACGGGCTGCGATTGGAGGGGGGTATGTTGGCAAGCGACGCTGAAAAAGGCAGTCGGTTCCGAGCTGTGGTGTAGTGAGGAGCTCTGTTAACGCGAACCTCCACGCTCGACCCACGTCACGGAACGCGATGCCGAAGTTTTTGGAGCAGCGTTATTCCATCAAATTTGCGGTAAAGCTTGGGAAATCGTCTACCGAAACTTTCGGTATGATTAACCAGGCCTACGGGGAGTCAGCCATGTCCATAAACATGATCTTTCGGTGGCACAAGATGTTCGTGGAGGGCAGAGAAGAGGTCGACGACGAACCACGGCCTGGACGCCCATCAACGGCACTCACCGACGAAAATGTGCGAAAAGTTCGCGATGTACTGAACTCTGATCGTCGTCTTAGTGTTCGGATGATAGCAGAGCAGTGTAATGTGCCAAAAACAATAGTGCACGAGATTATTAGGGACCAATTACAGATGCGAAAAATTTGTGCAAAGTTGGTGCCGAAAGTGCTCAGTGATGATCAAAGACTCAATCGTTTAGAAATCGCGACACAACTTGCGGATCACTGCAAAAATGATCCACATTTTTTAGAGAACGTTGTTTCGGGTGACGACACGTGGGTCTTTGAGTACGACCCGAAGTCGAAGAGACAAAGTGCGGAGTGGCACACCCCATCATCACCCCGTCAAAAGAAAGCTCACATGAGCAAATCTCGGATAAAGGCGATGCTCATTGTCTTTTTTGACAAAAGGGGAATCGTCCACTAGGAATTTGTACCTGAACGACAAACTGTAAATGCTGCATTTTACGTCCAAGTGCTCGACAGGCTTCGAAAACGAGTCGCCCGCGTCCGGTCAGCGATCCAAAACATCTGGCGGCTGCATTACGACAATGCGCCGTCTCACACCGCGCTTGTCGTGTCGGACTTCTTGGCCAAGCACGGCGTGGCAACGCTCCGCACCCGCCCTACAGCCCGGACTTGGCACCACCGGACTTCTTTCTGTTCCCGAAGAAAAAGAGGAGTTTGAAAGGAACGCGATACGGGACTTTGGACGCCGTCAAAGAGGCCGTGACGACTTGTCTTCGAGAGGTTCCCGATGATGCCTTCGCGGGAGCGTTCCAGGAATGGGAACGCCGCTGGAACAAGTGTATCGACTCACAAGGGTCCTATTTTGAGGAATATTAGCTTAAGATATGTAAAAGTGTAATAAATTTTTTTTTCCTGAGCTCAGTACACTTATTTTCCGGACGAACCCTGTACGATACCTGGGATACTCACGAAGTTAGATTGATTTCCGAATTGGATCCCATGCAGCGTAGGGGAACTGGATTTGTAAAACTATTTTTATTTCTACGGAATTGTTACCATTTGGCAGTTTATCAGGTGCTATCAATACATGCAATCAATTAAGTTCCTGCTTACACTTTCACTTTACATTTGACATCCATAACATCTATATATAAAATTGCATTTATAGAAGTATCGTCTATATGAAATCATCGCAAACATTTTTTACATCTTTTATTAAAATATTCTTTGGGATTTTTTATAAATATCATAAGGCAAATTTAATAAAATATTTCGTGGGATGACGACTACGGAAGTCTTGCCTCCCCCGCTGCCGGGCACGACACACGGCCGCTTGGGCCGAGTCCCGAGACTCAATTTCTCTCATGTGTCCATCATTTTTCATGGGAGTAATAATTGAAGTAGTTTCCCGTTGCCTTCCTCAATAGTGTTTTTATCGTGACACCATCACTTAATGGCCGCCCCACTGGGGTCAGACGCCTTTGCAGCCGCCTCACTGAGGAACAGACGCTGCGTGGATCTTTCGTCTGGCTCCTAACCTTCGACCTATCTAGCATGGGTGACCCTGCCAGGAGCAATTATTATTACTCTCGCCAGCACAGCTCTCGGGGTCATCGGAACGCACAAACCCATCCACCACGACAAGGTTGGAGTCAATGGGACGTAAGGACAATGTTAAGGGCAAGCAAATTAGAGAATATTAGGCGAGAGATGGAAAGAGGTAATATAGCTGTTTTAGGCCTAAGCGTGGTGAGATGGAAGGATAGCTAGGATTACTGGAGTGATAATTATAGAATAACATACAGCGGCGGGGACGAGAGCCAACGAGGGGTTGCCGTAATATTAAATAAAGAGGTAGGAAGAAGCGTAGTCAACATAGAGCAAGCAACTGATAGAATCCTACTCGAGATTAAAGCAGAGCCGACGAACTTGGTCATTGTTCAGGTATACATGCCACCGAGCTACCACAAGGAGGAAGAAGTCGATAGGATGTACGAGGAGTTAGAGGATATTATCGCGTGTGCTCCAACAGGGAAACATTTGATAGTGATGGGGGATCGGAATACGACGGTAGGCGAAGGAAGAGATGGTGGTGAAGTGGGGGACTATGGGTTCGGCACGAGGAATGAACGCGGGGAGAAAGCAATTGCATTCTGCAGGAGACAGGGGTTAGCCATCACCAACACATGGTTTAGACATCACAAACGGCGTAGGTATACATGTAAAATTCCAGGGGACTCAGAAAGATCTCAGTTGGATTAAATTATGGAAAGGTACAGGTTTAGGAACAGTGTGATAAATTCGCAGTTTCCCAGGAGCGGATGTGGAATATGACCACAATTAAGTTGCTATGAAATGTAACGTCCGTTTAAAGAAGATAAAGCAAGAGCGGTGGGTTAGGAAATGGAATTTAGAAGCATTAAATGGATTAACGAGGAAGGAGTATCAGCAGGCTGTAGAGAAAAAGATGAATGACGGTAATGAACTGAGTACTATCGCAGAAAAATGGGAATGTATCAAGCAAGGGATATCGGAAGCCGCGAAAGACACTATCCGAACCGTTAACGGGAAAAAGAAAAGGAAACCATGGGTAACATACTATATGATATGATTGTAAAGATGCAGGAGAGAAGACGATGGAATAATGCTAACACAGAGTTAGGCAAAATGAAGTACAAAGAGTTAAACAATAAATTGAGAAGGGCTACAAATAAAGCAAAAGAAGAATGGTGGAAAACGCAAAGCGAGGATATGGAAAGTTAACAGAAGAATGGTGAAATTGGTGCTCTATACAACATGGTTAAATTATTATCGGGAAGTAGGAAGGTAAGATCTTTGCTAACAGTTAAAGATAAGTTTGGTAAGATATCAGTTGAACCAGGTAAAATCCAAGAGAGATGGAAGGAATATATAGAAACATTGTATGGTAAACAAATTAGGCCAAGAAGGTTAGACAGAAAAGGAAAATGAGGTAAAAGAAGATAGCTTAAGTCCCGGCATACTCGACGATGAAATAGAAAGGGCATTAAAGGAGATGAAAGCAAATAAGGCCTTGGGGGTACACAACATTCCTGTGGAAATGTTGAAATTTTTAGGAAAATGCGGGAAGACTATATGGACTGATTCGTAGTATCTATTGGGAAGAAATCTGGCCGGAAGATTTTGTGAGATCAGCGTTAGTTCCTATTCCAAAAAAGGCAAAGCCAATTCTTAGAGTAAGTACCATTTGCTTATATTTAACGATTGGCGCTTCAGAACACATTTTTGCTCCTGCAGCGCCATCTACTGATTCTTTAAGAAGCTATAGCAGCATTTGTTTTGCTTCAGAAGTCGTTTGCTTGTCCGTGCATGCAAACAACAATGTCCGCGACAATCGTTGATCCCGCCAGCTGAAGTGCGTTCTGTCATACGATTCTTGTATGCAAAAAGATTGTCGGCTGCTGAATTCATCGGGAATTATGCCTAGTTTATAAACCTACAGTTATGAGTGAAGGAAAGGTTAGACAATGTTGCTGTGATTTTAAAAATGGACGAACAAATGTTCATGACGAAGAGCGAAGTGGTAGGCCCAGTATTCTGACCGATGAAATTGTTTCGCAAGTGGAACAAAAACTGCGATGTGATCGTCGATTGACAATTAATGGCCTGGCTGAACAATTTCCTCAACTTGGACGCACTACTGTCTACAATATTGTTACGGAAAACCTCGGATACCACACACTGCGTGCAAGGTGGGTAACGAAAATGCTCACCGAGCACCACAAAGAGCAAAGAATGTCCAGTGGACGAGTTTTTGGGTGGTTGGGAACTCTTTAAACCACCCACCGTACAGTCCTGACCTTACACCCAGCGACTACATCCTCTTCTTGCACTTGAAACAGTGGTTCGGTGGACAACGTTTCCAAACCGAAGAGGAACTCAAGAATGGCGTTGTCGATTAGTTCAACGCTCAGGTGGCAAGTTTCTATGCAGAGGGGTTAAAGACGCTGGTGCAGCGGTACGAAACATGCTTAGAAGTGAACGGCGATTATGTAGATAAGTGAAGTCGATTTGTAGCTAACTAAAAGTGCCAATACAATGTGTTTCATATGAGGATATTTTTTCCTGTGACCAAACGGGCCTTATTTTAGGAACACGCCTCGTACATCATATGAGGATTACGGAACAATAAGTTTGATATCTCACGCATCTGAAGTTATTCTCAGGATCATCAAAAAAAGGATAGAGAGTAAGGCAAATGATTACTTAGGGGATGATCAGTTGGGGTTTAGGAAGGGAAGAGGTACGCGTGATGCAATTGCAGTAATATGGAATACAATCAGGACGTTTTTGCCTGTATTGTAGATTTCGAAAAAGCCTTTGATAGAGTGAATTGGGAAAAATTAATGCGTGTATTGCAGAAAAAAGGAATGGATTGGAGGGACAGGAGACTGAACCGCAACCTGTACATGTCTCAGACTGTTCAGGTGCGAGTGGGGAACGGAGAGTCCGGATGGGCAGTGTTAGGAAGAGGGGTAAGGCAGGGTTGCCCATTGTCACCGGTGCTGTTCAACGTATATGTGGAGGAAATGATTAAAGAGGCATGGGAAGAACTGGAGGTAGGTATGAAAGTCGGAGGGGAATTCGTAAAATCGGCTAAGTTTTGGTGATGACCAAGCAGTAGTTGCTCAGTCAGCCAAGGGGTTGCAAGCATTGCTGAGTGAATTGGAGGTTCAGTGCGATAAGAGATGGGATGAGAATTAACATTAATAAAACAAAGGTTATGCGATTTTCCAGGAAGAAAAAGGCTAAGCTAAACATTAAAATAGGAGGGGAAAAAATAGAGCAGGTAGAACAGTTTACATATCTCGGAAGTGTATGGCTGCGTAGATTTTCGCGGCGGTGGCTTGAAGAATTCAGCATATTCGGGTTTTCACCACGTTGTTGTTTGAAGCCGACAACAGTTTCGCCGAAGTCTCATCCGGCGTCTTCAGGTCGAAGATGAGGGACTCAGATTTTGGCCGTCCTTATATCGGTGGTCCCGTCCAGGTGCTGCTCTCTGATTGGTCCTTTTTCGAAGGGCTCTCTTCCACGCGTTGTGGAGATGGTAGCCTTCATCTCTATTGAAATTCGCCGGGTTTTTCGCTTTCTCAATAGCTTCTCTAATTAGGCGCGGGTAATATCTACTTTCTTTACTTATGATTGTAGCGTCGTGGAATAGAATATCATGGCCGGGTTCACTCCATTTATGCTCGGAGATGGCCGAGAGGTGAAACTGTTTATTCACGAATATTCGTGAACTAATTTGACCGTGTTGGTCCATAACACTTCCGAGATATACATATAAGGTGTTCTAGGGGGAACGGGATGGTTCGGAGGTTTTGTTACAGGCTACCCACCGAGAAGGCCCGGATTCAAATCCTGGAGACAACGAATATTTTTCATATGCATCCCGATCCCAGTTTGAGGTGCTTTGTGGAGAGCACTTTGAGTGAATACGACGTCCGTCAGATGGGACGTTAAACTGTGAACCCCTTGACGCCTTTCGACTAGAGTAGGCTAATGCCGACGCCGGGTTTCTCTCCAGCCTTCCTTTCCCATCCATTCCCAACGGCGCAAATGACCTTAGTAGTTTTGTTGGGGAGGCGACCGACAGCCAACTACTGTTCTCCTTGCTCTATTCCCCCCCCCCCCCATTGTAACGTTTGGCTTTCAAGGTATCTTTTTGATTTCGCGATTTACAACCAATTTTTCATAAAATATTTCTATAGCCCTGGATACTTTAATTAAAAATATGAACATCGCAACGCATATTTACTGCTTTTGGAAGTTAATGAGAAAAGATGTACGAAACACGGCTCTGGTAGAAATATTCCAATCATTTCACGTAAAATGGTCAATTGAGGGTTTAAACTAATACTCCAACAATACCTGAGAATCCAGCAATAGAATGACTCCATTTTCATGCGGAACGACCGAAAAAAATACGATGCATGCCGGAATGTACAAACTTCAGATGCAATGTGATACGTTTTCCGATCACATTAGTTTTCAGATGATATATTTTTCCCCAAATGGAACAAATTTGTGAGGCATTCCGAAAGACATTCACGAAAATATCTTTTTGTCCGCAACGGAAGTCCACCCCAATGCAGACGCGATGGTACGGCGCGAGAGAAGGGTTTGGCCGAGAGTGACAATGCCGCGCCGGCGACTTTAACAGGATTATTCCTTTTCCTGGCGTATCCCTCGTTTATTATGCTTGATGAAAAACTATTGCCCGTTAAAAGAAGACAGCCATGCGAATGCGATTATTACTGAGAGCAAGAAAAAGAAGGTAACGAGATTCTCGAAAGTAGGAAATTTAAGTGGAGCATTAAAGTGGAACCGAATACACAAGCGGAGACGCAGCATTATTTAGGGAGTATTTTAGCAGAAATTGCAACTTACGAGCAGAATGACCTTGCAGAGAGGAGCATTTACAGGTAGAGGTAGAGTAAATTCGTGCAGAAAATATTCGTGAAAACTGGAATATGGAGCGCATTGTTTTATGGATGTGAACTGGCTTCGATGGATTTGTATGGATGAGACTTTGTCTTGGACGCAGTAAGAGGATGAGCGCAGGCGGAAGAGTTTTGAATTGTGGCGGAGGAGAACGTGGAGTCAACAAGTTGGGCGGAGAGGAAGACAAGCGTCGAGGGATTAAATGAGCGGCGGGCGAAGGGAGGAAGTTGAACCCGCAAAGGGCAGAGGAAGTGAGTGGAAGGAGGGGACATTGAACGGTGGAATGCCGGGGGAGTAACGCCGGGTGAGCGACGCATAGGAAGGCCGCACGAAGGCATTGCCGGGCATCAAGGAGGAATCAACTCATGCATGGGAGGATCTGTAGCGAGAACGGAGCGGTGGAGGAGGGTCGGACCACCTGCTCGTGGTACTGGGGAACCTTCGGAATAAATTGATATTTTTTCAGTCACCTGTGGGTAAGCGGAGAATAACCACGTCGATTTCCGTAAACCTGTTAAGAAATGTCGTTGCGATCCAAGATGGAGAAAATCTCGAGCAGTGCTACGTCACCAAATTCTGCGTCAAACTCGGGAAACCCGCGACGGAGACCCTCGCAATGATTAAGGACGCCTACGGGGATGCTGCCATTAGCTACTCAATAGCAATCGCTGAAGCTGTTCCTGGAGGAGCGGGAGCTCAGTGAAGAGGAACAGGTCGCCCGTCGGCCTCAAAAATTGATGAAAATGTGGCGAAAGTAAAGGAAGACCTGAACTCTGACCAAACATTCGTCTGCTTGTTGATGTGTTAGGGATTACGTACGGTAGCGTCCAAAAAATTACTACCGAGGATTAGGCCATTCGAAAGGTGCGCGCCAAGTTTGTGCCAATACTTTAGAAACAAAAAAGTGCATACAAATAAAAAATTCCTATAGTTTATTAAATTTTCCTCATTTTTACTCGCCGACTACTGCGCAATAATCCATCCTATTCGCGTGACAGGTGGCGAACATAAAAGATCGCTCCATACTCACATGTCCTGAGATAAACCAACGGCGGAAGAAGTGGATCTGGCGAGAGGGGGCGCGGAAGAGCGGCGAGAATGGCCACGTGCCCCACGATGACGTACGCACTCAAAATGAAACAAACGAACGAACAAATACGCATCGATATTGCGAATTTGCATCCAGGGAACAAACTGCCGGGGTGAATCACTCTCATCGAGAAGCGTCGATGACAACGGCGGCAATTGTTTAATGGCGACCCGCGCTCTTGATTGCACGAGTGGAGGGCAGAATGAAGCCATTGAGAAGAAATGCAATGACCACGCGACCCTCCGAGGTCCGAGTCTCGGGAACTGGGTCAGAATGGATGACCCGTCGATCCACGCGACACGTCGGATAAGAGAGGAAGAGCGAACAAATGACTGCATCCGCACGGCACGCCTCGCGACTCGAGAATGGACCATTCACCGCCTCTCGCCTTAAGCCCTTATTTCGGGCCTTCATCGAAGGATACACGCACTGGGACACGTGTGGAAAAACCGAGGAAAAGAGCACGACAGCTCCACTAAGCCCAAGGCTCATCCAAAGGGTAAAAAATCGCAGTTTTCGAGGTGCATACTCCAAAGTTGCCGGCCGAGTCGTTCTAAATAATTATATTGCACATCCTGATAGCTCCTAGTAATGTTGTGGAAATGCAGTTTTGTCATTTTTGGGCCAATTAAGCAATCGTCATTCCAATTATGTTTCCAAATGACACCACTCACACTTCTGCGGAGGCGAACACTTTGATCAACGTGGAGGAAACATTACCAGCGCCATGGGAATGATTTCTTTTGAACTTTTTGAACATAGGAATTCATTACCACTGATATCCGAAATTTGCTACAGTCGTTATGCGAGACTGATGGGAGTACAGATACGACACAAAATACGCCATAACATTGCTGCCCCCTGGGGCCAACGATGTACCAGAATTGGTCATCGTTTTGTAATAATTACACGTTATGACAAACTCGACATGGGAAAAAATGACAAGGGAACAGCACGTCCCATGGCCTTCGGAATGAGATGTGCGTTGGCAAGATGAAATAAAACCGATTTCCGGTCACCCTCGAAATTAGATGAAACAATCGAGGGGCCAACTTCGATCAAATTACAGGTTAGAACTAGAAAATTCACGGTTTTAACGATTAACGGTGAATTCAAGGTTTCGCAGCAGCGTGACCACTACGTATGAGAATATTTCGCGGTCGATGCCTTTGTGGGAGAACAAAACCTAACAAAATAAATACACCTCACAGGGGCTGCTTGATATTCGTGGGGAAGTTCTTTGCCACATAATTTCTAAATTTTGTGGGAAAGAATGCTTTCCCTTTCATGAAAATAAATACGCGCTAAATCTTTAATGAAATGGTTCGAAATAATTCCACAACGACAGAATAAACTTTACGCAGTAGCACTACTTTGGGGGTATTTCGTCATGTAAAACCACAGAATGAAGAGTTATAATTTTTTCACACGAATATCTCCCTGTATATTTCCATAGGTAAGTAAATATTGTAATATGGCAAAATAAATGACCCACCTACGCAGCAGCTGTTTCGAGGAAAGGGTCGAACCCAAATGAAGTTCTGTAAAACGGACGTCTGGGGACGCCTGTGGAATTTAGGATACAAGAAGTGTATCCTAAATACGTCATATTGCAACCCCACGATTCCAAGCGCTACAAGCGAGAGAACTAGCAGAAGAATAATCGCTGGAGTGGACTGGAGTGTATCATATATGCAGGTCACAATAACATCGGTTATTCACTTGAAAGAGTACACTTATTTTCACTCACCGAAAAACAAAGGACTTGATAACCGCGAGGTGGAAAAAGCCACGACTTTTCTGAGGCAAGAGAACTTAGGCGTCTTCCGATGGACTGTAGTTTAATTCGTCTAATAACCTTACTTCATCAAGTTTTCAAGATTCAGATATTTGAAATATGGAGGTAAGAACATATTTCCTCGTTTTCTGTTTCATTTCATGACTAAAACGTCGTCTTTTCAAGTAAGATAGTCTATTAACTCCTATTCTCGCATATTTCCCAGGGAAGCCACCGCGTTTGTATCCATGCCCGCTGTGTGTGCTTGTTAAATCTTACTTTAGTACATGTTACGTAAAATAACTTTAAAGCTTTGTGATGGATTGTATTGTAATGGATTGAATTGTGTTGTAATGGAGTGTAAATATTGAGTAATACCCTTAGTACAAATATAGCGGTCTGCATTAGTGCAACTGGGCCATCATAGTTCGTTCGCCAAAATTTGACAAAGGGAGTCACCGTTTCACTACATAAAAAAAGCGCAAAAAGTAATAAAACAAAAAATAAAAAGTGCTGACAAAGGCTAATTACAGGATAAAAAATTAATTGATACTAGGCTAAATTTAAAAATATATAAAAATTGTTGCTATGGAAGTACGCATAAATATAAATGAACTATACACGACACAAAGAATATCTTAAAACAATTTTTTATGACAGAAATCGACATTCGAAAATCACTCCGGAGTGGTATACTATATGATAAGATAAAACGTCTTAAACGGATAACCTAAAGAGAGTAAACATTTACCGAGAGTAAGTCGCGGTAGTCCAAGGGTATGACGTTGAACTACGGAGCGGAGATCCCGGGTTCGATTCCCGGGCAAGCCTCTCTGGAAACCTGCAGCTCTACTCAAGCTGATTTTTCCCAAATTTTCCTGGGAAACCATAATCGGCGCAGTGTATTAAGGAACTGGTCCCCCTTATTACCCTGATGGATGAATTTCACACGCCGTCGGGCTTAGCACCGGGTGAAATCTATCATCACCTACCAAACCGACCTTCGGGTTGATTACTGGGTTTTATGTTTTTTTGTATAATCCGAGAAGAGAAATTGAATAAGCAATTTGTCCCCAAAATCGCCCATATTACTAAAGTAAAATCAATAAATTGAAAACTTAAATAAATAAACTACCGAATAAATTGCAACGTGAACTCAGAATTACGCAACAACCACTAAGCGGTTTTGCAACTACATTAGGCTGAGATTCAGAAATTTTAAAACGCGCTTTTGCACAAGGTCAGCTATCTCAAACATCAAAATATTCACATTTGGACATCATCTGTTAATTCCCTATTCTTATCTACGTACATAGAAGGCAGCACTCCTGCGTAAGGTGTTCGAACTCGAGCTGCCTTATAATTAGGCACCTTACTTACATTTTCATTCGCCCACCTATAAGCATACACGCCCTGATGCCTAACCAGTTTGCACGCAACCAAAGACATGTTACGGTGACCTCAAAAACGGACGGAGCTGTCGGGACCCTGCGAAAGAAGGAATTTGAACAGGGTGGAGGGAGTAACGATATCGTCTCTCGAATAATCTTACTGAAAAAAGGGTCAAAATATTGTTGGAAAGGGGGATTGGGCGGCAACGGAAGACGAAGAACTGACTCCATCAGATGAGTGCAAAACACACGAAGTGAACATGCAGAGAGAGAATAATTTTTGCCGCACAATATGACACTGGTAGGCGGAAGACCATAGCAAGAAGGTACCGGAAATATTGCCTGATCACACCGTCACGAGGAATCTTTTTCGCGAAATCGCGAAATTGGTAACCACAACAGTACAGACCACCACAAAAACGACGATCTGAACTACCCAAAACTGAAATCATCAGGTCCAAACAAAAGAGAATATTTTATTCACTAGCTATTCGGTGGCAGCTGTAATGCCAACAAAACATGTCCTCATCGCCATGTAGCATTAACTACGTGTCTGTCGTCTCCACTGTCATGCAAGGCAGAACATTTTGTGAACCTACCAATTCGTAACCACCCAATTTCAATGCTGGGTCGAGTCTTCACTCCATATGAATTTTTAAGACTGCTCCATTACTGAACAGCAGGAACATGAATATGATAGGTTCAATTTCCTTGGTGGCACTACACTCAGGAGAAATATTATACAACTGGAATACCCTTAATTTCAGAAATACTTCATTCTGGATTGCTATAATTTTTTCCAGAGAACAGTGCCAGCATATACTCTTAGTGATTCTGGAAAGATACCAAAGCAAAGTTTATAGTAGAGGAGAGGGCAACTAGTCGAGTTTTTTTCAATTAGGATGGTTAACGACGTTAATTACAACACGGGATCAATAAGAAATAAATAATCATATCATCCTGTAAATGTAAAATGTCCCATGTGTGACACATTTTCAAACTATTTCCCTGGCCATGTATAAAATCCGAGGATTGACATACTACCCTGCACTAAGAAACATTTCATAACAACATAACCCTGCAGATTCAAGATCAGAGATGGAAGGAGGAAGAGGATACAAAGAAGGCTTTTCCTCTCACAGGAAATGAATAGGTCCCATCGGCAAATAGTACTGCTCTCGACATAAGGAAGCGGTTCAATCAAACTTATTCATATGGTAGAATTCACTCTTCTGTGTGTATGAGACAAACAATCTTAGCATCATCAGAGTTTAGAAGAATAGAAGCGATGCCTGGAATCTTTTCCTCCAGTTCCTTCTTCCCAACTCCCACTTCCTCTCCAAGAAAAAGAGTAATCGGATCAAATTGCACCGCACATGTCTTACGCGAGGGTGGACGTGCTGTCAAACCTCTGGTCCAGCACTTGTTGAATCACCATCTCCCTCCATATGCTGTGTCACGCATTAAGAAAAAAATCATAAACTGAGTTTGAATCGAAAGCAATTCAAAATGTTAAATATGAATGGCAGACAAGTTGCCTTGAATAGTTATAATGGGATCGTGCACGTGAATGTGGGAGCCATCTCCCTCGCTAAAACAATTCTCCACTTTCATACTTTCTACGCCCAGGTTTGCCAACTGGTTGTCATACTGTTGATTCCAAATTCATCAGCCCATACAGACGATTTCTATCATTAATTAATTACATTAAAGTGGAAGGAAGCCATATCAAACAATTTGGGGTCATCAATAAAAGAAATTCCTCTCGACTGCAAAAAAGAGCTATGTGATCACCGCCTCTCTCTCCTTTGGAAAGTTTACAGATGCATCTGCCCCTCGATGTCTCCCATATATGTTTTCCACTGCCAAATGATTATTCAAAAGTGTGCAAGTCAATCCTTAATTTCATAATTAATGAAAGAACTGAAATGATATAATACAATAAATGTCATTTATCTTATGTGCTTTACACTTTCAGGCTTCACTTGGTGGAAATGTTTGATGTCCATATTAAAAGAGTTTCTTTTGGGAAAGTGTGAAATGGACAGATAAGATAAAAAAAGTGTGAATGTGCCTGCAAATATTCTTCCAGGAGAAGGGAAGAGATAGAAGAAGGCTGCCGAAGGAGAAATTGGAAGAAGGCAGAAAAAGGAGAGAGAGGGAAGATAACACATACAGAAGTGTATGTATATATGTGTGTGTGAGTGTGTGTGTGTGTGTACATATATGCATACATGTCAACACAAACACAGAAACACATAAAAGAGGGACTCACTGGGTCTCAAATTTTCGGTGGTGCAACCACCTTTCTCAAGAGGAGTTAGGAACAGAACTGAGGCAGAGGAGGGCCAGTTCTGTTCCTAACTCCTCTTGAGAAAGGTGGTTGCACCACCGAAAATTCGAGACCAAGTGAGTCCCTCTTTTATGTGTTTCTGTTTCGACTAGTCCATTTACATTATTGAGCACGTCCGTGGGATTTTCAAAAAAATGACAAAAAAAATTATATATATGTAAATGTTGATAAGAATGTAATGCGTATCAAGAAAGTGGAGAATGAAATGGTATCTAAGAGGGAGATTGAGTTATTCAGAATAGACATGGTGGTCTAAAGAAGGTAGGTACTCATAACACAGTTCGACTCAACAATTGGAGTAAAATAAAGAGAGAAGAAACACATACATTGACAGGTTCAAAAACTTGTTCATGATGCAGAGTCATCATGTACATGTCATATCATTAGCACACAATATCATATGCGTAATAGTAACAAAAGAAACACAATCAACTGTATGTATTTTGGGCTGACTATATTCAATAATATTTCCTTGAGTTATAAAGGGTTTTTTGCGTCACAGTTGAAAGAAAAAGGAAGTCTTAAGATTGACTAGGTGATTTACACGGAAAGTTAATCCCTTGTCAGCGATCAGCAGACATACATCCACAATTTTAAGGGTGGTATTTCCATATGTATTTCATTTTAAAAGAAAAAACAATAATTTAGTCAATCACAACCATCAATGCAAGGCATAGATTGGTGTTTACGAGTGCATATTCATGTGTATTTTTCTAGTTACATAGCTGGCACCCTCTACCAAACTTTTGGTGGCTTGCAGGTGCATACAAGGAAGAGGATTGAGCATGTAGAGTTGCAGAAGTGTTTATTGTAATGTGTGGTGTGCTATGGTATTTAGTTTCACGTGGGGCTTTGAGGTATACCAGTGATTAGCACCTGGGTCTATCATAAGCCCACCATGATTAATTAGATCACTGCTGGAAAAAATAATAATGCTTGCAAATAAAAAAGAAGTGTAATACGGCCATGTAACATGGCTAAGGTTGCCAACTACTGAAGAGCTGATTGTGGAACTTGCCTATTCCAAAAGTAGGGAACTTAGAAGAGCCCTGGACATTAAGTTAAAAAGCATGATTACAACCACAAGAGATGTGCAGTCCTGATCAATGAACAAGCATGCATGTGAAATCACCTTAAAAATTGAACTAGATGTGTAATTTAGCATGATTTAACACAATTACCTGGCAGAGTCAGAGAAATAAGCTGACAGAGATATTATGCCTAAAACTTCCAAAAATCTCTAGATGAACATGGGGCAAAAATTCAATTACTCCACCAAGCAGCTGTCAACACTATACATATAAAATATGTACATATATACCTACAGATCTATTAGGTTCATTAATTTTCTAAGTGAAAAACAAATAAAACTAAAAGACATTTGCAATAATTGACCAGCAATACACATTAGCCTTGAATTTTTAAGACATAAACATGACTACTGTTGCATTATAGTTACTATGAAGTACAGTTGTAACAACAAATAAAAAATTTAAATAACACTAAAATATGTATCTAGAAAATTATGAACATTAATGAGCTAGCATGAAGTTATTTTGGAGTAACACAAAACTATGACACAAGGAAAATAATAACCTTGCACCATGTTTAAAATACTTTTCAAGGAAAACATTTTACGAAAAGTGAAGAATCAGGCGTGATATTGTGGAATCGAGACATAATGAAAACTTTGTTGCAATTTTCCACAGTTAAAACTTTATTGCCGACCATGGTTTCGATACACTGTATCATCTTCAGGTGAGGGAGAGTACAGGGAGAAAGGATATATATACCAAGGAGGGGTGGCAGGGGAGGAGGGAGCGGGTGGGAAGGGGGGGGTGGGGTTTTGTCATACAAAGAAAGGCAGGAAAAACCAATGGAACCCCCCGAAGTACGGGCAGCTCACTCTTCGGGGGGGGGGGGGGGGGGGGAGGGAGGTGTCGCCATAATGGTCACTGAGGGAAGTTAATAGACAAAAGTGGGGAGGGGCAAGAGAGGAACTGAATGTCGTTAAGTAGCTCTATCTTCTGGTTTCTCCGTTGGATAATCTCTAAACTCTCGAGAGCGTCCAATTTCTTGCTCTTTTCGAATTTATGCAACGGCTTAAATTCAAAATCCGGGGAATGGTTCTTCTCCAAGAGGTGGGTGGCAAAGATGGATGTGGTGCTGCCTAACGCATAACATTTCCGATGCTCATTGATGCGTGTGGCGAAATTTCGTCCAGTCTGTCCCACATAAGTCGCATTACATTGGCACTTTAATTCATAAACACCACACTGTTTTTCGACGTCGAATTTATCTTTGTTTAAGCAGAGTGCTTTGGATATGGAAAATGGGGTGTAAAATGAAACACGGAATTTATCCTTAGGTAGAATGTTGGCAATTCTATAGGACAAAGAGTTTGAGAAGGGGATTTTGCACCATTTACGTGAGGGGTTGGAGTATGGCAGGAGTGTTGTGTGGAGCTCGACGGCACTTTTTCTCAGTTTTTTCCCTAATAGGGAAAGAACTGAAGAAAACATTTTAATCAAGAAATGCTGAGACACATTTATATGCTCTCTGATATTGGTAGCAATTAACACATGAACAAAAATTATACCTGGTAGCAATGATAATATTGAGAACAATATTTTATCAATTATTATTTCCTAATATTTTGGCTTATTCCTTTCTTCTCCCGACATTTTTAGGTTATTTATTAGAAACCTATTCAATTTTTCACATTCAATGCTGCTATTGTGAATAATTTGCAGTTTTGTCTTAGGCAATTTGCCACTTAAACTGTTTCTTTTTTCAGTCAAAATCAATCAAATGTGCTAAACGATCTTTCAAATGCAACATTGGAAACCCTTTATCTTCAGGATAAATGGGACTGTCTCCATAAATTCGCCAGTTGAATTATTTTTTTTACCATTCTTCCCAAAATAAATCCACCCGTAAAAGTTTTCCATACAAGATTATTAGGATATTTCAATCAACTGACTTCCTCAAAGAATGGATCAATAAATATTTAATAACTTTGCAGCATCATTCCATTTATCTAAGTATGATAAACATTATTTGAAAAAGTGATCAACTAATATCAGACTAACTATATATATCAGACTAACTAACCTAGTCATGAACCAAAACTTTTTTCAATTCCAAGATAAGTTTTATCAACAAAAATATGGTACGGTGATGGGAAACCCCCTTTCCTCATTCATAGCAAACGTATTTATGACCCACTTTGAGACGGAGTTCAAAAATAAATTCAGTTATTTCCCTTCCGTTTTTGTTAGATACGTCGACGATATTTTTGCAATTTTCGACACCACGAAATACAACATAGAGCAGTTCATCGATGACTTAAATAGCCTTTTCCCATCGATTAAATTTACATACGAACTAGAAAAAAATTACCAACTCCCATTCCTTGATCTGCTATTAACCAGAAATATTAAAATACGACGTATGACATACGACGTGTATCGCAAACCAACACATACCAACAACTACATACACCATGATTCGTTCACACACCACAGTCACAAACTTGGCGCCTTCCATGCTCTTGTACACAGATTAGTAAATATTCCCTTGAATAGAAACAACTATTTCAAAGAATTGAAGAACATCAAACTGATCGCTATTAAGAATGGTTTTAAAGAGTCGATTATCGATAACCTAGTAAAAAAGCACAAACATAAAAAACTAGTCCAAAACACAACCACCCTCACACAGCATGAAACCCCTCGGTACATCAAACTTCCATTCCACCCACAATTAACAAAAGGGTTAGGAAAGATTTTCAAAACCGTCAATACGAATGTATCATTTAGCAGCAATAACAAATTAAAACATTTATTAGGTAATACTAAAGACAAAATCGACGCCTCAAACAAGTCCGGTATTTACAAAATCAATTGCTCCTCTTGCGATTCATCTTACATCGGCCAGACTCGGAGGAACATTAAAACTAGATTCAAAGAGCACATAGCCCATTACAGATATAACAGACCAGCACATAGCCCATTACAGATATAACAGACCAGACAAATCAAGCATTGCCCAACATTTACTCAAGGAAGACCATCAAACATCAGAAAACGAAATGAAACTTATCAAACAGACTCCCAACCACCTTTTGGACGCCTACGAAAGCATTTTTATTCACAAATTCAAGAAGGTCGTAGTTAACAGCGATAAAGGGCCGATCCCATTCTCTCCTCTTTATTCCCTTTTGAAATGATTTCTAACTCCTGTTTTCAGCGGATAAAGTGATACTTTGTAATTCCGCAGATTTTCAGAGTCTGTGGAATTACAAAGTGTCATTTCAAATTTCCGTTGGACTTAGTACTCAACCCCCCCCCCCTTATTACTTCTTCCCGTTCCACCCATCCCATTGGTTTCTGTTCGCCCCACCTTCCTCCCTTTCCCCCCCCCCCTTCCTCTTTGCCAATAAGTTTAAAGTATTCCATCTTCCCACTAATCCTATTGGTCCCCTATCTCCTACATCCTTTCACAGTCACTATATATATTTGACGTCTGTCTTCGGTAGTTTACTTTCAACCTTGTGTTGGAGGTGTTTTTCCCTTCAGTTCGCTGAAGAGGGCCACTTTGTGGCCGAAACACGCGTGTTCGACGCTATCCTCGTCTGCGCTCTATCGTTTCAGATTCTCCCAGAAGTTGGGCCCTTTGAGTGCGCGTGTGTGTGCTTCTTGAGTGCTAGTGTGTGTGATTGGTCTGTGCTCGTCCTTCGTGGATAGTCACAGAGTGTGTGCTTGTAATACATCCTGGTATCCTTAACGGGGTCTTCCTTACAGCCTCGTGAAGGATTACATTTCCACCTGGAATCTTTAACGAAGTCTCACAGCTTCGTGAACGATTCCAGACAGGATAGTGTGTGTGTGGCTGTGTGTGGTCCCTGGCGTGGATTAATTTCCCGTAAACCACCACAGAGGGTATTCTTGGTCGAGAGGTTGTGGTTGGTTCCCGCGAATACCAACACAACAATTTGGTCTGACGAGAGTTGCGACTGTTTTTTACGGCCAGTGGAGTTTTCCCCCCTTATAATTTAATATCAGTTCATTTCCCTATTCTCTACAGATTCACTTTTTTTCCCCATTAAATTCATCATTTTTATTCGTAACTCAGTCATAATTGCATGACCATCAACGCAAGTTATGAACTTCCTTTCCAATATATTCTAGGGGCTACAAAATACTATATAAACCTATTCTTAATATTTTGCAAAATACAGTAACATGACACTGCTGAATCATTCTAGTCACACAAAAAAATCTTCCCAAATTTAATTGGAATATTCATGCCCTCCTTGGGAGGCAAAATAAGATTTCGGAGCAGGCCAGTTACCATAGCATGTAGTATGTAACTGTAGAAAGTGAAAGCCACCATGTTGGAACATGCCTTAAAATCTCTTTATACTCCACAAAGAGGAAATCTAAAAATAATTTAACCCCCTTATACTTAAATAAAACAGTTCCTGACGTAACTTGGCGGAAAATCTTCATACTGACGTTTTTATAAATCAAACCACTTTACTTTTCCACATAAACTTTTTAATTTTTACTAAAAATAGAATCAAATTTCATGAAAAAGTTTATGTGGAAAAGTAAAGTGGTTTGATTTATAAAAACTCCCTTATGCTTGTTTGGAGAAGAATTCGGAATAAACTTTCTCCACATGACTGTTTTTTGCTACAGAGGTATAGCAGTAAACAATTTGGGTAAATTTACAAGCAAAATGTTGACTTTTATGACTCTAATGACTATTTACACCATGAAACACATCCACAACCCATGAATCGAAAATTAACTCATCTTCCCTAGTGACACTTGTCTTAAAAATAGATCTCATTGTACAATTTTTCTGAAGCAGATCTTGTCAATTTGTGCATTTTGTCGACAAAGCAAAACTGTTAAGAGCTCATACATCATCAACATTGATATAAAAGGCTTGCCTGTGCATGTCATAATCCATATTTGAACTATTCTGATTTGGTACCATTCAATTAGGTCTAACCACTCATGAATAAGTGAGCAACAGTAAATCTTTCACCAAGATAATGCATCCTTTGTTGTAATACTACTAATGTTGTAGTTTTGAATATCAGTTCCAAATTAAATGTATAATTTCATTGAAAACATTATTTAATGCTTTATAACATATAAACTCATTTGCCTTCAACCGCTCAGTTAAATTTATATGATCAATACAATACTTTTAATGTATCATAAATTAAAAACAATTTTTCCTCATCAATACTGACCAAATATCACCAATAGTACAGTGCAGAAACTATAACGGTTTGCAAAAGTATCACAACACGACAATCAGCTCAAATTCTTTAAAACTTTGTTCAAATACTTACTTCCTGCAAGTACATTTATGCAACATTACTCCCTACTTTCGCAGATCAGAAAGGTGATTAACACTTGAAACTTACTTACTTTGAAAATGAGAAAGGAACTGAGTAACAAAGAGTTTTCTTCCAATAGTTTCCTCATTATTGAGCCCATTTAGAAGCAGAAAAAATCGCGACTACTATTGAATTTATTTCCATACTATGCAGGACCACCAATGGCAATGTAATCAATCTGTACAAACACTTACCTATTAAAACTTTTGAAGAATTGGATGGGAGATTACAATGTTTGTTCATACAATCGCTCACCATCAAATGGTAATATACCACACAAAAATTTTTCAACTTTAACTTTAATGACAGTAATGAACACTCGAAGATGATTCTTCAAAAAAATATACAATAATTCAGATATAAAATAACACTCTGCTATAGTACAGACAAATAGGAAATCCTAAAAGAATCATAAAAGGATATGCTTAACACTTAATCAAAATTTAATGGAAGTAACAGTCAAAACCTCACAATAAATACCTCTTGCTGTTTTGGGTCAATTAACAAAGGACCCAGTAGTGTGAAGGCAATGCCTGCTACTCAAATCTTCCAACTTACATGAATCCAAATCAAAGCATGGGCCATTCTACCATTTATTTACTTTTGTATATCGTGCATTGTGTATTATTTTAGTGGATCCACACTCGTTTGCATCAAATAAGAGTTGTGTGATTATAAAACTGAGCACAAAGGGAATGTACAGGGTGCGGCAACATAACTTCCTTTTTTTAGGGGTTTTGCTTCTTAAAAAAAGGAAGTTATGTCGCTGCACCCTGTATATATTGGTGCATGTCAGGAAAACGTATTTACAATTTTATATCAATGTTGAAGAGCATATTATCATATTACGTAAGCACTCCCACCACAGTCTACTCCTTGAAAAATGGATTGAATCATTTCCCTCATGAAAATCATTTTTAAAGGAGAGTTTTGCCTCATGTAAGTGTGCTTATAAATATCCCCTCGTCTCTCTCCTAACAACTACCTGCTCAGTGTTCAAGCTTTAACTAATGGAACCAATCGAGATATCATTAATATTTTGCACCGCCTTGATTGGGTTAAGATCCAAGAGTTGACAGTTGTCAATTTGGCCTAACCTGTAGTTATTTTGGAATAAACTCTGTTAGAAGCGTTCAAAGAGCCTTGAGAAGCAAGTATAATTCATTCAAGACATTTCATCCGTAAAAATTTTCACTGATCTTGCAAGTCATAAAACAGGAATTTAATAAAACTTAACTTACCCTTACAGTTGAAATGAGGAAGTATTAGAGATGGTGGGGGAGGAGAGGGGTTTGTTGAGAGAAATCCTATGGAGGCAGGAAAAATGGATGAAAGGCGTATTGAGCGGTAGTGGAATGTTGAAGAGGCTAATATAGGGGAGAATGTTGGGCAAGAGAGGTAAGGGCAGGAACAGGATAGGGATGTTGGACGGGATGAAGGGAGGAAAGAAGTACACCGAGATGAAGAGGGACCTGATGTAGATTAGGTTGCTAGGTGGGGAGTCACAAAATGTTTATTTGATAGTTGTGTCCATCCAAAAACCTACCTTAAACGGTAGATTACCTAATAACCCTTACAGTTAGCAATTACGAAGAGTCTCCAAACAATTGAATCTATATACCAGTAAACCGTCACTCCATGGTTATCACAAATAGTGTAATGGTGCAAATGGCCAAAAAATATGAAAAACAATTATATAAATGAAATTTTAACACAATACATTAAAGGCTGAATAAACAAAATTATTATTATATTGGATTAGAGTCTATTTATAATTTTACTTCGAAGAACTACATCCTCATAACACACCACAACGTTTCGAATGAATTATTAATACTCAATTTGAAAAATCGACATGATTATGAGTCGGGTTAATCAGGTGATGCTATGTAAAAGGCAATGTGTCAATCTGTTTCAGGTATCGACAAAGCTGTCTCCACAAATGAACCCGTTTGCCCGCTGACAACGGATTCTGTTTTGCTACGGGTAACCGATAACAACTCTTAGGATAATTAGGAATAGATAACCACCTCAATACACACAACATTTTAGAACAACTGATAGCTTATATGTTAATTACTTATAAATACATTGGAGTGCTTTCCTTTTTAAACCCTGCGCCTGCTATCGCGTGCTAAGTGGTTGAGGTCGATGGAAAGCCTTGAACTTTTGTCAATACAAATCAGAGGAAGGTACAATGGAACAAAGTTACGTACTACGAATTTCCAAATCTGAAGTAATCATTACGTTAGACAATGACCTTAATAATAAAACAGTACATTGTCCACTTCCTTCCAAGGGCTACGACTACTACAGAATAAGCGTTTTTTTATAAGTAGAAACTAACGTATAAGGTCAGAAATAGTACATCAGCATGGTTACAGTATTAACTACATAGATACATCCCATGAGACAAATGAACGGCGGAGGCGGCGGTCACAAGGCTGTGTGTGTGTGTGTGAGAGAGAGAGAGGCAATAAAATTTCAAACAATGACAACAACATAATTTGATTATAAACGCATAAAATACCCAAAATATTACACAAATCAAAGAGTTCAATGAATAATACGTATAGTGAAAAATAGAAACACGATAACATATATCGAAATGGGTTCCATGTAATGTAATTTTGGATTCTTTCGCGAGGTTTTACACAAATCTGACGGGTTTGAGTGTATCTTCCATTCAAAAATTTCAAATCAAAACTAACCTGTTTCCGAAGTTGCTCTTCCAAAACTCAGCGGCGTCACTCTTGGTGATCCTGAACTGATCGCCGGCAAATGTCCCAACAGGAAAAATTGCCTTTAGTTCGCTTAGCATATGACTAAAAACTAAACTTAGTTTAGTCAAATTCCGACGATAGTGTGAATTTTCATCAAACATCTTGTCCTTTCCCTCCTTGAACAATTTGATTGCTTGTTTGCACTTTCTCATCAGGTTCACAATGAATACATTGAAATGTTCATTACTATGTAAAACAATCATCTTGTCTTCGTACTTGGAATAAATCAGTTTTAAACGTTGGTAAGTATCTGGAAGAATATCCAGGATAAATGGGGGCGAGTTCTTCAAATTCATTTTCTGGTGTTGACACAGCTTTACTACTTTGTCCATCAATTTCCATGTTTTGTCTAATGTCCTCTTATCTGTTGCTAGCTTTGGTGGAGCTATAGCTTCCGCAAATGCACCGTGAAGTTTAGAAAATATTGACGTTATGTTCTTGTGTTGAGCAGTTCTACTCCTGTTGTTGGCCGCCATGATGGATTCTCCTTCCTACACGAGTGATTTAAGACTTAACTTGACAAAACTGAGCCCCAACATTTAACTGATCCACTTCATTGACATCACAGTCACGCAAGAACTATTGAAAGAAAACTTGAGCACCATCCACACCTTAAATGCCTGCAACCACACCGAAAACAACACTGAAATACTTCCCATCAACTCACCGCATCCTGTTTTGCCGAAACGATTACGACAGTGCGCTCTACACTCCTGCCAAACTGCATACATGGTTGCCAGCATTTATATATGGGTTAACAAATGAATAGTAATTCGCGCTGTACTTCAGCTCGAAATCTCTTTGAAATTTTGCTAGAATATTTTCGTTCAAAACTCTCGGAATGACTTGATTCAAGGTCAAAAAATAATTAAATAGAATTTTTGACGCATAAAATTAATTATAAATTTAAAGTTCCATCTACTGGTTATTATATACATTTTACGATTATCTAAACAATTTTGATAGTTGTGTCCATCCAAAAACCTACCTTAACCGGTATCCTAATAATAATTTACGATTATTTTGTCAATGCCCTCTTCTAGCCTCTTGGTATGTATCGGTTTTGGTTAGTTTAATTGGATTACTACAAAGGAAATCTTTCTTAACGCATGGGCAAATTCAGAATCATTTACAGAAGAGTAAGATTCTTTACCAAAATACATTTTATAATTAATAACCAAAATATATACAATTAATAATTAAACATATGCACATAACCGGAATAATTTCAAACGATTTCTTTTGCAAATGTATCCTTTTACATTACTAATATATATCATATATAGCAATTTACATATTGCAAGGAGCTGTTCAAGAATTGGAAGAATTTATTAGATATAAATTGTTAAATTGTAACCTTGTGAGGTTTTTGGCATCTTTTGTATTTTGTTCCTGAAAACACAAAGCTTGTTTTCAGTGATAGTTTGAGTAGCTACCTAATTTTGTCATTAATGGATTTGAATTAATTTTCTTTTGCTTCTCATAAAATTCTTTTATTTCTGTAGCCTGAATCCAAACTTCTCAGTCAGCAACAGGTAATGCAATTATTGGTAAAAACGTAAGAACAATTCAAAGTTTATAACTCTTATGTTCTAAAGGAGGGCATATCAACGTCATAGATGTGAAATACTGACCATATTCCCAAAAAATCTCACTTAATTTCACCCCACCTTCAGCAGAAAAACAGATATCAGAGCCTCCATAACACCTTAATTGTTCTTCCTTCAGTTGACACCTAGGTGAATTGATGCAGCAAATATCACTATGGTCCCCTTCTTCTTTCCAGATTTCCCATCTAAAATGTAATTGCCTTCATTTTCAGGTACCAATCCTTGTTCATTTCCATTTTAGCTTCTTTATTACATCCTCATAAACCCCACTATTCTCCCCCTCTCCACAAATCTCTATTCAAACCCAGAATCATGTGAGGTTGGGCTTGTTATGCACAAAAACATGTGCCCCTAACATCTTCTACCTAACTCCTCTACCAAAATAACTTCTGACCCATATTTTTCTTCCAAATTGTCTGATGCTGTCAATATTTCTTAAGTATACCCTATGCACATATTTATAGGCATAGGCTTGCCATACACGAGCTTAGTTGTAGAACTGTTGAAATGTTTAGGAAAATGCAGGAAGAAGGCCCTATATGGACTGATTCATAGTATCTATGAAGAAGGAATCTGGCCGGAAGATTTTGTGAGATCGGTGTTAGTTCCTATTCCAAAAAAGGCAAAGGTTATATCATGTGAGGATTACAGAACAATAAGTTTGATATCCCACGCAGATAAAGTTATTCTCAGGATCATCAACAAAAGGATAGAGAGTAAAGCAAATGATTACTTAGGGGATGATCAGTTTTGGTTTAGGAAGGGAAGAAGTACGTGTGATGCCATTGCAGTAATGAGATCACTAATTGAGAGGAATATAAAATACAACCAGGACGTATTTGCCTGTTTTGTAGATTTCGAAAAAGCGTTTGATAGAGTGAATTGGGAAAAATTAATGCACGTATTGCAGAAAATAGGAATGGATTGGAGGGACAGGAGACTGATCTGTAACCTGGACATGTCTCAGACTGCTCAGGTGCGAGTGGGGAATGGAGAGTCCGAATGGGCAGTGTTAGGAAGAGGGGTAAGGCAGGGTTGCCCATTGTCACCGGTGCTGTTCAACGTATATGTGGAGGAAATGATTAAAGAGGTATGGGAAGAACTGGAGGTAGGAATGAAAGTCGGAGGGGGGTCGGAGGGGGGGAGGTGCTGTTCAACGTATATGTGGAGGAAATGATTAAAGAGGTATGGGAAGAACTGGAGGTAGGAATGAAAGTCGGAGGGGAATTCGTAAAATCGGTTAGGTTTGCTGATGACCAAGCATTAGTTGCTCAGTCAGCCAAGGGGTTGCAAGCATTGCTGAGTGAATTGGAGGTTCAGTGCGATAAATGTGGGATGAGAATCAATATTAAAACAAAGGTTATGCGATTTTCCAGAAAGAAAAAGGCTAAGCTAAATATTAAAATAGGCGGGGAAAAAATAGAGCAGGTAGAGCAGTTTACATATCTCGGAAGTGTTTTGGACCAATACGGTCAAAGTGGTATGGACGTAAGGAGAAGAATTGCGCTAGGCAAGGAGGCTTTCTCAAGGAGGAGGGAGTTGATGACGGAGACGTTGAGTAGGGAGTTTAAGACAAGACTCGTAAAAACTCTGATATGGAGCATAGCTATGTACGGCGCGGAAACGTGGTCACTGAAGCAGGAGGATAGACGTAGATTGGAGGCTTTTGAAATGTGGGTGTGGAGAAGAATGGAGAAGGTGAAATGGACCGAAAGGAAAACAAATGAGGAAGTACTAGAGATGGTGGGTGAGGAGAGGGGTTTGTTGAGAGAAATCCTATGGAGGCAGAAAAAATGGATGAAAGGCGTATTGAGCGGTAATGGAATGTTGAAGAGGGTAATAGAGTGGAGAATTTTGGGCAAGCAACGAAAGGGCAGGAACAGGATAGGGATGTTGGACGGGATGAAGGGAGGAAAGAAGTATACAGAGATGAAGAAAGACCTGATATAGATTAGTTTGCTAGGTGGGGAGCCACAAAATGTTTATTTGATAGTTGTGTCCATCCAAAAACCTACCTTAAACGGTAGATTACCTAATAATAATAACACAATATAAATGAACTGGCTGGCAGGTGCAAAGCAGGTCTGTTGGTCAAGGATTTCACCCAAAAATTCCTTTATTCTCATTGAAATATTCAACACCGAGGTTTCTAATTACCCTTGCAGTGGAAATTAATCAAAAGTATTGATTGGTTCTATTTTTATGAATAGTAAATAAAACCTGATGATGTTATGCGATAACGAAACCTGGGTTGTAAAAATTAAAAAGTTTATGTGGAAAAGTAAAGTGGTTTGATTATTAAAAGTCAGTTTATGAATAGTGCCATATTGGGAAAATCTTTATTTTGATCACTCAGAAGGTTGCATTAACAAAGGAAAGGGAAACAGTTTGTTTATTAAAAAGGGTGATTTATAGCTTAAAGCAGCAGCATAAGGCCTGATATGAAAGAATCATCTCTCTTGTTTTTGAAGAATTGAGGTGTAAACCTTGCAGTTATTATCATAAAAGGACTGAAAAATCATGAAAAGCAACAAATTGACAAGGTGTGTCACAATCACACACACAGTATGGTAATGACATTTTCATTTGTCAGAGGTATAAGGGAAGATATAGATGAGCTAAAGGAGAGATTCATATCGAAGTTTGAAATGATCGACTCGGAAACGGCAAACCATATTTTGAAAAAGCAACTTCTGAAAGGTGCTGAGTTACTGCAAAGCAAGACTTGCCTCATTTCCACAGAGTAGTCACACCTTTTCCCCTTCCCTCTGCATATTTTTATATTTATCTGGCTTCTCTCTGGTTTCATCCATTAAACTTTTCACTATATTGGGTTATTCACCCACATTAACTAGGTGCCTAGTGTCAATGAATTTTATTCGAGTTCTCAGCCAGGTCAGGCTTCCCATCTCTGCGAATGTATCGATGGTCAAGTCACCTATTGTCTTCAGGGCCACATGTCATGACAATGGAATTAGGCCCATTAATATGTAGTCAGGCTGGGTTCAGACGACTTGTGATTGGTTCACTCTTTCCCACCTTTTTTCTTGCCTTGGATCCTTCTCAGCCCTCCATTCCAACCATAGCCACCTTCTTCATAGCAGACACATTGAATCTTTACTTGGAATTACAACACAAACTACAAACTCTGACCTTTCTCATTTGACCTTTCCACAGTCTTCAAACCCTTCCCATACACCCTGCCCTCCTCCCACTTGCCATCTGATCCCCTCCACAGCTGTTCCCACCAGAATAAGTCCATTCACATGTGACTCCTCCCTTGAGCATCCCCTCAATCTTGAACATGTGCACTCATATAAGATGCTATTGGGAAGAACTGGAGGTAGGAATGAAAGTCGGAGGGGAATTCGTAAAATCGGTTAGGTTTGCTGATGACCAAGCATTAGTGGTTCAGTCGGCCAAGGGGTTGCAAGCATTGCTGAGTGAATTGGAGGTTCAGTGCGATAAATATGGGATGAGAATCAACATTAATAAAACAAAGGTTATGCGATTTTCCAGAAAGAAAAAGGCTAAGCTAAATATTAAAATAGGCGGGGAAAAAATAGAGCAGGTAGAACAGTTTACATATCTCGGAAGTGTTTTGGACCAACACGGTCAAAGTGGTAGGGACGTAAGGAGAAGAATTGCGCTAGGCAAGGAGGCTTTCTCAAGGAGGAGGGAGTTGATGACGGGGACGTTGAGTAGGGATGTTAAGACAAGACTCGTAAAAACTCTGATATGGAGCGTAGCTATGTACGGCGCGGAAACGTGGTCGCTGAAGCAGGAGGATAGACGTAGATTGGAGGCTTTTGAAATGTGGGTGTGGAGAAGAATGGAGAAGGTGAAATGGACCGAAAGGAAAACAAATGAGGAAGTACTGGAAATGGTGGGTGAGGAGAGGGGTTTGTTGAGAGAAATCCTATGGAGGCAGGAAAAATGGATGAAAGGCGTATTGAGCGGTAGTGGAATGTTGAAGAGGGTAATAGAGGGGAGAATGTTGGGCAAGCGAGGTAAGGGCAGGAACAGGATAGGGATGTTGGACGGGATGAAGGGAGGAAAGAAGTACACCGAGATGAAGAGGGACCTGATATAGATAAGTTTGCTAGGTGGGGAGCCACAAAATGTTTATTTGATAGTTGTGTCCATCCAAAAACCTACCTTAAACAGTAGATTACCTAATAATAATAAATAATAAGATGCTATAATGTAAACTATGCCAACTTATGGCAACTTTAGTCACCGAAGGTTTTGGTGGGAAACTCACACATCAATCACTATTTATTGCTGTCCTATAAATGCCAGTCATTTCAACTGAATAAACTAATCTTTTAGAAACTATAATTCTGGATAATACCATGCATATAAAGTGTGCAGCACTAAATTTTGTTTTTCACACACAATTTGCTACAGATCCATTTTTTAGAACAGGCGAAAATCGAAGACCAGCCAAAACACGTCCAAGCAAAGCAGCTGTCAGCAATTAACTCAACATTCCAAATGGTCGAAATTTTGGCATAAGTGAGAGACATAAGTACCAACATAATGCCACAAAAAAATGGAAAATCAAATATATGTAACCCATGGAAATTGAAAATTCATGATACTTTTTGAACACACCTAGTATGTCCTTTGAGTTGCCTCTTCACAAAGAACACCCTCTTAGCTTGGGCTATTCTTTGCTTGATGTCAGTCGAGCTTCTTCCATCCCAATTTATACTGCTGCCCAAGTAGAATAAGGATTCCGCTTTTTCTAGTTTCACTCCTTGAATTGAGATATCTGCATTTAGCTTCTCTCTTCCACACAAAAGGATTTTCGTTTTCTTCTTGTTGATGCTCTAGAGCTTGAATACAAATCTTTCAAAAGATCATACCAGACACTTCTCAATACTGCTAAACTGACATACTATATAAAAATGATAGATTGTTTAACTGCTCCAACAGGTCTCGCGAAATTTGGAAGATTGTTAATGAATCAAAGAAATTATCCATATCCCAACCTTATCGTAGGCCTAACCCATATATAGCTGCAACAGATTTTAATATTCATTTTTACTACTCTTCCATCACTTGACCAGCCTATTAATCAGTTGAAGTATACAAATATTTTGAATTTATCCACCTCATTTTTCCTCTTTCTTTGTAAAGAACCCAGTCTATAATACTGATAAATTACATGTAATACAATTTTCTCATAAGAACACTCCATCCCAAGTGTTGAAAATACCATTAGAAGGTAAATATTTGCCTCAGGTTAAGTTATTTAAATTTCTTGGTACACATTCAAATTGTCATCTTTATTGGGATTCTCATATGGATATGCTGTTAAATAAATTCAATCCACTGTGTTTCTCAATCTGAACAATCTGCTTTACAGTTTCTAATTATGCTCTTCAATCACTCTCTCATGATCCGTATTATTTTCATGTTGTTTCAAATGTTATTTTCTGGAGTTCATCCCCACAGTCCATATCCATTTTTAAATTACAAAAAAGTATGGTTGACAGCTAATATTAGATATGATGCCCCTAATCTTTCATTATTTAGGCAATTTAACCTTTTACCTCTTCTGTGTATTTATATTTTTACTACTTAAGCATACATTAGAAAGAACCTAAAGACTTTTCCTACTAATGCTGACGTTCACAGTCACAGTACTCATAATAGCACAAGATGCACCTACCAAGTGCTCAAGAACATGGGACTTATTTTGTAACATAAACTTCCTTCTTTTCTGAAATCTAATATGTGTTTAGAGGCCTTTCAGAATAAATTAAGATATTTTTTATTCAAAAGAATGTTTTATAGTGTGAATACCTATTTTATAATCAATGAATGTGTCTGTATTCAGCTTGAATTGTATCCTCCTCTTTCTATTGTTTTACATACATACAAGTATATACTTCTTTGACAGAACCTATATCACATGGTCTGCTGTTCAATAAATGGTGATACGATATGATATTCCCGAAGTTCTTGGTCCATAGTTTCAGGTTGGCTTGCAGGTCCTCTTGCGTCTCTACTACTACTGTGATGTCGTTTGCAAACCACAGCATGTTAATTTCACCATTTACCTTGACTCCTTTGATACCCAATTCTTGTGCTTCCTTTATTGCCTCTTCTAGATACACGTTGTTAATTGCTGGTGAGAGGTTGCATCCTTGTCGAACTCCTTTGCTTATTTTGACTTCTATTTTCCTTCCATTTTTCATTTTCATGGTTGTTACCTGATTCTTGTACATGTGATGGATCATTCTTCTGTCATTGTAGGCTATTCCAAGTGCTTCAAGTATCTTGAACATTTTGTTCCATTCGGCATTGTCGAAGGCCTCCTCCAAGTCCATGAATGCCACATGTAATGACTTGTTTACATGGATCAATTTTTCAGCCAGTACCCTTAAGCTGAGTATTACCTCTCTTGCTCTTCGGTTTTTCCTGAATTTGAATTAGTTTTCCAAAAGGCTTTCATCTGCATTTCCTTCTATTCATCCCCTGGTCAACTGAGTAACTACTTTAGACACAAGAGAAGTCAGGCTCAATGTTATGTGTTCTTCTCATTTATCTGTTCTAGGTTTTTTCGGTATTGCAATCATTCTTCTCAAAGTCCTCAGGTAGTCTTCCACTGTCATAGATATCTTTCATTATTTCAAATAGGGTATCCTTTGCATTGGTCCTGAGTGCTTTGATAATTTCCCCATTTATTTTATCAACTCCTGGTGCCTTACTGTTCTTTAGGTCTTTCATGGCTCGGTTGAATTCACTTCTCAGTATCTCTGGACCCCGTTTGTCTTCTTCCCCATGCTTTCTTCTCTAAGTAATTTGTCTTCAAGTGGTTCGGGCCCTTGATAGAATCTTTAATGTATTCCTTCCATCTCTTCTCAATATCTTCATCTTCTGTCAGTACCTTTCCATTAGCATCTCAGATGTTGTGGGATTTTGTTTTTCTTACTCCAAATTGAGTCTTCACCAGTTTATAAGAAGTTTCACTGTTTCCCTTCCCTATGTTGGCATTGATTTACTCTCAGCAGCTTTCTATCTACTCTTCCTTGGCCTTCTTGCACTCTTGTATGACATGGTTCCGCAACTTCTTGTAAAAGGCTTCCTGAGTTTCATTTCTTGGATTCCTGTATTTTCTTCTTTCCTCTGAGGTATCTCATTTGAGCTGTGATCCATGGGAATTTTGTTGGTGTCATCTTACTAGTTGTTCATCTGCTACTTCAGTTATGATATTTTTCATTTCCTTACATTGTCCTTCTCTGCTAGTCACTTTTATTCCTTCTATTTTTCTGTCAATGGCCATAGTGAACTTTTCTCTTATCTGCTTTTCCTCCAGCACTTTTGTGTTCCATCTGGGTTCCTGTGTCACTTTCTTAATTTTTTTGCATCCCAGTTGGCTATCCATGACCACCAGGTTGTGATCGCTATTCATACCTGTGCCAAGGTGGCTCTTATATTTTGGATTTTGGATCGGTGCTCTTATTCCATGGATCTTGGTTTCTGTTTCTCATTCTCACAAGGATGGGCATCTTACTCTGTCCCCTGGCATCTTCCAGGTGTATCTTCTTCTCTGATTTTGCTCAAAGAGGGTGTTTGCCACTATTATGTTCTTCTCGTTTCAGAATTCTATCAGTGTTTCTCCGGTGAGTTTCTGTTTTCTCAATCTGAACTATCCCATGCTCCTTCCCTCTCAGCCTTCTCCAACCACAGCATTCTAGTCTCCCATCATGATTAGGTTCTCCTTCCCTTTTGCTACTCCTATAACTTCTCCTAGTTGTTCGTATACTTCTTCTATTTTCTTTTCTGAATGACTGGATGTTGGCATATACACATGTACTGTCACTGTATCCAAATGTTCTGCCTCTAACTATATTATCAGAATCCCCTCACTGTATTGCCAGCACGATTTGACTCTTCTTGCACACTCCTGTAATTCTCAGTTTGTCTCCTGAGTATCCATTACTCCAGAAGTCTTTGGCCCCGGCTCACTCCTAGCATGTCAATTCCCAATCTGTCCAGCTCTATCTTAGCATTTTCTAACTTCCCGCACACTCCCAGTAATCTCATATTCCATATCCCTATCCTGCATTCGTCTGCCTTGACTGATGATCCCCTCCCAGTAGTCCCCACCCGGAGATTTTTAGGGATATGTATTCATGAGTGTATATTCTCGGGGAGGAGAGAGTTGATGATGGGGACGTTGAGTGGGGATGTTGGGACGGGACTCGTGAAGGCTCTGATGTGGAGCGTGGCTGTGTGCGGTGCGGAGGCGTGGTCGCTGAGGCGGGAGGATGGACGTGGATTGGAGGCTTTTGAGGTGTGGGTGTGGAGAGGAGTGGGGAGGGTGAAATGGACCGAGGGGGGGACGGGTGAGGAAGTGCTGGAGATGGTGGGTGGGGGGAGGGGTTTGTTGGGAGGGATCCTATGGAGGCGGGAGGGGTGGATGAGGGGCGTGTTGAGCGGTGGTGGAGTGTTGGAGGGGGTGGTGGAGGGGAGAGTGTTGGGGGAGCGAGGGGGGGTAGGAGCGGGATAGGGATGTTGGATGGGATGAAGGGGGGAGGGAGGTGCGCAGGGATGGGGAGGGGCCTGGTGTGGATTGGGTTGCTCGATTGGGTGTTGTTCGGAGTTACAAAGTGTTTGTTTGGTAGTTGTGTCCATCCAAAAGCCTGCCTTAACCGGTAGATTACCTAATGATATATATGTATATATAAATACATATATGGGTCGAGGTGGTCCGGTGGGTAGAGGGTTGGACTACTGACCGGAGGGTCCGAGGTTCGATTCTCCGGCGAGGCACTCTGGGCACTCTACCCAAGCTAGTTGATTTTTCGGGTACCAGATCTTCCTGGTAAACCATAACCGGCACAGGGAAAGGAACTGGCCCCCTACCCTGATGTATGAATATTCACATGCCGTCAGGCTTGGTACATGGGTGAGCTCTACCATCACCTACTAAACCGACCTTCTGGTTGATTACTGTGTTTATGGTTTTTATATCATGAGAAGTATATGTTGATCAACTATGTCCAAAAGTAGCCACAGGATGCTACCTCCTGAAAAAAATTGTGTCTCTGGTTGACATTAGTACTGCTCTTGCAGTCTATTATGTATTTATTTACAGTAGACTGAAATATGGCAATACTGTGTGAGGACACTAATATCATTTCATGAGCCTTTTTAGACTGCAAAAATGGGTATTAAGAGCCCTAGGAAAAGCTTGAAGGGCAAGTGGTAGTAGACCTTACTGTAAAAGGTTCAACATTCCAACTATGCCCTGTTTGTATATATCCCATACTACATATAATCTTTGTGCAGCAAAACAAGGCCATGTACACTCTGAAAACCAATGACTAGGTTAGGTACAGCACTAGAGGTTGTAGTGACCTTAGAATAACTGTCCACAACTCATCCATGTTTGCTAAGAACCCTGGATATGCTGGTGTAAAATTATTAAAAGCACTACCAAGAAAATGAAGGGAAATGGATATTTTTTGTTATTTAAGTCTAAACTACATAAATTCATTGAATTCACTGTAGGGGTTCCGTATTGGCCAATGTGGAACCTGACTGGTGGAAGACCTGAGAAAATTTCATCAAGCAATAAGCCGGGAAAGCACCAGATCTTACTGCATCAATTCCTTTGTGATCATCAATTCTATATAGTAAATGAATTTGTTCTCTTCTCTATGTTGAATGATTTTCTTCATGAATAGCTCTAAGACAATACTTTTGTTACTGCTTCCCACTCCTGTTTTGGGTTTTTACTCTGATCACTTACTTATATATTTATTTTTGGAGATACATGCTGACTCTGTATTGCCCACTCTGTGATGTCTGTAAAGAATATGAGCAAACAATGTTACATGTTCAATACATGTTAAAAACATGTCCAATAGACAAATATACATCATTATTATTTTCAAGTGATGAAGCTTGATGGGTGATTCTGTATTAACCAAGAGCTATAATTTGTTGATGTTAACTCAGTTGGCTTACACCCCTATGTTGGATGTACCCCATTGAGTAATAAGAGGAAGAGAGGGCACATGCACTTGCCTTGGGATGCACAACTGCTTCAAGGGTAAGTGACCAAAAGCAGGGCTGAGGGGAAGGGAATTCAGAGTAGAGAACACTGCTATTGTAGTCTGGTGTTTGCAAGTCAACCTGTGCTATACCATTGCTTCTTCTACTTGGAGATCCTCAGCCCCCTGTGAGTCATGGAAATATCACAACTTTTGCTATCTCATACTGCCAGGATATGAAGGGTAGCCCAAAAGAAAAGATAAATAAGCACATATAGTATACCTTTCTGAATAGATGCCTCTCAGCCTCTAGATCTATCCCTGACTCTGGGCACTTTGGGTGAGAATGCTTTATAGAATCAATTCCACTTAGGTTTTAAAAATGAAATAAAAAAAGTCTCCTTTGACAAAATGATACACTCTATAAGAAACTTCATAGCCTCCATTTCGCACAAACATCTACAAGCTCTCACGAAGATTGAGGGAAAGGAAAAAGCATATTGCTCTTATTACTCGAAAAAAAAAAACAAATCCCTGCTGAGCTATGAACATGACAATGATTTGCCTTTGTGTAAATCAGGATGTAGGCATAATGAGGTGAAACCCAGAAAAGGGAGTACAAATGAGAAATTTAATGCAATTTGGAATAGATTATAAATTTCAAGATATTTTAAAAATTAAAATAATACAGAGATTTACAAATTATTTTAAGTGAAATAAAGAAATTTACATGGACTTATCAACTCCCAGAGTAATGTGCTAAAATCTGGAGCAAGAGGATATTTAAATTTAACTATTGGCAAAGAATTTGGTGCAACCACGGAAGTGGGGCAAGGGCAAAGGCAATTCAAGATTTTCACTGGTTTATGAACCCCTCATAAACACAGTAAACAACCTAAAGGCTGGTTTTTTATAGGTAGGTTATGGTAGAGCTCACATGCTCATAAGCTCTACATGGTATTCGATATCTATGCACCATGGCAGGGGAGCCAATTCCTTTCTCTGGGCCATCTGTGGTTTCCGAGGAAGACCTGGTAACCATAAAATCATGCCGAAAGGGTGAAACTGAGGGTGCCCAGAGTGTGCACCGGGAACCAAATCTGGGCCCTACAGTAATTAGCTCAGTACTCTACCTACTGGGCTTCCATGCCTAGTGATGTCTCATATGCAGCCCCTTTTGACATGCAACCTTGATGACATGAGTTATACTCATTAAACAATATTATGAGTTGAATATAGATCCTTGTAATGCATTAAGTTAAATACAGCTCTCTTGCATAAATGCTAAATTTATTTAAAATACCTGACATTCAATTATTTTATTATCTAAAATATCCTCTGATTTCAGGCCACCCCTATAGTATGTTAACACCCTAGCTATAACTACTTAGGAAGAAAGATGGAGAGAATATTTTCTGTTTTTGTAGTAAATATCAAGGACTCATTTTTTTGCAAAAAGCCTAAGTTTTATAATCCCACTCATAGCAAGGTATTACTAATACATTTTATATCCTATTAGTAAAAGTAAACATTGTTTCCACTCATCTCTTCACTCAATGAAACATACATATAATTGTATCCATAAAGACATAAAGATGATATATTTTTGAAGAGAAATGAGTTCATTTGGGGGCATGCTAACTTGTGAAACTTCATAAAACACATAAAAAAGTACCATGCTTAATGAAGAATTTTTTTCTTTTTACGTGAGTTTACAGATTCGACTTTCCTCTGATTTTGAAAGGGGCTGAAGATTAAGAGTGATGTAATCTTTCCTCTAATTGAGTTACATCCTTGTCTGGATATGGTTCTTGCTCTCCACATAGGGAAAGTGTTGGATTGCAATAACATGTGCTTTTTGCTAAGAAATCATGGGGAAAGGCAGAGGTAGTTTTTGACACTAGAAGAGATACATATCAGGAAATAATACTGAAAAATTCAAGATCATTTCTATGAAGAATAAATAATGCAATAATAACGCCAGTGACCTTAGGTGACACATTAAATTAATTTGATAAGTGCATACCTGGGTAGTTTCAGAGAAGTTGAAGCATTTTATGTTCACTGGAGAGAAGTGCACTATCACTTGTGCCAAATACATCCTAAATATGAAACATGAAGTTAACTCTATTTTTGATGAAGTAGATCAACAGCATTCATTGTTAAATTTATTAACTGAGCCAAGGAGAGCAATTTAATCACAGGGAGAATAAAAATGGCAGTGTGAGAATACTTTTGGCAGAAATATTTTAGGTATCTGTAATATTTGGCATCAGATGATTTAATTAATGACTTTTACATGTGAAATTTTATGTAGGTGCTCACTCATATATATTTCAAGAGACATTTTGGTATAGGCATTCATGATACCTGACTGGCATACAATGTCTTCCACCTACTTTTAATGATTTTTGGACCATGTACCATATTTTTCAAAAGTAAGTATTGCAAAGCAGAATGAGGAACTCTCTGACCGGAGCAGTGGTTGTTAAAATGGCAGTTAATTGAACTGAATGAATGAAAAACAAGTTAATTGTACTAAATGATGCATGACAGTCATTTCACATATAAATTGATAATTGATTTATTGCATTACACCAATTATGCATGCACTTTTAATACCAGGTTTCCAATTCCTTTGATGGTGGCAAATCATTATCAAAAGATGTGATGGTCATTGAAATTGATCGATGAAACACAGTACGAATACATTAATTGAAATGAAACAACTTTGATCTCATCATTGTAAGGAGATGGAAAATTACCATTAAAGCACCCAACCAGTGGTGCCCAACCATTTAGTGAAGAGGTGCAGCCATAAATCATCCTCTCGTGGTATGAGTGGCTGACGTTGGGGGCAGGAAGGAAGAAGGGGGAGGAGAAAGAGTCAGAAGAGGGAAAAGGAAAGAGTGATGCATTGTCTGATGATTAAAGATGGCGATGGCAGTATTGGTGAGTATTGCACCATTTGGTGAGCAGTAGCCACACTGATCAGATCCTGAAGCACCAAGGATGAGCACTACTGTGACCAGCCAAGGAAAACACAATAATATATGGCCACATAAAACTAATCAATAATGTATGTGATGCCATGAAATCACATCATTAAAACTAATGATTACAGTGTTCATTCAGAAAATATTTCCTTGGAAATTAGATTGTTATCAATTCTTAGGTTCCTATCTACATATTTGACAAACACTACATTATCACTCAACAAAAAAGGGATCAAGTTGATATGACAATTGAAGAGGTGCATGAGGTAATGGACTGACTAACAGTATTTTGTGATTTGGCAAGGAAACAACAGAATATGTGCACATAAATAATTGATAAAGAAATTAAATAATTTTTCCTGGCCAACAAAACTAAAAAATATATGGCTAAAAGAAAACTATTGTGCCATAAAAAATTGGTAATATAGGAATTCTGCTGTCTATTTCAAACATTATGGTGATCAACCAAATTCCAATACATATCTGACAGGTAAATAAACATATAGCCAAGACATGACAGACATAATCATTCTTATGTGTCAGAATGCAGAGGAATTACCTTTGAGAGATGAATTTTGAAAACAAGTCAGGGTTCAACTTCCCGCAGGATTGGTTGCAGACACAGATCATTCCCAAATAATATGCCACTTAACCAAGATGAATGGTCTCAAAGGATGCATTGCATTCCTCAACAGAGCTCTATTTAATATTTACACATAAGACTTCAGTAGGTTTTCAATTAAAGGCATTTTACATACAAAATATAAATATTGAGGCAGTAAGGTGCAAGGATTTGTCCTGCTACAATTGCCCTTTCCACTACAACTGAGACTTAAGAGAAATTAAATAATGGCATATAATCAAGGAATATGTGTGTCTAACTTGGACTAGAAGAGTGGGCTCGATAAAGTCATACCAACCATTACATTAGGACTGACAAATGTTATTTGAAAAACAAATTTAGAATGAAAAGGTTTCCAATTACATCTTGTTGGTAAGGAAGATTATCTTTGGTACACTTCAGTGATACATACTAAAGACATAATTTCAAAACCATAGGATTCGAAAAAGATACTATGCATAATTACAAAGATCACAACTTTCACTACACAAGTACTTGAGCACTATTTGCGTTTCAGTAGTAAATATAAATTATACTTTTCAAATATTTCAAACTTTTCCTAAACATGCAAGGACTCTGACTAAATGTTCACCTGCATCTGTTTTTTTATAAAAATGGTATTCTCCAAACAGTGTGATGATGATAGCCATATGTTTTACAAACATTCACACAAACAGTTATTAGAGTTATGTACAGGTTACAGGCATGGCACATGTTTCTGAAAATATGCTAATGTCTAGGAGTACTGCTTGGGCCATTTAACAGATGATAATATCCCACAACTTTATCAATTACTGATATTTCCTTACAAGAACATAGCTGATAAAACTGTCCAGTTGAGAAAATAATCTCTTTTACCCTTTTAAGGTTATTAATGCACCTGCCATTCACCTTAATGCGAACAAGAGTGAAGCATTATCACATCCAGGACTTTCTTTATTTAAGGTCAAGTCTATATCTTCAAGTTAAAATATGTCTTCTTATCCACAATTAAGGTTTGCTTATTCATACCAGTCATCCATACCAGTTAGCATAACAATGACCAAAATATCTGAGCACCTCCTCTCTGTACACTACAACAGCTGGAAACTTTGATATTTCCATGGACTAGTGCTCGAGTCATTGTACTCCAGGCAGTCAGCTGACATCATCACTGGAGTTGTCCTTGGTCCAGGAGAGTCGATTGCTTCTTGATCATCCAAACCTCCCACCTATATTTTTGTTTTTAAGATATAAAGAACTTAGAATTCTTGGATGAAATGTTGGAGCAAACATTTTTCTCAGGATAGTTCTTCCCAGATTCTCTTTATTTTTTTGAGTTAGGTGCTATTGATTCCATTTGTCTGATGTATGCAAAATGGAATGAATTGACAAACTGAGGAAAAACAAAATGGATTTAACTTGATTGATTGCATACCCAAGTGCAACCTGGATTCAGATTTATCATTTATCTTTGACCTTGACAGTTTTCCCCCACACATGCAGGTTTAGGATTTAGATTGTAATTGGTTGAACATCTTAGCAAATGCTGGATTGTTCATCATAAGACACTGCCTTATATCTTTTTCAGTAGTATATCTATCAACCAATTTGATAAAAAAGGCACATATTTCACGAAACTTTTTCTTTTACTACAAATACTACAATATCATATCATGCAATTCATATTTCCATTTATTGTGCCCAATTATACAGTCTGTGATCTACACTAATATAATAGATTATTTGAAAGCTAAGAAGTAAAATGTGAACATAGGTGTAATTGTGCAATTGATAAAGATACTAAATGATTAATTGGGTGAAGATCAGTTTGGATTTAGAAATTTTACAGTAGCAGTCCTGAGAGCACTGAAAGAATAAATAGGTTTTAACAGGTTTTGCATAAAGCAAGCCATAGGTGAAACAACATATAACAAAAAATTCCCAATCATACCCATATATGTACAGAGTTTAATACTGTGGGGAACATACCAAAGACTTGGTTTGGCAAAATGATCTTTTCGGTCATGGTAATTTTTCCTATGAATTTGACATCTCAGTCCTTTTGTTTTAAAAAATATTGAATGTAGGATATTTCACAGATTGTAGGAGTTTATTATGAATTCTAAATGCCACATTTTATATGTCTTGTTAACAGTTTTCCAGTCTGTAATCCTTTCTATGAACATCACATTTATTATAATTGTCAAAGTCATCTCAATGCTCATATTTACAAGTTGGATGTTATTTAAATTCAAAAAATTGTGCAGCGCCAGATTTACAAGTATGGAAATGGTAGGGTTGCCTAAGGTTTAAATAATGGTAGACCATGAGACAAGTATGGTGCTCTGAAAATTGCCCTAACAGCCATCTTTGGAATTAAAAATATCTTTTTTGAATAAGGTGACTGGCCTCAATAGAAGATGCCCTACACTAAATTGTTCCGCTATTTAGTGAAATATAACATTTTCAAAAGAAATCCCACAGTTGCTGGCTTAATTTAGTGGGTATATTCCATTATTGGAAAATGAATCAAGAAACACTTGTAATACCCTAAAATGCATTAATTCAATAATGCAATTTATTTGACATGTCTGTAAACAACCTTCAGCCAGAGAGGTGTGGCTGAGAGGCAATGGGTGTGTGGAAATGAATCAATGAGAGTGGTGCATTGGTGAATTTACGCCATCAAAAACCTTTGCCAAGGGATAAAATATCCCAACAGTGAGTAGGATCATATTAATACTGTTCAGCGGCTGAAAACAGGCAGATAAAGTGGACTTACTATTTGTTTAAAACCCATGTTGAGAATCATTACGGTGCAATTAATTATCAAGAGATGTCATCAATCAATTATAAAATGGTTTTTGAAAAACTTAAGAAAAGACTGAGAATCGAATGGTACTCATCTGCATCATTGGAGTAAATCATCTTTTGAATTAGAATCATAAGAGCCAGCTTGAGAACACTTGGAGGCATCCTTGCTGAAAATATGTATTTAAGATGTTGGATAATAGCTATGCATGATGTGAACAACTGCCTTAATAATGGCGCAGAGACTACACTTTAGCCGTGTGACCATTTGTTATTTTGGTCTATAACTATTTTTATTATTTTGTCGAGGTCTTTTGACTCTAGGAAAAATGTATTGGGAGCCCAAAAGGATATGAAACTGCAAATTTGTAATTCCTGTTGGATGCTCAAAAACAGAGAATCAAAGAATAATGAGTTATTATAGGTAATATAACAGTTAAGGTAGGTTTTGGATGGACACAACTACAAAATAAATATTTTGTGTCCCCTTAAAAAACACAACCCAACATCCCACTCTGCAATAAGCTCCTCTTCATCTTCACATACTTACTCCCTCCCTTCATCCCGTCCAATATCCATATCCTGTTCCTTACCCTTCCTCGTTTGCAAAACATTCTCCACTCTATCCAGTGTTCAACGTCCCAATGCCAATGAATATGTTTTTTCATCCTTCTTTCATATCTCCTTAAAATTTCTCCCAAGAATCCCCTCTCCTCCCTTCTCACCACACTTAGTACTTCCTCATTAATATTCCTTTTTGCCCACTTCACATTCTCCATCCTTCTAAATACCCACATTTCAAATGACTCCAATCTACATCTATCATCCTGTTTCTGTGACCATGTTTCCATAACTACACTCCATATTAAACTTCTAACAATTCCTTTCTTAAAATCTTTACTTAAAGTCCTTGCCGTCAATTGTAATTGTAATGTATTCATTCACCATAAGCATAGAATTATGCATGGCTTTCATTCTTATCTAAGAGGATATTGATATATTAAGTATAATTATATAGCTGACTGTGCAGCAATCTGAGTTGAATCCTTATCAATAAAGTAGTACCCCACAATTACATTGTGTTCACAAACTTGGTATTTTTTGTTGAGGTCTTCATATGGTTTACGTTTAAACACCAGATACATATTACCATTTTATCTACCTTTTTAACAAATACTTATTGTATTGTAGCTCTAAATGCTGACAAAAATAAATCAGATGACTGTTTCATAGTGAAATAACTGGGCACATTCAATGAATGCATTGCAGATATATAATATGATTGGTTTGGAGGGATAGGAGATTTATCTGCCTCCTGTACATGTCTCAGGCTGCTCAGGTGCAAGAGGACTGAGAGCCCAGATGGGCAGTGTTAGGAAAAGGTGTTAAGCAGGATTGTCCATTGTCTCTGATGTAGTTAAACATATATGTGGAGGAAATAATTAAAGAGGCATGTAAAAAACTGAAGATAGGAATAAAAGTCGGGAGGGGAATTCATGAAATCATTTAGGTAAGCTGATGATTAAACTTTAGTTTGACAATCAGCCAAGGGATTGTAAGCATTGCTGAGTGCTTTAGAAAGTCAGTGCGATAGGTGACAAGAGAGTAAATGTAAATAAAACCAAGGTTATGTGGTTTCTGAGAAAGGGAAAGGCCAATTTAAATGATAAAATAGGAAGGCAAAAACTAGAGCAAGTAGAACAGTTTATCCAGCCTGAAAGTTTTCTGTACCAGAATAGTTATAGTAGGGACATGAGAAAGAGAAGAATTATGTAGGGCAAAGGAGCTTTGATATCAGGGACATTGGGCAACAATGTTCAGAATAGACTCATTGAAACTTTGATGTGGAGCATGGTTTTCTGAAGTGCAGAAATATGGTTGCTGATGCAAAAGGATGGGCACAGATTGGGGGCCTTTAAAATGTGGGTGAAAAATAAAAGTAAATTTATGGCCTTCGAAAACATACTAAAGCAGAACCCAACCATCAAAATTGATGGACAGCAAAGAGCTAGGGGGGATAAGTATAAATAATTTGTAAAATATATATAAATAATACACTGAAATTCCAGACACATGTTAATTACACAGTTGCACACAACTTTTAAACTTAACAAACAAAGTGTGTTAAGTTTAAAAAGCTCTTTCATGCACTATAAAGATATTGTCAGACAATTTATGGGAAAAAACAAGTTTTCAATATTTATAATGGCATCATTAGACCTATTACTACATATGAGTGCACATTCTGGGGAAATAAGGCTCAGCACATCAGAGTTAGAAGAAAACTGCAGGAGGCACAGCATACCAGTGATCCCCAATACTCATTACTGGAATACTGTGAGCACAATAGTCCTCAATATCATCCCTATGGAACATCCCCTCAAATATGTTGTGATGGAGCATGTGACCAGAGAGGAGTACAAAAGGGGCAATGTCATCACATATCTCAGGAGAGGAATGGATAACCTAGAGGGACAAAAAGTAAGTACTCTAAAAAGAATCTCCATAGAATAATAAAGGAATGGCGGAAGGAATCGTTAGAATCCGAAAGAGACGGAAATACATATGAGATATTCCTTGATTTAAAACAAGGAAAATTGTAAGGTTGAAGTACATGGATGCAAGTAAAGTGCGTCAAATAATAACTAAACACAGAGGCTATCAGACATGTTGCCAAGATAGGAAAAAGAAAAGTGGGAGTCGTAGGGAATTAGGGCTATCGAATACATTCAAGCATGGGATAAATATTGGTATTAAATATGAACCATGGAGGCCTATGGTATGGCATGAGATTGGGCATTGATCAGAATCACACAGAGAATTGATTCATTAATGCTTAACCACAAAAGAACAATCTGTATGATGAACTGCATAAATTGATTTAAGACATTAACAAGTGCCAAGAAGATGAGGCAAGCCCTGAAGACTAAGACAGTTGTGGCAGGAACAAGATTGACAAGGAAAAAGGACGATCTCAGAGTAAAGTGGCATTGTTCTAAGAGAAATGTGAAGAAGAAAAACTATGGTATCAAACAACACCTAAAAGGAATGCTCAAATAAGAATATGCTTACTTTATAAGATTATATGTATTACAACTATAAGCATGTAGTTTATATATAAATGAATAATAAGCAATGTATTAAGCAATAAGTAAAAACAATAAGTAATAAGGCACTGTCTCAGACATTACATGATGGAAGTCTTTTATAGTAAATGAATTAAGATTTATAATAAGGCTCATTATTTTTCATGACCATGGATTTGTTGCAAGGCAACATTATCAGGTGATGTTGAAGATGATCACCTGATGATGTTGCCTGGCAAAAATTCTGTGGCGGTGAAAAATAGTCTATTGGAAGTTGCAAAGTTAGTCCTCATTCATTTGCAATAACTAATAAGCAATAAGTGTAGCAATAAATGGCATGAAATTAATAAATGTACTAAAATGTAATTAGAGCAAATAAAATAAGACCATTACTGTAGCATCAAGCACACAATTAAGGTAGAGCAAGATAAAAAGCAAACCATAAACAGATACCAAAGCAACAATGACAAAATTTTAAAGGAAATGTAACAGTAGACATAAGAGGGATAAGTACATATAGGTATCCTCAACATGAATACAACTGTATTGTGTTTCATAATTGCGATAAACATGGCACATGAATTGAATAAAAAATTGGGGTTTTATGCTTGCTGGAGAATTCATTTAATGATCAGCAGCAGCAGGTATGGAAAGCAGGATGACTCCACATTCACTATCAATGTGTATATACGGTATAGATATTATGTATATACAGACCCTCCAGAGTGGGGATGAATGGCAGGTGAGCGAAGGTGATTGGGAGGAATAGAAGATCATTTCTTTGTCTCAACACTAGGACATTGTGAAAGTGCCCCCAACATCCAGCTTGTGCCAATTGTCAAAGGATTCTCCACTAAGCAATCTGAGCCCCATTAGCTACCGTTTTCATTTTTTTATACTCTCCCATACCTCATTCAACCCCCTTCTTACCCAATCAATTATCATTGGACAATGAAATTTCTCCAAAATTAATATAGAAAGGGATATGATGAGATGAGGATAACTTGGATCTGAGTATGCTGAAATGTTAGATATGTAGAGAGGGCAATAGGGGAATGGAAATCAAATAAGGCAGTCAGGTAAGTAATAAAAAAACCATAAAAACAGTAATCAACCCGAAGGTCGATTTGGTAGGTGATGGTAGAGTTCACCCAGTACTAAGCCCTATGTGGCGTATGAATATTCACACATCAGGGTGGGGGGGCCAGTTCCTTTCCCTGAGCCGGTTATGGTTTCCCAGGAAGATATGGTACCCAAAAAATTACATAGCTTGGGTGGAGCTGCGGGTGCCCAGAGTCCCTTGCCCGGGAATCGAACCCGGGACCCTCCAGTCATTAGTCCAATGCTCTACCACCTGGACTACCGCGACCCACCTGGTAAGTAATATCCCAGCAGAATTGCTTAAGGGTTTATGAAAACGTGGGAGGAAGAGTTTTAATGTGTTAATTAGTTGAATGTATCACAGAGGAATTTGGCAAGAAGATTTTGTTAGATCAGTGTTAGTTACATCCCAGAAAATGGAAAGGCGACCCTAGGTAAGGGATATAGAACAATAAGTTTGATTCCACATGCATTAATTGCACTTTAATTGTTCCTCGGTATCATTAATAAGAGGATGGAGAGCAGGGCACAAATGATTAATTAAAGGATGATCCATTTGGGTTTAGGGAGTGGAGAGGAATGTGGGATGCCATGGCAGTAATGGGATCACTAGTAGAGAGGAATATAGAATACAAACAGAATGTAATTGTCTGTTTTGTAGATTTTGAAAAGGCATTTGACGGAGTGAATTGGGAAAAACTACTAAATTTATTACAGAAAATAGGAATAGAATGGTGGGAGAGGGGATTTATCTACAACCTGTACATACCTCAGATTACTCAGTTGGGAGAAACAAATGGAGTGTCAGAGTGGGCAGCGTTAGGTGAAGAGTAAGACAGGAGTGTCCATTGTCACCTATTATTTTCATTGTATGCATAATGATAAGGGAGGCATACAAGGCGCTGGCTGGAGAAAGAAATGAAGTCAGCGGAGAATCCATAGAATCAGTTAAATGTGTAAATGATCAAGCTTTAGTTTATCAGTCAGGCTAAGATTGGGTACACTGGAAAGTCAGGTTGATAATAAAGGGATGAGAATCAATCTTTATTAAATAATGTGATAAAGGGGAGAAGGAGGTGTAGAAGAGAAAAATAATAGGCATGTTGAACAAAATGAAGGGAGGTAGGAAATATGCAGAATTGAAAAAGGGGATATTGTAGTGTGGGGTTTCAGGTTGGGTCATATTAGGCAAATTTAAAAAAATTGAGGTGTGTTAGATTTGTGTCCATCCTAAATCTACCCTTAATATTAGACTACCTAAAGTTATAATTTGAATATTTTTACTAATTAAATGCATGTGAAGATGAGAAATCACTCGATATTTTTAAAAATAAATTATTTATGTACTTAAATGAAAAATGCTTTTACAGTGTGAATGACTACTTCAATTCTGTGTAATTCTGAATTTTATATTGTGCAAATTCTTTGCTACCAATATAATTATTATTAATATTATCTGCTATAGTTTAATGCCCTCCTATTTTAAAATTTAACATGGTCATTCTATTTCTTGAAAACTTCAATCATTTGTTCTTTGGCCATTGATTTTTATCCATTACATTTTAGTAAATTAATATAAATGATGAGTGCCACATAACATTTTAAATAAGTAAATTTAAGGATTGACGTTTTTTAAAAAATAAAACCTCTTTGCTTTTCCACATAATTTTTTTATGTGGAAAAGCAAAGTGGTTTTATTTTTTAAAAATCATTAATGTGAAGATTTTCCACCAAGATACGCCAGAAACTGTTTTATTCAAATTTAAGGATTTTGAAATTTTGCTTTGAAAGTAAAATGACACAGTTTCTTCTTGATTTTGTTTTTATGAGGTTTATTTTTATGACCTCTAAATTAATAAAATCTAACATGAAAGATGAGAAATATAAGGTCCAGAGAGTTACATAGATGGAACAGAAAGCTAGTTGAACTATCCCTAATTATTAATGACTGATGAGGATTTGTTCCCAGGTTCTCTGTTTGCTCTCTGGTCTCTAGCTGATCATTTTATCCACTGGAATATAGTGCCTGTAAACATTGGTCATAGGATGCTTTGCTTTTGTCCTGCCTTCATTAATTACCGCTGTTTGACCAAACAACCATGCACTTTGCAATGAAAATGTTTCCTGGCTTGATACTTGCCACAAAACTCACATTGGTAATGCAAAAATTCTCTTCCATTGACATCAGAGACCCTTGTTATCATCTGTTTATTTGAATTCGAGGCATGTTTGGAAAGTAAGGGCAGTTTGATCATAAAAAATATATTCACTGGAAATGGTTTTTTCACTTTTTGGTCCTCTTGTTGACCAATGATTTCATCAGATTCTGGGCTCCTGTCCCTCCACTCTTCATCATTAACATATTTACATGGCCATTGATGAAGCCTCAACACCCGTGTCCAACCTCTCTTGCACTCATCACTGTAGGCTGTTAACATAAACTAGGCACAACACCCAATGAATGTGGGCAGCCAATGACAGCATGCAAATACCTTGCTACTGGCAGGGGCAAAGATATTTACAGACTTTGTTATTTGCATTCACTGACAAGCAAATAACTGCTAAATCAAAAAATAACTATGATGGCTTCAGCTACAATCAATAGATGAATATGCATCTGCACAACTTTATTCTGACTGGTCAATATATGAATATAAGAAAATGGCCCGCATATATGTGCTCTGCTTGTCATAGCATGGAGAGCTGCAATCAGTGGAAAAACTCAAATTGTGCTGCAGACTGAATATCAAGTATTTGAGCACCATGATAGAAAGTAATCTTCCATTGAATCTCACAACAACTAAACACCATGTCCATTTGCCCATTGTAGCTAAATTACCATTGCCTTTTCCACCTCCCCACTAGTGTGTTTGATGGGTTTTGATTCATGAATATACCTTGGATAAAACTTCATTAGGTCCTCATTCATAGGTGTTACTGTTACTGCTGTGTGTTATGTGTCACGTTAATTCAATTTATTATGGTATTATTAGACATGATGACAAACTAGTATTGTATCTCATTAGGTAGTTTTGCCTCGATTATGTAGTCCAAAAAATTTATAGGAACAGTCTTGAATATCTGAGGTAATGTGGACTGGACCACCTCAAATGATAGAAAATGCAGGTAATAGGGAAAAAATAAGTTTTCACAAGAAGAAGATATCTCCATGCCTTGCCTCAAAATGACATACCATAATAACCAAACAAGTAGTTTTGAAAATAATATTTTCATAAAATTATACCTTTTCTTTCATTGGCAAAAATATTGATTTTTTATATGGTTACAATTTATTTGATAGTTGTGTCCATCCAAAAACCCACCTCAACCAGTTGATTACCTAATAATAATATGGTTACAGTTTTCACTCCAGATGTTACCCAGCTTCTGAATTCTGATGCTTGGCTGTCTGATTTACACTGGATTAATGCCATGGTGAGCAAAGTAATTTATTTTCAATATAGGTACAATGTGAACTGGTGAGATCATGCACCTCAGATATACATACCACAGTAAATTGAGACTCAGAGGATAGTCAATTTTACTGCCAAGTTTATACGAGAAGTGATCATTCATAAGAGACACATGTTGCAGATTTTTTTGCCTCAGAAATATAAAGATGCTGGTTATCATGTAAGGCCTATTTCTTAGCATAATGATATCATTAATACACTAATGGACTGTTACAATTGGATTGATGACTATTAGATAAATACATTTATAAATGTATAATTTCCTTTATTTTGTCACTCAAAATGGAAAGGCTGACGATCATGGTTAAATTTATTTAAATGCCTCAATAACTAAGAAATTGAGTACAGTAAGGGGCAGTCAAGTAAAATTTCAGTCTTGAAATTTGAATGCTTTTTCAGTCATATATTACATTAAATGAAGAAGGTGTGAACTAACAGCTGTGAGTGTGTTGAAAATGACAATCCAAGAGCCAATATAGATTTTTTCAAAGATAGAAAATATTAATAGTGATCAACAAAAAATATATATTGCCTATAGGATTCTCTTATATTTGACATGCTTAAATACTATCAATACAATGATAAATGTAAATATAAGTGGCTGATATAAGATGATAATAATATGTAGAAGCAGAAGAGATTTTAATTAACAGTCACTGAGGGGTTGTAAAAATGCCACTGGTGGTGCAAAACTATACTTGGTGGTCCCTCATTGCCAGAAGATTACACTATGGCACTTGGTTGAGTTTATCCAATGAGCAAATATGAAATTACACATGTACTGAGTATTCTAGGCTCTTTCTTGTGGCAATAAAAATGCCCAGCACCTACGAAAATCAAAAACATTTTGTCCAGGTAAAGGTGTGGAGCCATCTACCAGGTGGAACCCTTTGAGCCCTTCCTCAAAGCTAGACAAGTTCATCTATCGGTCTTTGTAGTTTTCTCATCAACAACCTTCTTTTGTTACTGCTTTGATAGTGGCCATTTATTTTATATCTTGTCATTTATGAAGTGTAATTATCTTTATGCTGTTGATGGACTAAGTTTTCAGTCAAATAGAAGCTGGTGAAGTCACAAATAATAGAAAAACCTAATTCTCAATCAACATAGAATATTTAAAATGAAATTAATGAACCTACTTCCTGAAAGACTGATAACATGAGTAAAAACAGATGACCTCTTGGGAAAATACCACCATGCCAACAATTTGTGCAATGAAATGAACTTGCTGAATTTACAAGCTGCCCTTGACAAAGTACTGATGGACATCACGACTTCCTATGCTCATTGTAGCGACAGACGACGCGCTCGCGCCTCGACTCTCAATTGTCCGCAATTGCCCTAGAGGGCCGAGCGGCAGTGACCAGAATGGCCTAGCGAAAGTTACCCGGACGGGGAGTATGCGCGGGTCCACCGGAGTGACCACACCGAGTCCGTCTGCCGCTTCAGCAAGGGAACTTTCTTATTGTACTTGCACTTCTTGCTGCAATAAACAGTATTACCTGATATCACGGCATTATTCCTACCTCACCACGAGAACCCTATATTTGGTGACCCCGACTTGATCTTTTCCGGAATTTTAGGGACCACGTGGTCAGGTAACCGGAAGTATTAGTGCTTTAGTATATACTATTCTTTGTTTGGCTCGTAATCTATACGCAGGCGAAAATGGCCAGCGAGGAAACCAACGCACAATTCGCGAGAACAAGCATCCGCGTTCCTCCCTTTTGGCCCGAGGATCCGGCAGTTTGGTTTGCACAGGTGGAGGGGTTATTCCGCCTGAACGGCATTACCGAGGACTCCACGATGTATTATTTTGTAATGTCCCAACTGTCGCAGAAGCACGCGGCCGAGGTAAGCGACATCATTATTTCTCCTCCGGCGGACGGGAAATATTCCCGTCTCAAAGAGGAACTGATTCGGAGGCTAACGGCGTCCGAGGAGCAACGCATCCGCCAGCTCCTCGAGCACGAGGAAATAGGCGACCGCAAGCCGTCGCAGTTTTTACGGCACCTCCGTACCCTCGCCGGACCTACCGTTCCGGATAATTTTTTACGGACGCTGTCGCTGAATCGCTTGCCGGCCACCACGCGGGCCATTGTGACCGTCCAAGATGGCGACGATTTGGACAGTTTCGCCATTTTGGCGGATCGCGTCCACGAGGTAGCGCCAAAGCCTCAGGTATCCGGCGCGTCTACCAGCGACGCCATGCTGCAGAGGGTTGAAGAGTTGACTCGCCAAGTGGCGGCATTAGCAGCCCAAATGAGCCAGATGTCCGCGACGATGGTAGCACAGGTCAGCAATCCCTCCACGATTCGTGCACACTCGCGGTCCCGCGGCCACGCGCGAAGCAGTTCCCGCCATCGCTCTCACTCCCGGAACGCGGTACGACAGGAAGGAGTATGCTGGTACCATGCCAGGTGGGGGGACGCAGCCCGCCGGTGCATTTCTCCCTGCACTTTCACCCCGGAAAACCAGCAGGGCAGTCGGTAGACGCGGCAGCCGACCACCGCCCTCCTGTAGGCCGCCTGTTCATAATCGACTCCATCAGCAAGAGACGGTTTCTCGTGGATACCGGTTCCGATCTGTGCGTATACCCTCGGGCCTTAGTTCACGGCCACCGCGAGAAGTCATCATACCAACTATATGCAGCAAATGACAGCGTCATCGCAACGTACGGGTTCAAGGAGTTGCTCCTCAATTTCGGCTTCAGGAGGGATTTTCGATGACGGTTTGTGGTAGCTGATGTGACAAACCCCATCATCGGCGTTGATTTCCTGAGATTCTACGTCATACTGGTCGACATGAAAAATCAGCGCCTCATAGATGGCATCACACCCTTGAAGGTGAGCGGAATCGCTGTGCGCGAACGTTTCCCACACATCAAAGCGCTAAAAAGTGACATGAAGTGTCATCACATGCTCGCTGATTTCCCAGAAATCACGCGGCCCGCCGGCTCACCCGAGGCCCCCCTCCACTCAACGGTCCATCACATCCGCACTACCCCAGGCCCACCGGTTTCCAGCAGACCCAGGAGATTGGCCCCCGATAAACTTCGTATAGCTAAAAACGAATTCGGTGCCATGCTACGCGCTGGGACTGCGCGCCCGTCCAAGAGTTGTTGGTCTTCTCCCCTGCACCTCGTACCAAAGAAGGGGGACGAGTGGCGCCCCTGTGGCGATTATCGGGCGCTTAATGCAAGGACCGTCCCGGATCAGTACCCGGTGCCGCACATCGAGGATTTTGCTCACAACCTCCTCGGTAAGACTGTGTTCTCCAAAGTGGACCTAGTGCGGGCATATAATCAAATTCCCATCAATCCGGAGGACATTGGGAAGACGGCCATAACAACACCGTTTGGCCTGTACGAGTTCACATGCATGACGTTCGGGTTGCGAAACGCGGCCCAGACATTCCAACGTTTCTTGGACGAGGTCATCCGGGGGCTGGATTTTTGTTTCGCGTACATCGACGACATCCTGGTGGCGTCCACTTCCGAGGAGGAACACACGACCCATCTTACCCAGCTGTTCGAACGTTTAAAAAAATTTGGTGTGATTTTAAACCCCTCGAAGTGCGTGTTTCTCCAGTCGGAAGTGACTTTTTTAGGATATTCTGTGTCGGGGAAAGGCACTAGGCCGCTCCCAGAAAAAGTAGAGGCCGTTAAGAGTTTCCCTTTACCGCAAACGGTGAAGGGCCTCAGACATTTTTTGGGCCTAATAAATTTTTACTGTCGTTTTCTGCCCGGCGCCGCCACACTCCAGGCGCCATTGAGTGATCTCTTGAAGGGAAATGTTAAGGGCAAAGACCGCGTACAGTGGTGTGTTACTTCCAAGGAGACTTTCGAGGCGTGCAAGGAGAGCATTGCACAGGCTGTACTCCTCGCGCATCCAAATGTCAACCTACCTCTGGCATTGTTTACCGACGCTTCGGACTTCGCCCTGGGCGCGGCTCTCCAGCAGAAGACGGCGGAAGGATGGCAGCCTCTAGGTTTTTTCTCGCGAAAGTTGAATGGCCCACAAAGAAACTACAGCCCTTATGATCGCGAGCTGTTGGCCGTGTATGAGGCGGTGCGGCATTTTCGCCACATGGTTGAGGGAAGACAATTTACGGTATTTACAGACCATAAACCCCTCGTTTTTGCCTTTCGCCAAAAACTGGATAAATGCTCCCCAAGACAATTCCGCTATTTGAGTTTCATTAGCCAATACACGGTGGACATACAGTATGTCGCAGGAAAGGAGAACGTGGTCGCGGACACATTCTCGCGCGTTGAAGGAGTTTCCCCGGCGGTGCCCCACGATGTCTTCGCGCAGGCACAGGAAGGTGACGAAGAACTTGCCGCACTCATCCGCACGGACTCATCCTCCCTCGCGCTCCGAAAGGTCAGCCTCCCCGACAGTGACGTTTCCCTGTTCTGTGATATTTCCACCCCAACGGCTCGACCTTTTGTCCCAACGGCATTACGGCGGAAAGTTTTCCTTTCGCTCCACAGCCTATCCCACCCTGGCTGCAAGGCATCTGCGCGGCTGGTGGCGGAGCGTTTTGTTTGGCCGTCAGTCAAAAAATACTGTAGAGAGTGGGCACGAACATGTTTGTCGTGCCAACGTTCGAAAGTTTCAAGGCATGTTTCTGCTCCGATTGGTGTCTTCCCCACTCCCACCCGTAGGTTCGATCACGTGCATTTAGACCTGGTAGGTCCCCTACCCTTTTCCAGAGGTTTCCGGTACTGTTTGACGTTGATCGATCGGTCCACGAGATGGCCGGAGGCCATCCCGGTCGTGGATACAACAGCTGAGACGGTGGCGCGAGTCTTTTTCCGCGAGTGGATCTCGCGATTTGGTACACCGGAGCGCATCACTACAGACCAGGGACGCCAATTCGAGTGTCAGCTTTTTAGAAAGTTGGCAGACCTCTCTGGTGCCACTCACCTAAGAACGACGGCCTATCACCCAGCCTCCAACGGTCTAGTTGAGCGCCTACACCGCCAAATGAAGGCCGCAATCCGGTGTCACGAGACAGAGGATTGGGTGGACATACTGCCTGCCATACTTCTGGGTCTCCGTTCAGCTTGGAAGGAGGACCTAAAGAGTACCGCAGCTGAGCTGGTTTACGGAGAGCCGCTGCGACTCCCGGGGGAATTCCTTTCCCCACCGCAGGACTTCAGTACGGGTGACCAAACAAGTTACGTGGTGCAGCTGAAGAAGCATATGGCAAGATTAAGCCCTCAAGCTATTACACGACACGGCGTTCGGCCAACTTTCGTGTTTAAATCATTGAAGTCCGCATCACATGTTTTCGTGAGGGTTGACAGAGCCCGCGGCGCCTTGCAGCCGCCGTACGAGGGACCCTTTGAGGTACTGCAAAGGGAAAGCAAGTATTATTTGCTTCGCATCCGAGGCCGAGAAACGCGAGCCTCCATAGATCGCTTGAAACCGGCCTTCATCATCGCCTGTGAGAGTCCACATGGAGCAGTTGGATCACCATCCACCACCCAGTTATCACTGACAACGGCTACACCCATATTGGCATGGAGAGCTCCCTTGGCGAACCAGGCAGCCTCCCAGAAACACCGGCACCCCATGCAGCGCCGACACCCCAGGCTCCCACCCGCCCAGCCGAGGGGCGAGCAACCCGTTCCGGAAGGAGAGTCCAGTTCCCAGCGCATCTGAGAGACTTTTCCACGTAGAGCTCTCCTCACCGCTCCGGACCCAGTTTCTCATTATGTTTTTTTTCCCCCTTTCGTTTCCTTCTCTTTCGTTCCAGGATAACCACTGTCACTGGTGAGGGGGTGCTGTAGCGACAGACGACGCGCTCGCGCCTCGACTCTCAATTGTCCGCAATTGCCCTAGAGGGCCGAGCGGCAGTGACCAGAATGGCCTAGCGAAAGTTACCCGGACGGGGAGTATGCGCGCGTCCACCGGAGTGACCACACCGAGTCCGTCTGCCGCTTCAGCAAGGGAACTTTCTTATTGTACTTGCACTTCTTGCTGCAATAAACAGTATTACCTGATATCACGGCATTATTCCTACCTCACCACGAGAACCCTATACTCATCTTGATGGCCTCTCTTACCCGATGGATACAAATGAGCCACTCTTGACCCACCCCAGTGACCAAAAGACCAGACTTTTACTATTCATTAACTTTCTATTCTCATCAGGAAATAGAATGAATGTCATTTGATAATTATTCCAGTGTCAGCTTGCCATCTGGTTGCATGGAAATATGATAACAAGGAGACACAGAGGTTCCTCTGCAAGTGACTTGCTGCATGCATACACATTTGCGACCAATCAGCATGCACCAACACTTTTCATGCACAGATATCCCTGAAAGGGCTCAACGTACCTTTGAAAACTCTTAAAATACTCCAAGTACGGGTGCCGTTTGAAGGGAGGCCGTCTCATTTTCTCTCCCAACCTGTGGAGTTGTAAAACCACGACTCTTCTCGAGACTTAGCCCATGATGTTTCCAAGCTGTTATCCTATTTGAAATCAATTGTCAATGAACCACTGCACATGTCACTTGGCACATCCAAACCAAGCCCTTACTGCATTGTGGAAAGCTATTTGCAACTTTCAGTCAGACTATTGTAGTTGCAACAAGAACATATGATAGGCATGACTTGGTAATGAGATTAGTTTACAACAAAGGACATAAAAACTAAACTATTGCAATAAAAAAAGAGGAAACTTGAATCAGGGTATTTATTTCAATGTAAACTTAGAAATTCATCAGCGTGCATGCATGGGATTGACTTATTTAGAAATCTGAGAAATAACCAGAATCCCAACTCTCTTATGGAGAGAATTTATCTGGGATAAACCTGATATCCGAAGGTCCTGTGCCAGGTACTCTGTGATTTTGCACACACTACAGAGCATTAAGACTTACTGCTAGCAGGACTTGAATTTTGACTAATTCTAATTGAGAAGCCGTTATATGGTACTGAGATTAATGCCTTAGCTACTTACCAAATTATGCTAGAATGACGAGCTAACTGGATGGGAGGTGGCAAAGCATACAAAAGTGGAAACCACTTTTATGAAAACTAAGTACTACAATGTATTACTACAGAAGCTTAGCGATTGCTTTGCCTAGCATAATTAATCTGGTAGATGACTTTCTTTTTATCAATAGAATGGCTTCGAGAAATTTATTTAAGGGAAAGGAAAATTGGAAAACCGGCACTTCAAAGATTTATGCCAAAATAGTTGTAGATTTTCATGGTGTAACAAAGACCTGCACTTGAATTTACAGATGTCATGGAGGTGAGTAAACACTCATTCTTCTGAAATATACAATATTTTTTAAACTAAGTACTCCAAATAAAGTGAAAAACAAAATATATTCTATTGACTGGCACGTGTGTGCAACCACGAATGACTCCACGGAGAAGTCGTTTTAGGTCCGAGTGCAGTCATCGTTCCCAGGAGGGCGCCGCGGCCGCAACCAGAAGGGTGGGTGGGCGAGACTCCCTTCGACTAACATAGAGGGCTCGACATGAAGGGACAGGGAGCCAGGATTTTAACTCTCCTTCGCACCCCTCCCCCTTCGAGCTTCGCACTCACCGCGTTCAGCTGCGAGTGGGTCATCGCCGCCGGGCTCAGGTAGTCCATGTTGGTGTAGTAGGACCCGTAGTTTTGCGTGTAGCAGTTGGAGACGAGGGCGGCGGCCCCTCCGCCTCCGGGGGCCCCGCCCGCCCCGCCGCCGCCGACCACGCCTCCCTGGTGGTGCACCACGCCCCCGCTCCCGCCGCCGGCTCCGGCCCCCGATCCGTACGCCCCGCGGTCCACGAGGCAGCCCCCGCCCACGACGAGGGGGTGCGGGGGCGGGTCGTGGGCGGCGGGAGACCAGATGGAACCACCGTAGGAGGGCGGGGGAGCGCCGCTGGAGGAGGAAGAGGAGGAGGAGGCGCCGTTGAGGAGGGAGCCGACGAGGGCGGCGGCAGGGGGCGTGAGGGGCTGCGGCTTGTAGGGGGAGGGGGCGTCCCGCGCGGGGGCGGCCGGCGAGTCGGCCGACGAGGCGTTGCTGGGGGCGGAGGGCGGCTGCGACGCGGCCGACGGTTCCCCTCCACCCCCCCTGGGGGCCGCCGACGCGGCCGCGATGGACGGGGGCGACGGTGACGCCTTGCCCCCTTTCTTGCCCCCGCCTCCCCGCCCCCCGCCGCCTTTCTCCCCCGACGAGGAGAGGCCGATGCCCCCGTTCTGCTGCCCACCCGTGGTGCTCTGCTGTTGCTGCTGCTGGTGCTGCTTCTGCTGCTGGCGGCACTTGGCGCGACGGTTCTTGAACCACACCTGCGGAGAGGGGGACGAGGGGGGTAAAGCACGACGGGGCCTCCGAATAACCGACTGGCCTGAGGTCGTTCGAGGCCTCACGCAGATCCATTTAAACCCCCGCTTACCGGACATTTTCTAGTTTCCGAAGAGCGCATATTGATGAGGACATAAATTGACCGCTGTTGGAGGGGACATGCACCGCGGAGAGGTCAGATCATGCAGTGTCAGCCAACCTCTCGATAGCGGACACTCCTGGAGACATTAGATTGACTCGTTGCTGGGTTCCTTCCAATGAGAGACGGGCCTCCCTCGACACTGCTGCCGTTACATATATTTCGTTTAGCTCTTTCCTTCTCATAACACACATTAGGGACTTCGAAATCTTCAAAACCCATCCCATTCACAATTATTAAAGTCATTTCATGAAATAAAATTTTAGTTAATGGAAAAATCTCAAATAAACCTAATGAAATGGTTATTTTAAATGAATAAGCGAAATATTGAAAGAGGGTCCTCATATTCCCTCAAGGGAAGTAGTAATAAGCAAGGTGGAGGGCTATCCATATCTATTTGCATGGTATTGTGCCAATGCCAACTATTGCGAGCACGCAGTTTAATAATCCATTATGAACATTTAAGCAATACGGTCTATTTACGAACCACAATATGGGCATAATTGTGGCTATCAATATGCAGGCGGTTTATCAGATTAGCGGATAAAGATAATATTCTCAATTTTTGAAAATATGAATGGTAATTTTGATATTATTCGAAGAACTTGATGCTAAAAATATTGCTCCATGTATTTGATTGTCCTCCCATAGACTACTATCTTGAGGGCTTATGAGTTCCGATGACACCTAGAGCTTCGTTGGCGAGAGCAATCATAATTCCTCTTGGTAGGGTCACCCATGCCAAATAGGACGAAGGTTAGGAAGCAGACAAAAAGGAGTCCATGCAGGCAGTAAAGGCGTCTGATCCCAGTGGGGTGGCCATTGAGTGACGGTGTCACGTTTAAAACAATATTGAGGAAGGCAACGGAAAACCACCTCAATTATCATTCCCAAGAATTCTATAATGGGCAGTATAGAGAATATCAGTCCTGGCAACTACGGGACTCGACTCAATCGGTCGTGTGTCGTGCCCGGCAGCGGGAGAGACAAGACTTCCGCGGTCGTCATCTCACAAAACCCTTTCAAAGGGATGACGGAAAACCCGACAGCAGCATTGCAACTTGTGCATGTGGCAGACTGCCATGATGCGAGTGGGGAACGGAAAGTCCGGATGGGAAGGAGTTGAGCAGAGTCGTCCATTATAACCTATGCTGTTCAACGTATATGTGGAAGAATTGATTAAAGAGCCATGGGAAGAAATGGAGGTAGAAATGAAAGTCGGCGGGGATTTATTAAAATAGTTAAGTTTGCTGATGACCGAACTTTAGTTTGTCAGTCAGCCATGGGGCTGCAAGTATTGCTGAATGAATTGGAGGTTCAGCGCAATAGATATGGGATGAGAATCAATATTAATAAAACAAAGGTTATGCGATTTACCAGAAAGAAAAAGGCTCAGCTAAACATTAAAATGGGAGGGGAAAAACTTGAGCAGGTGATACGATTTACGTTTCTCGGAAGTGTTTTGGAACAAAATGGTCAAAGTGGTAGGGGCATAAGGAGGCAGAGAGGCTTTCACAAGGAGGAGTTAATGACAGGGACATTGAGTAAGGGTATTAAGAAAAGGATATTATTATAAGGTAATCTACCAGTTAAGTTAGGTCTATGGTTGGACACAACTACCAAATAAATATTGTGTGACTCCTAAAAAACATAATCCAGCAACCTACTCAAAACCAGGTCACTCTTCATCTATGTGTATTTCCTTCCTCCCTTCATCCCGTCCAACATCCCTAACCTGTTACTGCCCTTTCCTCGTTTGCTTAACATTCTCCTTTCTATCACCTCCTTCAACATCCCATTGTCGCTCAATACGCCCTTCATCCATTTATCGTGCCTCCATAAGATTTCTCACAACAAACCCCTCTCCTCAGCCACAATCTCCAGTACTTCCTCCTTTGTTTTCCTTTCGGTCCATTTCACCTTCTCCATTCTTCTCCACACCCACATTTCAAAAGCCTCCAATCTACGTTTACTCCCCTGCTTCAGTGACCACATTTCCGCGCCATACATAGCTACGCTCTATATCAGAGTTTTTACGAGTCTTGTCTTAACTTCCCTACTCAACTTTCACGTCATCAACTCCCTCCTCCTTGAGAAAGCCTCCTTGCCTAGCGCAATTCTTCTCCTTACGTCCCTACCACTTTGACAGTGTTGGTCCAAAACACTTCCGAGATATGTAAACTGTTCTACCTGCTCTATTTTTCCCCGCCTATTTTAATATTTAGCTTAACCTTTTTCTTTCTGGTAAATCGCATAAACTTTGTTTTATTAACATCAATTCTCATACCATATCTATTGCACTGAATTTCAAATTCACTCAACGATGCTTGCAACCCCTTGGCTGACTGAGCAACTAATGCTTGGTCATCAGCAAACCTAACCGATTTCACGAATTCCCCTCCGACTTTCATTCCTACCTCCAGTTCTTCCCATACCTCTTTAATCATTTCCTCCACTGAACAGCAGAGGTGACAATGGGCAACCCTGCCTTACACCTCTTCCTAACACTGCCCATCCGGACTCTCCGTTCCCCACTCGCACCTGAGCAGTCTGGGACATGTACAGGTTGCGCATCAGTCTCCTGTCCCTGCAATCCATTACTATATTCTTCAATACACGGATTGGTTTTTCCCAATTCTCGCTAACAAATGCTTTTTCGAAATCTACGAAACAGGCAAATACATCCTGATTGTATTCCATATTTCTCTCAATTAGTCATCTGATTACTGCAATGGCATTACGCGTACCTCTCCCCTGCCTAAATCCAACCTTATACTCCCCTAAGTAATCCTTTTACCATATATATATATATATATATATATATATATATATATATATATATATATATATATATATATATATATTCCCTCCCATGGACTACAACCTTGTCGTGGTGGAAGGGCTTGTGTGTTCCGATGACCCCTAGAGCTGTGCTGGCGGGAGTAATAATAATTACTCCTGGAAGGGTCACCCATGCCAGATAGGTCGAAGGTTAGGAGCCAGACGAAAGGTAGTCCACGCAGCGTCTGTTCCTCAGTGAGGCGGCTGCAATGGCGTCTGACCCCAGTGGGGCGGCCATTAAGTGATGGTGTCACGTTAAAAACACTATTGAGGAAGGCAACGGGAAACCACCTCAATTATGATTCCCAAGAATATTATGATGGGCACTATAGATAACATGAGTCCTGGCAACTACGGGACACGGCCCAAGAGGCCGTGTGTCGTGCCCGGCAGCGGGAGAGGCAAGGCTTCCGCGGTCGTCATCCCACGAAACCCTTGCGGGGAAGGAATAACTTCAGCAGGACAGAAGACTCAGAAGAAGGCGAAAGTAGTTAGAATAGGAACCTGGAACGTCAGGACAATGTTGAGGAGATGCAAATTAGAAAATATTAAGCGAGAGATGGAAAGAGGTAACATAGATGTTTTAGGCCTCTGCGAGGTGAGATGGAAGGATAGCGGGGATTACTGGAGTGACAATTATAGAGTAATATACAGCGGCGGGGATGAGAGCCAACGAGGGGTTGCCGTAATTTTAAATAAAGGGGTAGGAAGAAGCGTAGTCAACATAGAGCAAGCAACAGATAGAATTTTACTCGTAGAGATTAAAGCAGAGCCGACGAACTTGGTCATTATTCAGGTATACATGCCACCGAGCAACCACAAGGAGGAAGAAGTCGATAGGATGTATGATAAGTTAGAGGATATCATCGCGAGTGTTCCTGCAGGGAAACATTTGATAGTGATGGGGGATTGGAATGCGACGGTAGGCGAAGGAAGAGATGGTGGTGAGGTGGGGGACTATGGGTTAGGCACGAGGAATGAACGCGGGGAGAAAGCAATTGATTTCTGCAGGAGACAGGGGTTAGTCATCACTAACACATGGTTTAGACACCACAAAAGGCGTAGGTATACATGGAAAATGCCAGGTGACTCAGAAAGGTATCAGTTAGATTATATTATGGTTAGGCACAGGTTTAGGAACAGTGTGATAAATTCGCACAGTTTCCCAGGAGCGGATGCGGACTCTGACCACAATTTAGTTGTTATGAAATGTAATGTTCGTTTCAAGAAGATAAGGCAAGGGCGGCGGGTTAAAAAATGGAATTTAGAAGCAGTAAATGAATTAACGAGGAAGGAGTATCAGGAGGCTGTAGAGAAAATGATGGATGACGGTAAAGAACTGAGTGCTATCGAAGAAAAATGGGAATGTATCAAGAAAGGGATATTGGAAGCCGCTAAAGACACTATAGGAACCGTTAACGGGAAAAGGATAAGGAAACCATGGGTAACGGATGAGATGATTGCGAAGATGGATGAGAGAAGAAGATGGAAAAATGTAAATACAGAGTTAGGCAAAATGAAGTACAAAGAGTTAAACAATAAATTGAGAAGGGCCACAAATAAAGCAAAAGAAGAATGGTGGAAAACGCAATGCGAGGATATGGAAAGTTTACAGAAGAAGGGTGAAATTGGTGCTCTATACAGCAAGGTTAAGTTATTATCGGGAAGTAAGAAGGCAAGAGCTGTGCTAACAGTTAAAGATAAATGGGGTAAGATAATAGTTGAACCAGGAAAAATCCAAGAGAGATGGAAGGAATATATAGAAACACTGTATGGTAAAGAACTTAGGCCGACAAGGTAAGACATAGAAAGGGAACATGACGTAGAAGAAGATAGCTTAGGTCCAGGCATACTCGACGATGAAATAGAAAGGGCATTAAAGGAGATGAAAGCAAATAAGGCTGTGGGGGTGGACAATATTCCTGTAGAAATGTTGAAATGGTTAGGGAGAGGTGGGAAAAAGGCCATATATGGACTGATTCGTAGTATCTATGAGGAAGGAATCTGGCCGGAAGATTTTGTGAAATTTGTGTTAGTTCCTATTCCAAAAAAGGCAAACGCTTTGTCATGTGAGGATTACAGAACAATAAGTTTGATATCCCACGCAGCTAAAGTTATTCTCAGGATCATCAACAAAAGGATAGAGAGTAAGGCAAATGATTACTTAGGGGATGATCAGTTTGGGTTCAGGAAAGGAAGAGGTACGCGTGATGCCATTGCAGTAATGAGATCACTAGTCGAGAGGAATATAGAATACAATCAGGACGTTTTTGCCTGTTTTTTAGATTTCGAAAAAGCGTTTGATAGAGTGAATTGGGAAAAATTAATGCGTGTATTGCAGAAAATAGGAATGGATTGGAGGGACAGGAGACTAATCCGCAACCTGTACATGTCTCAGACTGCTCAGGTGCGAGTGGGGAACGGAGAGTCTGGATGGGCAGTGTTAGGAAGAGGTGTAAGGCAGGGTTGCCCATTGTCACCGGTACTGTTCAACGTATATGTAGAGGAAATGATTAAGGAGGCATGGGAAGAACTGGAGGTGGGAATGAAGGTCGGAGGGGAACTCGTAAAATATGTTAGGTTTGCTGATGACCAAGCATTAGTTGCTCAGTCAGCCAAGGGGTTGCAAGCATTGTTGAGTGAATTGGAGGTTCAGTGCGATAAATATGGGATGAGAATCAATATTAATAAAACAAACGTTATGCGATTTTCTAGAAAGAAAAAGGCTAAGCTCAATATTAAAATAGGCGGGGAAAAAATAGAGCAGGTAGACCAGTTTACATATCTCGGAAGTGTTTTGGACCAATCCGGTAAAAGTGGTAGGGACATAAGGAGAAGAATCGCGCTATGCAAAGAGGCTTTCTCAAGGAGGAGGGAGTTGATGACGGGGACGTTGAGTAGGGATGTTAAGACAAGACTCGTAAAAACTCTGATATGGAGCGTAGCTATGTACGGCGCGGAAACGTGGTCGCTGAAGCAGGAGGATAGACGTAGATTGGAGGCTTATGAAATGTGGGTGTGGAGAAGAATGGAGAAGGTGAAATGGACCGAAAGGAAAACAAATGAGGAAGTACTGGAAATGGTGGGGGAGGAGAGGGGTTTGTTGAGAGAAATCCTATGGAGGCAGGAAAAATGGATGAAGGGCGTATTGAGCGGTAGTGGAATGTTGAAGAGGGTAATAGAGTGGAGAATGTTGGGCAAGCGAGGTAAGGGTAGGAACAGGATAGGGATGTTGGACGGGATGAAGGGAGGAAAGAAGTACACCGAGATGAAGAGGGACCTGATATAGATTATTTTGCTAGGTGGGGAGTCACAAAATGTTTATTTGATAGTTGTGTCCATCCAAAAACCTACCTTAATCGGTAGATTACCTAATAATATATATATTGTAAATGGACTAGTCGACACAAACACAGAAACATATAAAAGAGGGACTCACTGGGCCTCGTATTTTCGGTGGTGCAAACACCTTTCTCAAGAGGAGTTAGGAACAGAACTGAGGCAGAGGAGGGCCCGGAAGCAGTAGATGGAAGGAGAAGGGGGGAAGAGGGGGAAAAGGGGGGGGAATAGAGGGGAAAAGGGGGCAAAAGGTATTCATGGGGAGGGGTTCGGAGGGGTATTGTTAGGCGCGGGAATTTTAAAAAAGGTGAGGCTGATATAGAAGTTGTTGGGGGCGGAGGGTGGTGAAATTATGTGTATAAAGGGGGCAATTAATGTCTATTATTAATACCTGTGCGATTCCATGAATCCAGGAGCCAGATGAAAGCTAGCTCTAGTGTTTTGAGTTTCAGTGGAGGGTCTGAGTGTGGGAGGGATGCTAAGATGGATACTTTAAAACATTGGTCAAAGGGAGTGTGGTACACTCTCCAATATAAAAGGCATGGCAAAGTTGGCACTTGAGTAGGTATACAACATTGCTGGAGGTACATGAGGAGTAGGGAATTGGTGGGAGAGAGTTAAAGAACGGGTGGGAGATAGATGGGATTCTGGTTTGGAAAATAGGACATGTTTTCCATCTAGGTTTATTGCAGGGCCTGGGAGTGATTTTGGAACGGGGCGAAGATTTAAGAAGTGGATTGGTAGATTTTAGAAGATCTGATAGATTTGCGAGGCGTTTGAAAGTGACAGAGGGGCATTTGGGGAAAAGGTTGGTGGTGGAATTGTGGTTTTTGAGGAAAGGGTAGAAGTCTTTTAGGATCGAACGCAGAGATTCTAGGCCAGGGAGATACTTGGAACAAATTAAAAGAGGGTGGTTTTTCGCGATGGTGGAAGGCCTGGGAGTGTAAGCATCGTCTCGTCATATATATATATATATATTTATATATATATATTTATATATATATATATATATATATATATATATATATATATATATATATATATATATATATATATATATATATATATATATATATATATATATATATATATATATATATATATATATATATATATATATATATATATATAAATTGAAAATGACGCACTACGAAAAATCGCATAACCTATGTTTTATTATATTTTATTTTATTTATATTTATTATTTATATTTATTATATTTATGAGAATAAATATTAATAAAACAAAGGTTATGCGATTTTCCAGAAAGAAAAAGGCTAAGCTAAATATTGAAATAGGCGGGGATTATATCAATGTATGAATAAACAACAAAATCAAACAGAAATAGAAATTTCTGTTTGATTTTGTTGTTTATACATACAAAACTTTTGGACGGCACAATAGAACACAGAATAAAGCACATAACACGTAAAAGAACACTCACATTGAAGATTATTTGAGCTTTCGCCCTACTCCAAGGCCTTCTGTGTGTGCTTCCGCATCATCGATATATATATATATATATATATATATATATATATATATATATATATATATATATATATATATATATATATATAATCAGGTATACATGCCGCCGAGCAACCACAAGGAGGAAGAAGTCGATAGGATGTATGATGAGTTAGAGGATATCATCACGAGTGTTCCTGCAGGGAAACATTTGATAGTGATGGGGGATTGGAATGCGACGGTTGGCGAAGGAAGAGATGGTGGTGAGGTGGGGGACTATGGGTTAGGCACGAGGAATGAACGCGGGGAGAAAGCAATTGAATTCTGCAGGAGAAAGGGGTTAGCCATCCCTACCACATGGTTTAGACACCACATTAGGCGTAGGTATAAATGGAAAATGCCAGGTGACTCAGAAAGGTATCAGTTAGATTATATTATGGTTAGGCACAGGTTTTGGAACAGTGTGATAAATTCGCACAGTTTCCCAGGAGCGGATGCGGACTCTGACCACAATTTAGTTGTTATAAAATGTAATGTTCGTTTCAAGAAGATAAGGCAAGGGCGGCGGGTTAGGAAATGGAATTTAGAAGCAGTAAATGGATTAATGAGGAAGGAGTATCAGCAGGCTGTAGAGAAAATGATGGATGACGGTAAAGAACTGAGTACTATCGAAGAAAAATGGGAATGTATCAAGAAAGGGATATTGGGAGCCGCTAAAGACACTATAGGAACCGTTAACGGGAAAAGGATAAGGAAACCATGGGTAACGGATGAGATGATTGCAAAGATGGATGAGAGAAGAAGATGGAAAAATATAAACACAGAGTTAGGCAAAATGAAGTATAAAGAGTTAAACAATAAATTGAGAAGGGCTACAAATAAAGCAAAAGAAGAATGGTGGAAAACGCAATGCGAGGATATGGAAAGTTTACAGAAGAAGGGTGAAATTGGTGCTCTATACAGCAAGGTTAAGTTATTATCGGGAAGTAAGAAGGCAAGATCTGTGCTAACAGTTAAAGATAAACGGGGTAAGATAATAATTGAACCAGGAAAAATCCAAGAGAGATGGAAGGAATATATAGAATCACTGTATGGTAAAGAACTTAGGCCGACAAGGTTAGACATAGAAAAGGAACATGACGTAGGAGAAGATAGCTTAGGTCCATGCATACTCGACGATGAAATAGAAAGGGCATTAAAGGAGATGAAAGCAAATAAGGCTCTGGGGGTGGACAATATTCCTGTAGAAAAGTTGAAATGGTTAGGGAAAGGTGGGAAGAAGGCCATATATGAACTGATTCGTAGTATCTATGAGGAAGGAATCTGGCCGGAAGATTTTGTGAGGTCGGTGTTAGTTCCTATTCCAAAAAAGGCAAAGGCTTCGTTATGTGAGGATTATAGAACAATAAGTTTGATATCCCACGCAGCTAAAGTTATTCTCAGGATCATCAACAAAAGGATAGAGAGTAAGGCAAATGATTACTTAGGGGATGATCAGTTTGGGTTCAGGAAAGGAAATGGTACGCGTGATGCCATTGCAGTAATGAGATCACTAGTCGAGAGGAATATAGAATACAATCAGGACGTTTTTGCCTGTTTTTTAGATTTCGAAAAAGCGTTTGATAGAGTGAATTGGGAAAAATTAATGCGTGTATTGCAGAAAATAGGAATGGATTGGAGGGACAGGAGACTGATCCGCAACCTGTACATGACTCAGACTGCTTAGTTGCGAGTGGGGAACGGAAAGTCCGGATGGGCAGTGTTAGGTAGAGGTGTAAGGCAGGGTTGCCCATTGTCACCGGTACTGTTCAACGTATATGTAGAGGAAATGATTAAAGAGGCATGGGAAAAACTGGAGGTAGGAATGAAAGTCGGAGGGGAATTCGTAAAATCGGTTAGGTTTGCTGATGACCAAGCATTAGTTGCTCAGTCAGCCAAGGGGTTGCAAGCATTGTTGAGTGAATTGGAGGTTCAGTGCGATAAATATGGGATGAGAATCAATATTAATAAAACAAACGTTATGCGATTTTCTAGAAAGAAAAAGGCTAAGCTAAATATTAAAATAGGGAAAAATTGATTGCTTGAATTGACTGCTGAAATATTTTCGGAAGGTTCTCGGGTATATTCTGTGAGAATATGTTGAAAACACTCTGGAAGAATGAGTTTAACATGTTGGCTTTATCTAAACTACTCGTTACTTTATCCCCCTTTTCGGTATTCAATGAGTTTACGGTTTATGTGATTACTGGCATGGCACACCCTTTGCCGCCTAAGAGATTTCCGTACTTCAGAGTTGTACCATTGGGGTTCCTTATTCTCTTTTATGTATTTATTAGGTATAAACCTCTGTATTGCTGAACTTGTTATCCTAAGAAAATTATTCCAAGTATACTCGACACTACTAGTTTTGCTTAATTCGTCAAATATAAAAAAAGAACTTTTTAATTCACATTTTAAGCCACCGTAGTCCGCTTTATTGAACAAATACACCTTTCTCTTAGGTTTGTTAACTTTATCTACGCTTAGAGAAAATTTAGCGTTTACAGCCCTGTGATCACTGATTCCATCAATAACTTCTATATTTAAGACCTTTTCGGGTATACTATATTTTTGGCTATCAGATCAAGAATGTTTTTTCCCCTTGTTGTTGAAGTGAGTAATTGATGTAGGGAATTCGAGGTGAACGCAAATTAGAGGGACTCGCATAGATCCTTGTCTTTACCTCCATTTATAAAACTGTACGAATCCCAATCTATTGTGGGAATATTAAAATCACCTCCGATAATTAAGCTCTGCTCACTGTTGTGCGATGTAAAGCTTTGTATCTGTCTTTCTAGGTCTGGTATTGAGTTAATGCTAGCGTGGGGTGGTCTATTATACGCACAGATATATATTCTTTTCGATCTGGGTGTTTTCACTGAGCACCATACACTTTCTATACAGCTATCAGGGAATAACTTGGCTCTACTGACGCTGGAGTTTTTAACCGCATTAAACACTCTTCCTCCGGCTCTATTCTGTCTGTCGTTTCTATAAACTATGAAGGACTTGGGAAATATTTCGCTATCTGCGATGTCATCTGTTAACCAACTTTCAGTTCCTATAATGATATCCGACTCTGTGCTGTGCTATGAATGAGATGGTGAAATTCCGGTATTTTATTTTTTAAACTTCGGCAGTTAACTACTACTACGGAAATTATATCCTCGTCTAAAACCTTCTTTGCGGTCTGCCTTCTGTCTCATTAGCAGTGCAAGTACTTGGAAAAATCTCTTCTGGCAACCTAGTATTGTTAGACCCACTAATTGACCTACACCTTATTATATCGTTATTAGGGCAATCTACTCCACTACCTAACCTACGCATTTGCCTAAAAATATCTACAGTGCTCGAAGATCCTATGAGCCACCCGAACCGACGCGACGCCTCAGGGGTGTAGTGAACCCCGGAATGGTTCAAGGGAGTGGGATATGACCCGAGCACCGGTCTCAAGTCCACAAACTCGGCCCCTATGCCCCGACAGAATCTCCACAGCCTTCCGTTCAGAGACTCAATACGACTCCAAACGTAAGCACCGCAGTCAGTCCGCGGGACAATGCTACATATGGACAACCGTAAGTCCACACCAGATACCTCCCGCACACGATCAACTTCGGATTTTAGGTCCCCAAAGGCACTCAAAATCCTTTCGGACCCGTACCTGGAGGCATCGTTGGTGCCGACATGGGCTAACAACCGCAGCATGGAGCAATTCGTGCCCCGGACCGCCGCACTTACTGAAGCCGTGGCGTTAGGAATTAACCCCCCCGGCATACAGTAGGAGGTAACCTCCTGGTTCGTCATGCCCCTCTCCAACCTTCCCCGCAATGGAGCCACCAACCGCCGGACGTTGGAACTCCCTAGCAATAAGGTGTTAGTGTAAACCTGGAATTACCGAAAATAAATAATAAACATGAATTCAGTTTTAAATACGCATTCAACGGAACAAGAATGAAAAAAAAATTTCGCCGAACAGCAAACGCGCTATGCAATCCTCCAGACAGACTCGAAGCGCAATGTTGCGTCCACTCCAGGCGCCAACATTCTCCTCCTCACACACACAAACGAGCGCAGGCTACTTTTAGCGAAACCTTCGGGCAGTTCCCATTGAATTTTCCTCCTTTGGGAGGTGTACTTTATGACGAGGGAGTCTTATTCACCTGTCCAAAACTTTCATAGAAATGAACATATGAAGAAAGATTTTTCTTTTTCTATCATAATCATCATTATTTCAATCCTAGGATTGGTTTACTGCTGCCCTCCATTTGCCTCTATTTAATGTCAAATCCCTCAATCCCTGATACCTTCTCTGTTTTACGTCTTTCTTAAATTGTCCTGCGTACATGTCTCTTGGTCTTCCTCGTGGAAACTTCCTTTCAATGTTTCCTTCTATTATATTCCTAATTAACAAATTGTGCCTCAATGTGTGCCCAATTCTTTAGTTATCCTCATGGTTCTATCCTCTTCGGCTCTTCTATATACTTCCTCGTTCCTTACTTTGTCTGTCCATTTAATCTTCACATTTTCCTCCAGCACCTTATTTCAAAGGCTTCGCTGGTACACCATTCCAATGTTTCAAGTCTCGGAACCATAGAGCGCCATGCTCCACACGAAAGTCTTGACGAATTGTTTCCTTGTTTCCAGCCTTAGGTTCTTTGTACATAGTAATTCCCTCTTCTTCATGAATGCGTTCTTAGCTTGGGCTATTCTTCGCTTGATGTCGGTCGAACTTCTTCCATCCCGTTATGCTGCAGCCCAGGTAGATGAAGGATTCCACTTGTTCTAGTTTCACCCCTCGAATTGTGATATTTCCGTTCAGCTTCTCTCTTCCACAAACTAGGGTTTTAGTTGTGTTCTTGTTGATGTTAATATTATATTCCCCCATCACTTGATGCGTAGCACTTCAGAGTTACTTGCAGGTCCTCTCGTGTTTCCGCCACTAATGCAATGCCATCTGCAAATCGGAGCATGTTGATTTCTTCTCAATTTACCTTGACTCCTTTGATATCCAAATCTTGATTTTCGCTTATTTCCTCCTCCAGGTATACGTTGAATAATGCTTTTGTCTCACTCCTTTGTTTATTTTGGCTTCTATTTTTCTCCCATTTTTCGTTTGCATTCTTGTAACTTGATTCTTGTATAGGTTATGGATAATTATTCTGTGTTTGTAATCCAGTCCAAGCGCTTCTAGTATCTTGAACATCTTGTTCCATTCGACGTTGTTGAAGGCCTTCTCCAAGTCCACGAATGCCACGTATAATGACTTATTTACTTGTATCATTTTTTCCGCCAGAACTCTCAAGCTGAGAACTGCCTCTCTTGCTCCTCTGTTTTTCCTGAAACCAAATTGGAGGATTTTTGATGCTTGAGTCACCAAGCTCAATGTCCTGTGTTCTTCACATTTATCTTTTTTCGGTTTCTTTGGTATTGCAATCATTATAATTTTCTCGAAGTCTTCTGCTATCTTTCCGCTTTCGTAACTATCTTTGGTTATTCCAGAAGGCATCCTCCGCATTGACCCCGAGTGCCTTTTTTATTTCTCCCTTTCTTTAAATTAAAATTAGCAATTTTCCACAAAAATAAAATTTTATTAATACGACCGGTTTCAAAATTAGACGCCATGAAACAGCTGGAAATCTTACATCGGAAGGACTTGGACCTCATCAACGAAGTCCAATTCTCATCTTCACCCTCCTCCCTCCTCTCCATCACCTTCCCTCGACGCACGTGTGACCAGTGATCCCCTCTCCTTAACTCTTGGGATTTCCTTGGGGGGGGCCCATCCCCCGGTGCACCCTCTGACCATGTTATCCCGAAGAAGGCGGAAAGCTTTGTGTCCCCACCCCTTTCCTTCTGTCCCCTTCCTTCCTCCCACCCCAAGCTTCCCACTCTCTCGCCGACATTTACAAGTGTATCCCCTACTCCACCCCTTCCTAATCCATCGCTAGGACCCTCCTTCACGCCGCCTGCCCCCCTTGGAACCATATAGATAGTGATCCCAATCTTTACTCCTTTTCGCACACTTCTTTGCGCATGGATATCTTCGCGGTCGGGGGAAAACCCCGGTCCCCCCTTTCTCCACGGCCCTAGGAGCTTGGCGGCGCACAGAGAGTCCACCCTCAACGGGACAACCCTCCCAGCCAGCTACGAGGTTTTTCCGGACTGTGTTAATTTTTCACCCCTTCTCCTCACCCGTAACCTTTCTCCACCCCTATTGTCACCCACGTTCCTTCTCCCCTCCCTCTTTCCCCCCCTTTTTTCCACTACCCTCCCCTTACTTGCTTTTCAGCATATATAATAGACAACGAGAATATGACTGTTACCAGAAGATGATGTAGTTGCATTGAAACCGGTCGTATTAATAAAGTTTTATTTTTGTGGAAAATTGCTAATTTTAATTAATCATGATATTCCACCATATCATGCCTGAAACGCCTCTTTTTATGCTGGTGTCTTGTTCCTTCTCAGGTCTGCCACGGCTCTCTCGAATTTGCTTCTTATAATTTAAGGACCCCGTTCATCTTTATCTATCATGCTTTCATCTTTAATTAAGCCATCTTCTAGTGGTTTTGGAGCTTGGTAGAGTAATTCTATATACTCCTTCCCAATTCCCAATGTCGTCATCATCTAGTGGTGTTTTTCCATTATCGGATCGGCTGCCTTGTGAATTTGTATTTCTTCCGCCGAATTGCCTCTTCACTAGTTTATAAGCCATCTCGCCATTTCCCTTTTTCATGTTGTCATTAATTTCCTCGCAGCAACTCTCTATCCATTCTTCCTTTGCCTTCTTTCACTCTCGTATTACCTGGTTCCGCAACTGTTTATAGAGGCCTTCTTCGCTCTCATCTCTTGGATTCTTGTCTTTTCGTCTTTCGTCTATGAGACCTCTTCTTTGAGCTGTTACCCATGGTTTCTTAGATATTTTCACCTTACTCACAAGGAGCTCATCTGCAGATTTGGTAATTATATTCTTCATTTCTTTCGATCAATCCTCAGTGCTAGTATTTTCACTATTTCCTTCTAATTTCCTTACGACGGCCCTGGCGAACTTTTCCCTTACGCTCTTTTCTTCCAGTTTTTTGTCTTCCTTCTGGGTTGTTGTGTCTCTTTCTTCCCCTACTTGTATCGCAGTCTGTTGTCCATGATCACAGGTTGTGATCGCTATTTATATCAGGGCCGGGGTAGCTCGTACACTTTTTAACTTGGTTCTTGTATCTCTTCCTGACAAGGGTGTAGTCAATTTGGTATCAGCCTTTGTCTCCAGGGATCTTCCATGTCTATCCATCTCCATATTGGCATTTTCCAACTTCCCGCACACTCCCAATGATCTCACGTTCCATATCTCTATTCTGCATTTATCCACCTTGACTGAAGTTCCCCTCCCAGTAGTCCCCACCCGGAGATTCGATTGTAGGACTACTTTACCTCTGGACTATTTTACCGGGAGGAAAGCCATCTTGTCAAATTTTGAAAGCAAGGCTGCATATTCCAGGGAGAATAATGTGGTGGTTTCCCGTTGCCTTCCACAACGCAGTACTGCGGCCGATACCGTGACCTTCACTCTCGCCCGCAACTGTGGCAGCGGATGCCGGGCCGACCCACTCGCCAGTCTGCGCCACCAGTGCCTAATGGTGAAACTCCTGCCTTTCACCATGGGTTCAGAGAACTATTTTTCTCGTTGTCTCGTTCCGAAATACCATTTTTGTATTTTTGCTTTTAATGTGTAGTTGTCTCGTTCAGAAAAGCCATTAACAAATTTTTTCTTATCTGAAAAATGTTTGTAGGCCACGGGAATAGAACCAGCGACCTTCACAGGCGACCTTTACACGCCTACCTCTAGTCTACCCATGCCCCTTTTTGGAGTATTCATTATGAAATGCTCTTTGTCATGAAATATCACTTTATGAAATGCTTATTATAAAGATCACAATTTTCAGCGAATGACATCTGATATTAACACACATGAATCCAACCACTCCAAAAGGAAGCATTTGAGGCACTGCATACCTCTGCAGAAGTACGTACTCTCTACTAGAAATCGTATAATCGGGTGGCTTAAAGCCTTGTAAAAACATTAATGTTGAAGTAATTAATTCAGCAAATAGAACAGTTCATCTTTTCAGAGAGTATTTTGGACGAGAAGTGTAGTAGGGGTATTAAAAGAAGAATTATAGAATGTGTTCCAAAAGTACTGCAGTTATTTTTTACTAAAAGCATTTCATTGAAAATATTTGCACAAAAACTTACAATTCTTCAAAGTACTCTCCTTGGGCCTCGACGCATTTTTCTAGCGAGTCTTCCATGACCTGTACGCGCCCTGGAAGGAGTCTTCGAGGATCTCTCGCAAGGTCTTCGTACCGGAGCTGATTGGATCTCTTCTATGGATGAAAAATGAGCTACTTTCAGGGCTGTCTTATCCGAGGGAACAAAAAGAAGTCTGCTAGGGCGACGTCAGGACTATAATGGGGTGGGGCAGCGTTAGAATCTGGTGTTTGGCCTGGAAATTGCGGACTCGTAGCACATTGTGGGAAATACCTTGGGTACGAGCTTGGCGCACACTTTCCTCGTCGCTAAATCTTCAGTAAAAATGCAAAACACGACAGTAGACGACAAGTTTAGTTCATTGGCAACCATCTTGCTACTCAATCGACGGTCAGAGTCCAACAATTGTGGAACACGAGCCACATTCTTGTCGGTTTTGCTGGTTGACGGCCGCCCAGAGCGTTGTTCGTCGAGAACTCCTCCCGGCTCTTTTTTAAGGCCTTTAACCACCTAAGAACTTGAGAGTAGGTCAGAGAAAAGTCTCCGAAAGCCTCACAAATTATTTTATAAGATTTTTCCGTTTAACAGAAAAATTTGGGTAATAATACGTAAATCGCGAAACGTTGTACGATCGTCGATTCCTCTTTTGACGGTCGGCGTGTAGAGGTTTACAATAATTGACATCATGTCGCTTCCGCATTTTGGAGAGCACTGAAACCTACAATTCTACACCTGAAATCTACAATTCATCTGTGCATAATACATCATATTACCAAATATATATATACTATACGATTATTTATACTGGAAGTGTGCACCTATTCCTTATCATGTATCCCTAAGTGTGTGTGTGTATGTATACATATGATGTGAGAAGAAATTGACACTGAGGGGGAAGCAGATTAAATTTGCACGAGAAATGCTAGCAGGAGCCTAATATAGAGAGAGTAGCGCTGTATGAATTCTGGTTTTTAAGAGAAGAGAGTGAGAGGAGGAAGAGGGATTTTGAAATGAGGAAAACAGGAGAATGGAGGAAATGAATAAATTGGACAGAGGAAGGAATAGTGGAGAGAGGAAGTACGAGTGCGTAATTGGAGAGGGCTGTCCGAACGAGGCAGGAGTGCTCTGCTGCAGGAGAGAGATAATGGCCATCATCCATCGGTATTTCCCCCCCCCCCCGCGCCCGCGAGGGACGCTCCAAGTGTCCACCAAACAGGCAGGATGGGTGCTTCGCCGCTAATCGAGTGTGTGTAAGTCTTCTCCCCCCCCCCCCGGGGGCGGTGGTGTCGTGCCACGTGCGTGCGTGCGCTGCACCCGCCTGATGCGACACTCTCGGCTCGCCCCCCGACGCGCCTCGAGTTAGTCAACTGTTTACTCCGGAGGAGGAGCCCCGGGGGTTTCCACTATTTGGCGATGTTCTCTTTTTTTCTCGAGCCTTGCTTCTCTCGCAAGCTTTCTCCTCTCCCCCCCATTTCCCTTCCGTCAGCAAGGGAACGACGAAGGAGGAATTCAGAGGCTTCCCACCGGCGAGTAATTGAATAATCCTCCTTAGGCAGGTGCGGGGGAGCGACACCAGGCGCCAAAAATATTGCTAGGGTTTGACGCAAACTTTGACGAAAAAATTTAGGTCGCGGGGCGAATATCTAAACGCCCTGAAGGGTGTTGGGAGTGCGAATACCATCGGAAATGACAGCGTCCGACCGATCACTCAAAGAGTGCGCTCTACAAGAATAATTCATAAATCAGTTAGTTGCTTGTAGATTAGACAAAATATAACTAAGGCATTCAACTCGGAAGGTTGGTTTGATTAAATAAGTAATTCTTCCAATGGATCCTTATTAAGAACGTGGACACAAACGTACCTGGTCAACTCCATGGTAACGGATTAACCATATGTTTCATGTTCAATCAATAATTATTTGAAACTTTCACTCTATATTCGACAATTTTACCATATAAGGTGTCAGATAATATAAACAGATTCTAATTTGACAGTAGGTTATATCAAAAAGAAGTTTTATTCATTCAAATTATTTTATCTAATAAACGTAGATTTGTACATTCCTTAAATATTATACAGTATGGTACTTCTACCTATCACAAGAACTTTCTTTTGTCAGTTAAAAGTGGAGCGGCGATGACTCTGATCGGAAAAGGGCAGAATATAAATCAAAGGAGTTTGTTCTTTAAAAACTCATTAAAAATTTGTCCGTAATCATAAAAAACTGTTTTTGGTTGTTTTTAAATAGTCAGAAACATCACGGGGAAATATGCGTTATTGTTGTACATTTGGTAAATTAAATTATATAATATCTACGTATCTAAAATCTGAATCAAGGGTCATACATCATTATTCGCTTCACACCGTTCCCTTTTTCGGGATATGTAAAATGAAAAAAGGCCTGATTTCAGGTTATTTCAGCGGGCTCACTTCATTTCTACAATTTTCTCCTACATACATACATATATACATATGTATAATATATGTATAAAAATATAGTATTTATTATACACGATATGTATACATTATACATATGTATATATAATATATATATACGCACGTGTATGTATATACTATATATACGAGACATTTTTTCTGAAATGTTTTAGGTCGGAAACCTTTCAGACCACGCACGTTTTTATGTATATGCTCACATATGTATAGTTACGCATACATATATATCAGTTTGATTGGAAATTCCATAATCAGCCGTTCTCTTGCTCTACATGAAAGGTTTAAAACAGCAAAGAACGCTTCAAAACTCTCGTCCATCGCGAATGTGCCAATCCAATTACTACCATTTCATGAAATATAAATGATGAGCATATTTCTCTCTCGCGAATCCTGCACTCGGGCATTTATTCGTGCGCGAATCCGTTTCTTCTTTTATCACTCCTGCGCTGAATCTCCTAAAATATTTCTTCCCGAAAAAGGTCTCTTCATAGGTACGTATGAGAAGGCGCATAGGTCACGTTACTTGAGTATTGGTGAGGCGGTTAAGACCCGAGGAAGAGATCCAAGGTAGACCCGAAATACGTTCTTATCACACACATACTACAGACCAAGTTCCTTTGTTTCAATCGCTCTGCGGGCTTCAGAGGTTCAAATCTGGTACCACCAATCGAAGATTAAGGTCGTTGGCAAGCGGCAGCCCACTAGGCCGCGTAATTGCTCCGAGTGTAAGGTCGGAGGACGCAGTGCGCTCACAGCCTCTGACTCGTTTGGCTCTCCCTCACCTCAACATGAAGAAAGACTCCCAAAGAAAGCTCGGGTGAAACGAAGGCTGCTCTGAGTTTTGGGCTTTTTGGGCCAATCAAGAAGTGGCAAAACTATGACACCTAGGAGTTTACTTGGTGCACGGGGGCCGTGTTCTTCTTTCAGTAGATGCCGGAAAAGAGTTTGTCCAAAATATATCATACGTGCACGATACAATCTATTTATATCTGTATGTATAATTTTGTATGTTTCTTTACTTGTGCTGAATACTGCGAAAATATACACTGATTAATGTACACTAATACTTTAGGTGCCTAAATTCTAATATTCTGTGAATAAATGGCTGTGTGTAATTTCAAATGTATTACTATGTATCTATTGTGTACTAGAGAGCTTATTGTAAATAACTGTTTAACAATCTCATATTGGATAACTTAGACAATCGAAGACAAAAAGGGGAATTTAAGCGTTAGCAGGTAGCTCCTCAATCAACATATAGCAGTGTTGCATTACCATGCATGCTGCATTCTTATCACACCCTTTTTGATGGGTTATCTGATTATCGACACCAAATGGAAGAAGAGAGAAGGGTCGAAGCAATTAGATCCACATTCAACACCCTCGCACCCGGAAGAACGACGATTTATCGGCAAAGAGGGAGTTTTAGAAGTACTTATGATGTCGTACGTTACTAATCATTAAAATATATTTACATTATATCTTGTTATTCCCCAAGGTTGTATAACAATTATGAATTGCCGAGATAGATCGCTTAAGGTGAGCCTGAGACAATACAAGAAACAATGCCCAGACAAAGATAATTATCTTTGTCTGGGCATTGATTATTATTATAATATTATTAATATAATAATTACTAATATAATATTCCCATATCATCATGCAGAAGATTTTTTTACGTAAGTAACAACATATCTATATCTTGAAAACTATAGCTGATAGGAAAACACTAGTGTCATAATTGGATTCAGCACCCCAATTGTTCTTTAAATCAACATTAAAAGCTCCGGCACCAAAAACACTGTTGGCCTGTGTAATTGATCAGTTTTACTTAGTAAGCATACAATGAACCTTGAGTGAGTCTTCCCAAAATGGAGGCAGCTCGATCGATTCCTCGCCTCCATCGAACGATACGTTCTCCTCAGTTCAAATAAAAGCCCTCCATGGGCCGTCCGTCCGCCTTCCAGATAGGATTACGACGATTTTGCTCCTTTTGTAATATATGGAATGATTCACTCCTACGATTTTGATGTTGCCACTCAGAGGGGAAGACAAACCGAAGTCTGCTTTACATTTCAGGGATTTAAAGCGGGAAAACCTTCCAATTTTTTGCGACATATGGGGAAAGTGAGGGGCTTACACCATGAATGTTACTTGATAGCAAAACCAGGAACACGAGCATCATCACTATGCCTTCCGAAAAACACACACCACACTTAAATATTGTATACACTAAATATCTTGGTTATATATATATATATATATATATATATATATATATATATATATATATATATATATATATATATATATATACATTATTATAAGGTAGGTTTATGGACAAAACTTTTAAATAAATATTTTGTGACTCCTAACAAAACAAAATCCAGCAACCTACTCTGCATCAGGTCTTCCTTCATCTCTGTGTACTTCTTTCCTCCCTTCATCCCGTCCAACATACCTATCCTGTCCCTGCCCTTTCCTCGTTTGCCTAACATTTCCCCTCTATTACCGTCTTCAACATCTCATTGCCGATCAATGCGCCCTTCATTCATTCTTCCTGCCTCCTTAGGATTTCTCCCAACAAACCCCTCTCCTCGCCCTCCATGCCTAGTACTTCCTCATTTGCTTTCCTTCTCTCGGTCCATTTCACCTTCTCCATCCTTCTCCACACCCACATTTCAAAAGCATCCAATCTACGTCTATCCTCCTGGTTCAGCGACCACATTTCCGCTCCCTTACAGAGCTACGCCTCCATTACAAAGTTTTTACGAGTCTTTTCTTAACTTCTTCACTCAGCGTCCCAGTCATCAACTCCCTCCTCTTTGTGAAAGCCTCTATGCCTAGCTCAATTCTTCCTCTTACGAAAAGTGAAGAATCAGGCGTGATATTGTGGAATCGAGACATAATGAAAACTTCGTTGCAATTTTCCACAGTTAAAACTTTATTGCCGACCATGGTTTCGATACACTGTATCATCTTCAGGTGAAGATGATACAGTGTATCGAAACCATGGTCGGCAATAAAGTTTTAACTGTGGAAAATTGCAACGAAGTTTTCATTTTCTTCCTCTTACGTTCCTACTACTTTGACCGCGTTGGTCCAAAAGACTTTGGAGATACGTACACTGTTTTAGCTGCTCTATTTTTCCCCCTCCTAATATAATGTTTACCTTAGCGTTTTTCTTTCTGGAAAATTGCATAATCTCGACCTCAGAGTGCTATCTTTGATGTTTTTTGGACAAGACCGAGAGTGACCTCAGTAACATTCCCCACGCGGAGCAAATGCGCGATGGATGGCGAGAGCATTTGGCGCTTGGGGTCGTTGAAGTCTGCGCTAAGCACTCCATCACAGGCGATATAGCAGCTTTAGGAGACTTCGGCCAGTTCAGCGGAACAGCTCAAGCTAAACGATTTCCTAATGTGAAACCCCTTTTCATGGTTCGTGTTTCCTAAGAAAGCATAAAGGTCGAATGGCATAATTTAGTGAATAGGTCTGAAGAAATGCTGCCAATATTTACAGTTTGTACCTGATGAGTTAGCAGTTTTATCGATTCTTGATGGTGGTGGTGGCATTGACGCCCAAACTATAATGAAAAGAGTGTCTAATTTGCTCGGTAAAAATTAAGGAAATGACGGACATTCCTTCCTGTCGATGGCCAACTAATAGGTGATTTTTAATTTCACTTCATGTACCATAGTATAAATACACACTTTTCAAACTTTACCACTTTTAAATCATCATTCATTCCATACAGCAACGGAGGAATTCGCATAAAATAAAATTAGAGATTGGTTTGCCAGTGCAAAAATAAACGCTGAATTCACTTGGGAAATCCTTCTTAAAGGAAGTGCAGCGAATTCATTTTAGATTCTAAATAACAAATGTATTTGCTTAGGAAACAATTAGGGATAAGGTACATGCTCATATGAATTATAAAACCAGTGATCCATCCTTCCAGAATCCTCTAAATTAGCTTTCCTCCACACGCGGGACGGGGTCGGTCAATGCCTGAGGGCTGCGCAAAAGGCACGGGGGGATTAAACGAGGGGAAGGAAATGCCCTCCACCTTGGATTATGTCAGCTAAAATTCGTAAATATGGACTATTTTTGTAATTGTGGGAGCGGAGGATCCACTCTCGGCTTTCTCCATTATTTAAGTCCTCAAGAGATAATACCTCTCCAGCTTCTGTTTGTTGACTCTTCCCCCGCCCACCGCCTCCAATGTCTGCCTTCGGGATTGAGAAACCATTCGCTGAGGTGGCGGAGGAACCAATTGATCCATCGATCTCCCGCTAGATCTCCTTCGATCACGGCGATGACGCGCCGTTGCCTAGGAACGCCGAGAGAGGGCGCGCGAGGGGGGGAGCACCGCTTGTGTGTGTGTGTGCACCTGTAATCGCCTTTGGCTGGATCCGAGCCGGACGATTACAAGGGAGGAGCGGCCCTTGAAGGGCCGGACGGCAGGAATTTCCATCCGGTGACCGCGAGACTTATAGCCGGTGAGGGTGCGAACGCATAAGTGTATTGTTTCTGGATTTAGAGCGGATTACAACGCCTCCTGGTTGTAGTGGTGGACGTTCGCCGTCGGCACCCTCCCCTCCCACATCTCTCTCTCTTTTACTCTCTCGTTGGCCGTTTTACTTCCTTCCGCCGTCGCACTCCCGCGGGAGTCGTGGCATGTCCGGACATATGCATCCCTCCTCCCTTGCCCTTTGAGGGGAATATAGCTTTCCTTTTAATTATTTTAACTCGTAGATGTGCACCCTTCATAGCATTCCCTTCGTGATGGCCACTACCAGCAGAGGCCTGGGATTCAACTGCAAAAGGATACACCCTTTTTATCGACATTTCACTGTTTTTTCTTTACGGCAGCGATCTATGGGCAAAAACAGCAAAAACAAATAATGGATGATCTAAAAATGAGGATCTGTCGCAAGAGAATGTCATGTCGATCAAAGGAACAGGTGTCGTAACAATCAAGAAGAAGCTGTGAGAAGATCGGTTTGGAAAGAGCAAGAAGTCTAAATTGAATATGTGAATGGAAGAAGGGACACGGGTCTCTCGCTCTCTCATGGGGCACGCTTAGAGGTAATATGAACAGATGGTCATCGCAACTGGGACAATGGAACGGGAGGACTCTCGGATGCGATGCCCACTTAAAGGAGAAAGAGCTCGGAGCAGGAAGAGGCGGATGTCAGAAAGGAGGATTACAAGTTTTTTGGTGAAGTGCGGCAAAGGTTATCAAGAAATTATTGAAATGTTGACCGCTGTTTACGGTGATAATGCTCTGAAGAAAACATCCCTTTTTGTGTGGATTAAGCATTTTCAGGATGGCCGAGACAAGACGCCACGGATGATGCAAGGCCGGGACGACCGACAACCACACTTGTGTTGACGACAACGTTGATCGTGTGCGGTCCCTTGTCCTTACCGATCGTCGAAAAACTGTCCGAAAGATATCTGATGAACGGAATTTGGGAAAATCAACAGTACACACTATTTTAACTGAACATGATGGATGGATCCTTCACCATGACAATGCACCTGCACATTCTGCATTGATTGTTCGCCAGTTTCTCCAAAAATATTCATTCACCATCCTTGATCATCCTTATTCTTGTAGATCTCGCCCCCTGCGACTTTTCATTATTTCCAAAATGCAAAAATGTGATGAGGAGACACTGGGAAGATGTGGAAGACACAATAAAGCAAGAAACGACGAGAAAGATAAAAAGCCTAACTGCCGAGGACTTCCAAGGGTCTTTAAAAAGTGGAAAATAAGATGGAATAAGCGCATAGCAACGAAGGAAGAGTACTTTGATGGGAACAAAATCGATCTAGAATAAATTATGCAAAATAGTCTTTATGGCCTCAGTTCACGTGTTTATTGGACTGGGTAGTACCTGGGCATGTGATAAGATGGGCGGGTAGAACGAGGTTTGGGTGAGGGCAGGCAGATTTTTCAAACTTGTCCCAGGCTGTTGACGATACAGTTTATCAAACCCTTCTCCTATATGTGTATATTCTCAATGCCTCCGTCCAATGCACGCAGCACAGTATCATCTTCCTGGGTCATAAACCTCAAGGATGTCTCAATCCTCTCTCCGCCTCTTTATGACGTCAGCAAATTCCCATGGTCGCCCGGAAGCCCCGCTCTCGCACTGAAATGCGCCCAAGTGACGGCCGCTCGATTCTAAGCACTGCAATGTCGCACCTGTTGTGTGCGCAACCCCAAGTTCGCGACTGCGAATCTCGCCGATGCGCTCTCGCGTCCTTCGAGCGAACGACGTGACATTCTCCCGGAGGAATACGACAACTGCCCGCCACAGTGAAAATCTGCGCCATTTCTTCCATTTTCTAGGGTTACACACTTTTTATGTCCAGAGACTTCATCCGTCCAACACATCCCTCTCGTTACTAGAACTAAACGTATCTTTGATATCTATTTCTTCTGTTTTCGGCGCCTGTGTTCATATGTTCCCATTAGGAAATCCATCGCTACGTCCCAATGGATTTCTGGCTCTCCGCATCATAATCATTCAAGTCGTATTCTCCAAATTTTCATTCTTCTGTGTTTAGGAGTTCCTTCATTTTATGTCCCATTCGTGTCCAATCGATCGCCAACATTCGCCCCTAGCAACGACTGGCTTCGAGGGCTTCTACTCTTCCATCTTGTCTGCTTGTTCATGTTTCTCCCAGCTGCAGCTACGCTCAACTTTCACCTTCAGCCAACTTGATACTCAGGATATCGTTTTTGCCATCGTTGGCCCTCACCGTGGTCTCGCCTACGAATGCAAAACGGCGAAAAAAGTTCTTCCTTCCGCCTCAGCGCTGACAACATGGCAGCAAGGAAGTTGAAAACAGTTGCCTTGCAGTCCGATTTTGCCTCAACGTGTGACCCTAGGCTCTTGCGCGAAAGTATTATTTCCCTGCCCACTGGTGCTCCATTACACTTAGCAGGGCCACGCCCCCTATCTTCCCTCACTCCGTATGACCATGCATGGTGGCTCATGTGTGCCATCTTCATTGAAACAACGCGAAGAAACATTGGTACTATGAGATTATCCTCAGACAAACTCAAAGCACCCACTCATCTATTTTGTGGAGGCCACAGTAAGTAAGTCCCTTTGTTGCTGCTTCAGAAAATGCAAGTCACCACTATTTTCACTGGAAGAATTCTGTATAGTTTCAAAACTGCTTCTTTTCTTAAATACCCGTTTATTTTACGTTTTCTTCTGTTTGTAACACGGTCTTTCCAGCAAGCGGAAAATCACGACTGCTGGGTGTAGTGTGGGAAGCGGGAAGAATGGTAAATACTACATCACAGTATTTCATTCAATGTTCCATCATTTTTACCACTGAAGGTGGGGAAACAAAAAGGAATCTGTGGAGACTTGAATTTATAGAATCTTTCACGATCACAATGAATAATCTCAATCATATAATGTGAAAATAATCTTGACTTAAAAAAAATAATAAACGTACTCTATAATTTCAGTGAAGGCTTACGCGGAACGGCGGTCATGAATCTGCTTTGGCTCTAGATGCAATCCACGCACACTTGTAATGTTCATTGGACAAAGCTTTAATTTAGCTAACAGTTTGTTCATGCAGGAGAAGTGAAATTAATTTTTTGTTGCAAATTCTTTTGGCTCCCGTCCAGCGAGAACTTATTTGTCCGTTCGCATTCTCTCCCGCATTGCTGGTCATTGACGTTTTCTTCTGTGAATACTGAAGGCAAACCTAAAACGTTTTTGACAACGATTAAGCATCTCCCCCGTTGAAATTATTCGGTTTTTCAATAATTTTAGGGTCCCTTCCCTTGCCAGACTAGGGAAATACACGCCGTCTTCTCATACAGATTACTCCCCCGTTTCCGAAATAAATTTTCACGGGTCGGCCCATCCAAAAGTGGGATCCCAGGCAGACGGATCTGTCAATTAACTGCAGCTCTTCGTTGCATTAAAGAGGACAAATAAATCGGCATTTTGAAATGCGTGTGTGAATCAGACGGCGCGTGCAATATGGGCTGGAGGTCGACTAGGGAGAGAGACAGGATCGCTCGTAATCGCTGGTACTTCAAAATATACATGGAATTGCTGAAGAAACGTTAAAGGTGGCACGGGAATGCTTTGAGCAGGGAAAAGAAGTGGGTGGCGAGGTCGCATTTGGTATTTCCAGGGACAATGCGAGAGGCAAGGGACTGACCACAAGGAAGCAAAAGCTGCGGCATTCTTATGAAGTGAGAAAGTTACGAGAAAAAAATATCTGGTAAATGAAACATCAAAGTAGGAGGGAATGAAGTAGAGCGGGCTGAGTAGTTCATTCATCATGTTATAGCATTAGTGTGCTTCGTATATTGAAGGAGGACGGGCGCAGTGAAATGGTTATTTGGAGAGAGGAATTGGATGGTAAAACAAGGGTTCAAATAAGATAGAATTTGACAAATATGGCGAGGGAAGACGCGAAGAAAATACACTGATTTAAAGCAAAGGGGACCGAAACCTGGCCTTTGAGAAAATAGAAGGAGCGTAGTTAGGGGAAAATTTGAAGTGAACGTACGATGGTAGGCTGAAAACTAATGCACACATGCTTGCAGACCAGAAACGAAATATCCTTCAGAAGCACTCCTGGTGGCATGTGGAAGTAACATTCCCCATCAACACGCATGCGCAGGTTTGAGATCGTTACTTTCATCCAGTGCATTTTGAGAAGCGGAAGTACGGAGACGTGTTCTAGTGCTATGTCAACGCGAGTTAAACAGCGCGCTGCTGTTGTCGAATTTTCGCCTTCACCTCATCGTCCGAGGTGTAATGATTTCCTTTGAGGTGTCTCTTGAGTTGAGGGAGAAAATAAAAATTGATTCAATCGCAAGGCGCGAGATTTGGGGAATAAGGAAGGTTTTGTTTGTTTTCGTCTGTGAGACGGAGTGGTACCCGTCGTACACAGATTTTACGGCATCCCAATTGCTCAATAATGAAGCCGACATGTTCCACATTGGATATTCCAATATGGCTTGTGATACGCTTTTGAGTGATTCGCCGGTCATTTTGAATCAAATCTTCGACGAGTTTGCGATGTTTATCGTCTGTGACAGTGATCGAACGTTCGCTACGTGTTTCATCAACAATTATGGTTCTTCCAGGCTCGCAACCACGAAATTTTAACACCCATCGTTTTATAGTTGCCCTATCAACAGCATCGTCACCACAAACAGCCTTTAAACGACGATGAATTTAAGTAGGAGTCACTTTCTCACCAGTTAAGAATTCGATAAAGGCACGCTGTTTAACTCGCGTTGACATAGCACTAGAACACGTCTCCATACTTCCGCTTCTCAAAATGCACTGGATGACAGTAACGATCTCAAACCTGCGCATGCGTGTTGAGGGGGAATGTTACTTCCACATGCCACCAGGAATGCTTCTGAAGGATATTTTGCTTGTGATATATAAGCATGTGTGCATTAGTTTTCAGCCTACCCTCGTATGAACGAAGAATGGAGAAGGTAAGTCGAAAAGAGAAAGGGAAGACAAACGATGAAGTCTTGACCGTCGTGGCTGAGGGTGAAAAGAAGAAATAGTTACTGTGCTTGTGAATTCGAACGAGAGAGGGCTACACTAGTAGGAGTGGGACAAATAGAGGTCAAGGAGATTAGTGAGCCGCTCGCAAAACACGATGTTTATTGATGGTCGTCCACAATGACTTTTTGTTGGCAAATTACCAAAGATGATCACCAAATTGGACAAAATATGTAGTACTATTGGGTCTAACATTTATGATACATACACATACATAATACGTGAGACATGACTAGACAATGACGTAAGAAAGAGAATTGCGTTAAGAGAAGAAATTTCTGAAAAGATTAGGTAGTTGATGACAAAATACTTTAAGTCAAGGTGTAAAGTAAAGATTATGGAAAACTTATACATGGAGCGTATGCAGATATTCGTTGCACGCGTGGATACTCGGGGAATGAGCGGTGGGGAGGAGAAAAGGGGCGGGGGTTGAGGGCGGGGAAGCCTTAAAACTGCTCCCCTCTGGGAATTCGATTTACTATATTTCCCCTCGGCATTCGGGCAGACCATGGGGAGGAATTCCGACGGGAGGGAGTGTCTATTGACGCCACGCGGGGTCACGCCGACCGCTCGTTACTTCTTGAGCCTTCGCTTCCTCCACTCACATGACGTCTTCACCAACGCTCGGATTGGTTAATTTGCAACATGCGTTACTTCAACGCAAGAGGCAAGCAAAATAGTTACGTGTCTCTTTGCAAACCTATAAAATATCAATGTAAATATAGAATGAATGTGGCTACAGTCGTGAATCAATCAAAACGAGATAGCCGAGAGCGTAAATACGGCCTTGGCTATCTCGTTTTCAACTATAAAATATCGTCCAAAGTTTGTAAAAGGATAACATGTAGGAATGCACCATCAGATGTTATGTAAAACTTCACAAAATCTTCATTTTCCTGGGGAATTCCGGAAAATACGTATCTTTAAACGTTTCAGTGCCTAAAAAAGCTCAAATTAAAAAGCAGACTCCTGCAACAAAAACTACGTGCCACGAACAACACACCAAACGTAAGCCAGCCTGGTACAATATTTTTCGCTTGCAAACGCCCCAGTTAGACGTAAGTCTCTAGAGCTTTCTGTCCTCGAGTAAATTAAGCGCTGTGATCCGACGTCTTACCGCGGGAACTCATTGGATTAGTGGCGTGGTATTCAACCAACACTCCACGCAAATCAGTCGATCCAAAAAGCCAACGGCCGACGTTCATTTTCGAAAGGCAATGCATGTGACAGCTAAAATATCCGCTGAGTTACAACAGGGGAAGTTATCATGAACAGAAGTAACGAGATATTGTTCTGGTGAATACAACTACAATATCTACTTTGAAAATTTAATGCTCATTGAAAGGAACAACATTTATAATTTTTAACTGTAAAATATTCAATGAATAATTAGCTCAGAATAATACTTGGTTACTTCACCTCCTGTTCAAAATCCGCGGGCACTACAGCTTTTGAGTAATTGGTATTTTTCATTCAAAGTCTATTAATTAAATTCACTAACGCTCCCCATCCGATGTCTTCTCATTCCATTTTATTAAACAGAGTATCATAAGTCCACGTAACCGCAGTCTGGCACGTCGTCCTGTGCTTCCAAGACCACGCTTCGGTGGCTGAGTCGGGTTCACTCAGTCTTGTGATCCCTCCTCTTCACACCCACACCTGTCCCCCTACACACCCTCCCCCTCCCTTACTCACTCACTCTAACCTCACGACTACATTGGGGTTAAGCTCAATAGTTACCCCAGTAACAAAACGTTTCAAATTTTTTATCAAGATTAAATAGATTTGGTCTCAAAGTACATATACTTTCTTATGCCTCCCGTTTCTTATCGGAGTTTTAAGTTTTAATATCCTATGGCTGGTTATTTATGTTGTGAAACCATTCTTGAAAGAAACTCTAATATGATGATCTTCAATTTTCCATTGGGTGAGTGGAAGGGCATGTGCAGACATACAGGGAGCGTGGTGTGCATCGTATAGACATAGACAGATTTCATTTTTCTATAAATTTATTGAGAATAGAATAATAACTGCATTTCGAATCCAAAGGATTACACAGAGCGATTGCAAGCAATTACGTTCGAACCAAGACAGTAGAAATGACCGAGAAAAAATGAAGAAGAATGACCGAGGAAAAAATAAAACAAAGTATTTTCAAGAGGAATTAATATTCGTGCCCCGTAGTTTTGATTGATTTGTTTGAAAACCAAGTTCACGCAACAAAAATACAAGGCTTTCTTTTTCAGAGCCCAAGTGTTCCGTCCGCGCATTCAGAGGCTTAAATGGTTTCCCATAATTCCTTGCTGATAAGATTTTGTCGCACTTGCCCTTCCTCTCACGACAGAGGAAGAGAAGCCACCACTGCCCATCACAAGCAGTTCACCAAGTTTCGAGTTGGTCAGCCACTCTCAACCATCGACCCACGACCCTTGACTCAATTCTTTTGGGTGGTGCCCATGGAGGTCCGCTCACGTCAAATTTAGGACTTGGAAGCTAAACTTCAACTTTTCGAGGGCTCAACTACCCTCATCGCTCATAATAACATACCATTTCCAATTTCAGCCAATCAATGTGTTTCCCTTCTCTTCGGTTAGCCAATAGGAACACTCGCTATAGCTTGAAGATGATTTTCAAAGAACTGTGGAAATGTGAAGCAGACGCGACACCCAAAGGGATTTAGGACATTCATTGAATGGTTGCGTCGTTTTGCTGTATAACGTAACCTATTAACGTAGATTGCAGTGGATTAGCACATCATTAGTCAAGTTAAGAACACGATCTCGCCCGTGACTGGGCAACTGGACGGTTTCGACTCGAAAGATGAGCATGGGCGTGACCTTGGCGTGACGTTGTGGCCTAGAGGTGGGACTCCAATGGGTACCACGCGCCATCCCGGAATAAGTGGTTTCTCCTCAGGTCTCCTTTTCCCGATATTAGTTCTCACATTCAGCGTGATCTGGCTACAAGGAGTTGCGTCCACCTAATATGCATTCTTATACGATTGATTTTACTCCAATACAATACATACGACATTTGAGACCACCTATCCAGTTAATAAAATATAAATAATTAATAAGGAATTCCTGTGCCCTACATTATTTTCATAAATTAATCATCGGGAAATAAATTATCCCATCTGCTTTGTCCAATTATCGCCTGACTTGGGTTTCTCTTCTTCTTTACAATCAAAAAGTCACCCATAGCAACAGTATTTGAAAAAAAACCGGTTTATAGAAATAATTCGTTGCATGGGTAGATGTTTAGAACTAGCAGTTAGCGCCTCAAGGTTAGTCTTCATTAAATTAAATGTTCCCACGATAGGGGATACTAAGTTGTGCCAAAAATTGACCAGGCAGAGAAAAATCCGGGAATATTGTTGAAGTGACGGAATATGAATTATGAGATGAAATGTGGCGAATATACTACTGCGCTTGTGGTCGCCATGGCGCCGAGTCCTAGCATTCAGTGTGAGCTAGGCCTCAGCGAGAGTGGGCTGGAATAAATTCAACCGTGGCGCGAGTGTTGGTAAAATGAAAGCAGAAGAGCGCACGAGAGCGGTTGCGGGGGAAGGGAGGGTGAAAAGAGGAGGGTGGGGGGGGACACTGTGTGTCTGTGTGGCGAATCCTGCAAAGTGCACCCCCTCGCCACCACCGCTCTATTGATTTTGAAGCCCTCTCTCCTCTCCACAACCCACCCCCAACCTCCCCTTTAGCCACGGTGAAGGGGTTGGTGGTGCACGGGTGGGAAAGTGTGGTGCGTTGGGTGGCGGTTTGGTGCCGAGTGGGTCTCACTGCGCACCTCCCGATATTCTCCAAGTCGTAAGCCTCGACGGAATCTCTAAAGGGAGCGTTTCGTTCCACGGGGCTTCTCCTTTCTTAGTTCGCGAGTCTACATCCACATCTTACCTCGCGACCCGCCAAGAGAGCAATTGGCAAGGGGATACTCAGCAGTAGTCATTTTAGCTTTTTATACAAGCAGTAGTCGACAGGAGGTTTCGGATGATCTTTTGATGGCCCATAACACTACGCGATACTCTACCCGTAAGCCCTAACGAACCCTAAATAATCTTTGACGTCATATTATTATTATTTGGTATTTAGTTTATGCACCGGATAAGTTTTATATCCTTTCGGTCTATCCCGCCCTCCGATCATTCATTTCGGGCGGTTTACTTTGTCAAACGCCTTCTCAACATCCAAGAAGCATAAGATACATCCTGGTGCTATTCCGTGTTCTTCACAACTGGTGAACTCATTCTTGCGATGGTAACACGCGGACCCCTCTCTTCATATACTGAACTCATCTCCGCCCAAGTATTAATTCGCTCGTTTCTCCGTCCTTTTCTTGATTATCATGAGCTTTGCCGCCACTGAAATCTAACATGCTATAGTCCTCATGCTATACCGACGCTTTCCCCTTTGCTGAAATCGGTGTCAACACTGATCTAACGAACCCTTACGTAAAATTTACTCGCTGATAAATTCAAAGGAGACCAAAAATCTCCTTCCTTTTTCTAAATTCGTGACCATTTCAGCAGAGATTTCATCTAAACCCAAGACTTTATTCGATTTAAAATTATTGCTCGATGCGTGGTCAGTTGTTTCCAATAGCCGCGCTCATGATTTGTGCGAAATTTAAAATTTTTCCTGACAGCGGAGCATTAACTCACCACCTGCAGTCGCTCACCAATGATCCTGATATTCTGGAACTACTGTTCTAGTCTCTCTCTCGTAGCTGGCCTAAAACTCAAATGACGTGAAGACTCCAAACATTGAATTCGCGCTACTCGTACTTGCGTTTGAAATCCAACCCGTCCAAAGCCTTCTAGTGACAACCATGCGACACTTTACGTGCCATCCAACATACCTGCATCCTATTCATGCCCCTACATTGCTTTTTATCCCCTCCATCACATAGCATCCCGCGGTCGGTCAAAACTTCAGAATTCCCAAATCAACAATTCCCTCTCCTCCCCCGCCCTACCCAGTACTTCCTCGTATGTTTTCAGTCTTTCGGTCCATTTCACCTTCCCCATCTTTCTCCACACCCACTCTTTAAAAACCTCTAATCGACGTTAATTCTCCTGCTTTAATGGCTATGTTTCCGCAACGCACATACCGGGTGTGTTCCAAAATTAATGCAATTCCATTTTCCGCACCGCTTCTATTGGTCGGAGTGGGATTGAACCACTTGGAATAGGTGGGAAGGGACGCTAAGCTTTTCCGCAAAACCGATCTCAGTGATCTCCAAGCTGCGGAAGCCACATGACGGGAGTTATGCCTAGTTTATGGTCCTACAGCTACAGTCGTATATTCGAGACAAGGGTGGAAGGAAGATCATTAAAAGTAATAGTTAGTAGTAGTAGTTTTAGGGAAGGCTGTGCCATTTGCGCCATTAGGAGTCTTTTCTTAACATCCTCACTTAACGTCCCTGTAATCAACTCCCTCTTCCTTGTGAAGGCTTCTTTGCCAAATGCAATTCATCTCTTTTTTATGACCACACTATTTTTCCCATTTTGGACCAAAACACCTCTGAGCTACAGAATCTATGCCTCCCGCACCAGTTTTGCCCTCCTATTTCAACGTTGCATATGCATTAAGATAAAAATATGCCAGAGAATTTAACTTTTGCAGCATAAATTATAGGAAGTTAAAAGTAGTTCGAAAGACGACAAACTTCGGGAGATGGTAACATTAACACTTGTTTAAATCTAAGATTGGGACTAGCATCTAACATGTGAACTAATTGGGTGCACCCTCTTCTAACCGTCCTGCCAGTCCTTTTTAGGGATTTCAAGGGGGTGTTCCTTTTGTCCATCCCTTCACCCCTTTAACATCATTACTCTTAGGTGACCGACAGCTGAGGTCATTTACGCGATTAGGGATGAACAGCAAGGGTGGAGAGAAACCCGGCGTTGGTGCATTAGCCTACTTTTAAACAAAGAGGTGAAGGGGTTAACAGCTTTATGTCCCATCTGACGGACGTCGTACTCACTCAAAGTGCTCTCCACAAAGCACCTCAAACAGGGATTGGGATACCACTGAAAAATATCTGCAGGATTTGAACCCGGGCCCTCTGGGTGGGAAGCCGTTATATTAGCCATCGTACCTTCCTCATCCCTTGCATTTTCCATCTAGTGTTTGCGGCCCATGCCACACACCATTTAGGTGGTTCGCGGGGTACTTGTGCAGATGAAGAGGGTTGGCCGATGGTTATCCTTCGAGGTCAATTCGAAAGGCCAAGGTCTCAATGACAACCAATGAACGACCCGATGTCTACTGTCATAGTGACGACCGAGCCAATACTATTTGACGATAGCAATTCCTTAATATGTTCAAACAAAATATCACACAACACACAGAGCGTTCCCATTGGTCGGTCTAAGAGAAGAAAAACGCGTGCTGTTTGGCTGAGCTTGGGAGAAAGTAAGTCACCGTAAACGATGTCAGAATTTGAGTTTACTTGAATTCGTAAAGTTAATACATTCAAAGAGGCCCGCCTTTTGAGGTTCATTCGGCTGTAAATTTGAAAATCCGTGGACCGGATCCAGATAGAAAAAATCTTGATTCCATTCAGAGAATAAACCAGGCAAACGACAGTCATTTCATATTAAATAATAGCAATTTTTATCGAAGATGGTCAACTTACAGACCGAGGCAGGAAGCGCGATGTGCGGTGCTTAGTAATGATATCCGTCTCGGGAAAAAGAAGACGAGGGAGTGATTTGCATTGGGTACAAATATGTATCCGAGATTTCAAGTTTAAGTCACTTCCCCTAAAATCCCGAACGAAATTTGCCGTTGAATAACACAATCCAAAAAAGTGCGTGGGATTGTAATTTAAAAATTAAGGTGACCCAAAATACCAAGCGGAATGGGTTGGGATTATGAAATAACAACAGCTTGTGGTCATTCAGTCGCCGGAAAAAATTTTCGATTTTTAATTTTATATAAATTATTTCCATCGATTATAATCCTCAAACAATCTGGTTGTTGATAATTAAAGTCGGCGGTGGTATAATTTGTTTCAAATGGGGATTTAACAAAAGTGACGAAAAAGTTTGGAAATTTCCACAGAAATCGGCAAATGAAAAATCTTCGTGGGAATGGCACCATTCTTTGTTACGAAACAACTGAAAAATTGAAAACTGTAAATATTGTCTAATAATGCTTTACGGATCTGAAGTGCGATTAATACGTTTAATGCTCGTAAATGCGTACCAAATGATAACGGAAATTCCGACTGGATTCATTATCCAAATATTAATTAATAGCCTTGTGAAATATTCAAGGTAAGCCTTGAGGTATGTTTAGCCCTGAGTTATGTTGCGAGGTCATGAGAGAGCATCGAGAGAAGCCGCCTTTGCAATTGGGACAACATTTCAACAAATTTCGATCAAGAATCCCATGGAATTGGCATCCTACTTTCAGCCACGTGGCCGTAATTTAAATCTTCTTGAGCAGCACAGTTTTTCACCACGCAATTTCTTGTCCAGAGCCTCGCGCGGAAGTTCAAGTGTACTCGAACGATGGATGGTGCTATGGAAGGGATTTCACAAATCAGAACGCATAGTCGTGTTGGGCGACTACCAGACTCTTCAGAAATTTCTAGCCTTGATAAATGCTCGTATTTTCTCTTTAATAGGAATCGCCTTTGTTTCATTCACCAAACGACAAATTAAAAACAAAGAGACTATTTATCGGTTGCCACTTCAGAAGCTCTGGTGCAGTGATGCACAACTTTTTGCATCGACGGGCCTCACGACACGACAGTCAAACTATCCCAGCTTTCCGGCCGCATTAGGGGAACTGCGGGTAAAATGTTAATTACTTAGAGCATTTGAATATTTTATTAAATTAAAAGGTTAGATGGGCCGTTCTTGACCTTTCATCACATTCGTTGCCTTGGGTAAATAGAAAGAATAGTTCCTCCAGCATTCCCGTGACCTGTAGCCAAATTGGTATTCATCCTCTAGGTCGGCAATCTCTGCCATTTTAGCGATGACCTCAAACTTATACCGATTCACACATTGCGATGCAAGACGTTAACGGTACACTAAACACTTTTACACTTTTTCAGGCGACAGTATAACGAACCTCAATAAAAACACGAATCACAAAATATAGCAATTAACGCGTCTTACTTCAACATCCACATCAATTGAGAAGCATGGGATGTTTTGAAATACTTATAAACAGCGATGATACCAATGCTACTGCATAGAAAAAACTGAAAATTAATTAACAATATCCTGGTTTCCAAGTAAATACAGATTTAGAGTCATTTCTGCTCGTATAATAACTTTTACTAATTTTGTTTATACGCAGTCCTCTGCTGCAATTGCATTAAAATCACAAAAAATGTGATACATAAAATATAAAAAATATTGGACATGAATCTGTTTCACGTTATTTCACAAAAGTTATTTTACACACCTAACCAAATGCCTCAGAAACAAATTTCCCTTGCCTCTCTTAACAAAACACAACCCAAAATCCAATACCATATTAAGTCCCTCTTCATCTCTGTGCACTTCCTCCCTTCATTCCGACCAACATCCCTATTCTATTCCTGCCCTTTCCTCGTTTACCTAACATTCTCCCCTCAATTACAGTCTTCAACATCTCACTGCCGCTCAATACGCCTTTCATCCATATTTCCTGCTCATATTGCAATCTACAGAAAGGGCACGTGGAAGAGGTGAGTAAACACACCGTCCATGCAAAATACGTAATAAATATTATGAATGTTGTACCGTTGACTACTCCTCTGATTATCCTAGAAGACAGAGAAACATGAAATCCCCCCAAACGGCGAACAAATATTACTTCGCACATAGAAATAGATATAAGGAAAGGGGATAGGAAAACAAATAAAAGATGAACACAGGAAAGGTGGGGAAGGCGGATTTCAGCAGGTCAGAAGCGTAAAAATATTTCCTTATCTGGGATTTGAACACCGGACCTTCCACTTGCCGGATGGATGCTCTATCATACATATCTACCATATATACCTACCATAATACCCATATATATCTACCATAAATAAATGTATTTATAAAATATATGTATCTTATATTCGATAACATGTTTCGGTGTGTGTGCACGCTAGGAGAGAGTGTCGGCGTTTTATCCCGAAACGGAACCAGCATTCTTGGAGATTTCGACGGGTTGGGAGGTGAGACTTTCGTGGTTCGGGCCGAAGGGGGAGAGGCGGTGGGGATGGCCATGGGTGTGTGCGCCTCCAGAGGCGTCAAACGGTGGAAAGTCACGTACACTCCGTGGCCGTGGGAGGGGCACTGCGGGAGCGGGGGGTGGGATGCGTTTCGGACGGCGCGCGGGGACTCCGGCAACGACCCCCCCTCGCCTCGCCCCTTCCCTCCCGGGGCACACCTGCCGCCCTCGAAATGCTGCCTGCCTCCGAAAAGGCACCTCCTGTCAGGTAACTGAGCCTATTTGGGTGCACTTCAACCCTTATAAATCTCCCGAACCTCATCTCCGCTCCGCTCCGAGAGTGGAGCCGAGGAATTGCAGTGCGCACGTACACCGACCGCCCAGCCATTTAGATACTATTGCGGTCATAAGGGAAGAGAAACGAACATTTCCAACTCATTGTATCGACATTCATGTTTATTTAAACACTCAGCATTTAATTAAAATGCATAATTTTAAATGGCGCCTAATTTTTGAGCCAACTCAAGACCAGAGACTACATTTAATGAGCGAAGCAGTGGCTGGTCGCCTTTCGGGTACTTAGAGCCCGCGCTGTGCACTTAAAGGTACTCAGCAAATTATTACCATTGTTTGCAGCTCTGCAACTTCTACCCTACTCACTAAACCACGCAGCACTTAGGTCGAACGTCGCATGATCCAATGTGGAATCACCCGATGACAATCGGTGCAAGGTGCAATCGTACACCCTCGAGGTGTACGATTGCACTCGGATGCCGACGTGACCGCTGTTCTTGACCTCGGTCCTATCGCAGACCCATAACGCGAATTTAGCACGGATTAGGTTGAAAAACAGGAGACATGCGTCAAAATTTACAATGCGCCCCACTCATAATGGGCCCGGTATAGAACCAAACCACACCAGGAGCATTTGATGTTGATATTATCCATTACCAAAATTTTAGTGGCTCACAGAGAAATTATATTCTTTAAACGGAGATTATATATTTTCAACAAACAGTTTAACTTGCATTGCGGATTATAAGATTAAAACAATAACTGAGGTAAGTTAGCAGAGAGAGAGTTTAATGAATTATAAGAACGGCTACGCTTTGCTAATTGGTTTTGAAAACAAACAGTTGAACTTCAAATAAAGTCTTTCTATTGTTTCAGGTCCAACTTTGTGGAAGTTCATGATCATTAAATTAAGAACACAACGTACACACATCCACTGTTCTTTATTCTCATACAACTAGTTTCAACGCTTAGACATCAGGTACCTTGATCTGATGATGACGCCTAAGCGTCCAAACAAGTTATACGAGAATAAAGAACAGTGGATATGTGTACGTTGTGTTCTTAATTTAATGAATAATTAAATAAAGTCCTGACACTTTCGCTGGTAGTTATTCTGATCCCATTGTTCGCAAGAGGGGAATTTTAGAACTGCCGGTTGTGCATCTCATCTCTAAAATCTTATTTTCATAAATTGCATTTCGCCGTAGTATGGCGGAGTTAATGGTGTAAACGTAAAAAATATTCGAAAATGGGATTAGCTTTCAATCATGATATACACGAAGTCGTGGATATATATTCCTAGTGGTGATATCATCGTGACTATAGCGCTCTTGGATTGCGTCTTATCTCCGTTGCAAACTTATAATGTGAGGACTTTTCGCCAGCGCAAGCAACTATGAGGAAAATGGAGAGATATTGGCGAATGGGAGAAAATCGGATTGGAGATTTCCTACTTAACCCTGAGGCGTGGCGCTATGACGCAGAACGAGATTTTCAGCACGTATTGCGGAGTTAGCGATCGACTCGCGTAAACGCCGGGAAGGAAACTTTTTTTAATAAGTTTATCAAATTTTTGTCACTCGACGGTAGCTGGTCGTATTATCAACTCGAAAAACGTAAATTGTCGCATACCAATTGTTGGCAATATATTCGTCAATGACCTCACAACCCTGTCACTGACGATATTCGACCATCACGAATAATTCTTGAGCAAAGCATTGTGCAATTAGGTAATGTGTGTTCTGAGCGTCAACGACGGACAAAATTCGCAATACGTAAATCGTGCGGACCATGACAGCGGCAAGGGGCAGGTAAGGAGCAGAAGACATAGGTGGCGAGCGGGTTAAGCTCGAGGGATATAGTATTTGTCGAGGCGTTCGCAACCACGACACTTGGCATAAATATCGCCTCCACTCGCATTCTTCGCCGCTGGGAATATAATCTCTACTCAATCCACCTTTATAGCCTCCTTCCAATTTCTCCGTTAAAAACTTCATCTGTCTTCCCCCCTTACCATCCAATCGCTATGCTTATCCACTTGCCTCATCGGCTAAGTTCCCCAGCTGTCAATTCATATAACTTGTTAACATATAACTCCGTATCAGGGCTTTTACCCATTGTTTATGTATACTCTTGTACAAAGAACCTCATGTAGTTCTTCGTCTACAACAATTTATAAATAAGAGAGCTGTCCCGTATACCCCTAGAGTGTCCCTGTCAGCATCAGCTTCGCGGCGCTGTCCGAGGACGGCATCGAGACGCCCGTTTGCGCGGCCGAGGGTGCACCCCGATCCTCGAAGTCCTCCATCCCTAGGAGTGGTCGCTCTGGGAGGGGGGGGATCTTATTGCTAGGGAGTTCCGACGTCCGGCGGTTGGTGGCCCCATTACGGGGAAGGTTGGAGAGGGACATGACGAACCAGGAGGTTACCTCCTACTGTATGCCGGGGGGCTTAATTCCTAACGCCACGGCTTCAGTAAGGGCGGCGGTCCGGGGCACGAATTGCTCCATGCTGCGGTTGTTAGCCCATGTCGGCACCAACGATGCCTCCAGGTACGGGTCCGAAAGGATTTTGAGTGCCTTTGGGGACCTAAAATCCGAAGTGGATCGTGTGCGGGAGGTATCTGGTGTGGACTTACGGTTGTCCATATGTAGCATTGTCCCGCGGACTGACTGCGGTGCTTACGTTTGGAGTCGTATTGAGTCTCTGAACGGAAGGCTGTGGAGATTCTGTCGGGGCATAGGGGCCGAGTTTGTGGACTTGAGACCGGTGCTCGGGTCATATCCCACTCCCTTGAACCATTCCGGGGTTCACTACACCCCTGAGGCGTCGCGTCGGTTCGGGTGGCTCATAGGATCTTCGAGCACTGTAGATATTTTTAGGCAAATGCGTAGGTTAGGTAGTGGAGTAGATTGCCCTAATAACGATATAATAAGGTGTAGGTCAATTAGTGGGTCTAACAATACTAGGTTGCCAGAAGAGATTTTTCCAAGTACTTGCACTGCTAATGAGACAGACCGGCAGACCGCAAAGAAGGTTTTAGACGAGGATATAATTTCCGTAGTAGTAGTTAGCTGCCGAAGTTTAAAAAATAAAATACCGGAATTTCACCATCTCATTCATAGCACAGCACAGAGTCGGATATCATTATAGGAACTGAAAGTTGGTTAACAGATGACATCGCAGATAGCGAAATATTTCCCAAGTCCTTCATAGTTTATAGAAACGACAGACAGAATAGAGCCGGAGGAAGAGTGTTTAATGCGGTTAAAAACTCCAGCGTCAGTAGAGCCAAGTTATTCCCTGATAGCTGTATAGAAAGTGTATGGTGCTCAGTGAAAACACCCAGATCGAAAAGAATATATATCTGTGCGTATAATAGACCACCCCACGCTAACATTAACTCAATACCAGACCTAGAAAGACAGATACAAAGCTTTACATCCCACAACAGTGAGCAGAGCCTAATTATCGGAGGTGATTTTAATATTCCCACAATAGATTGGGATTCGTACAGTTTTATAAATGGAGGTAAAGACAAGGATCTATGCGAGTCCCTCTAATTTGCGTTCACCTCGAATTCCCTACATCAATTACTCACTTCAACAACAAGGGGAAAAACATTCTTGATCTGATAGCCACAAATATAGTATACCCGAAAAGGTCTTAAATATAGAAGTTGTTGATGGAATCAGTGATCACAGGGCTGTAAACGCTAAATTTTCTCTAAGCGTAGATAAAGTTAACAAACCTAAGAGAAAGGTGTATTTGTTCAATAAAGCGGACTATGGTGGCTTAAAATGTGAATTAAAAAGTTCTTTTTTTATATTTGACGAATTAAGCAAAACTAGTAGTGTCGAGTATACTTGGAATAATTTTCTTAGGATAACACGTTCAGCAATACAGAGGTTTATACCTAATAAATACATAAAAGAGAATAAGGAACCCCGATGGTACCACCCTGAAGTACGGAAATCTCTTAGGCGGCAAAGGGTGTGCCATGCCAGTAATCACATAAACCGTAAACTCATTGAATACCGAAAAGGAGGATAAAGTAACGAGTAGTTTAGATAAAGCCAACATGTTAAACTCATTCTTCCAGAGTGTTTTCAACATATTCTCACAGAATATACCCGAGAACCTTCCGAAAATATTTCAGCAGTCAATTCAAGCAATCAATTTTTCCACCCGCGGAATAGAATTGCTCCTTAAAAACATAGACCCCAACAAATCTCCGGGACCTGATGAGATACCGGCGCGCGTGTATAAAGAACTGTCAGCTGAAATTGCCCCCTATCTTGAAATAATATTTAAGAAATCATTAGCAGAAGAAAGCGTGCCAAACGGCTGAACTTCGGTAACACCCATATTTAAAAACGGAGACATGGAGGAACCCAGTAATTAAAGGCCAATATCGCTCACTTCCATTCCCTGTAAGATTCTTGAACACATCATTGTTAGTTCCATAGTGAGGCACCTCAATAGCCAAGATTTATTGATTAATAACCTACACGGCTTCCGTAAGGGTAGATCCTGCGAAACTCAACTCGCACTTTTTGTACATGATATATTGAACTCCGGTGAAAGTAATATTTCAGTTGATGCGATATTCCTATATTTTAAGAAAGCTTTTGATAAAGTCCCTCATTGCAAATTACTCGCAAAATTGGGAACTTATGGAATACACGAGAGTATTATTAACTGGATTAAACAATTCTTAAGTGATCTTGTGCAAACAGTCGTCCTGGATGGTGTATCATCCGATACTGTCAAGGTCACGTTGGGTGTACCACAAGGAAGGGCCCCTCCTATTCCCGTAGGCCTCCTAGCCCTATAGGCCCCCTCCTATTCCTTATTTACATGAATGACCTCAGTGCCGTAGTTAATAGCAAGCTCCGTCTTTTCGCCGATGATGCAGTAATTTATGGGGACATCCGAAGTCACGAAGACAGAGTCGTGTTAGCCAACGACCTAGATGCAATTCAAAATTCGTGCGATACATGGCAAATAGATAGACTGCAAGACTGACAGGTTTAAGATGTCATTTTTTCCAAGAACGATAAGGGACCAGAATGCTCATAGTCGAAATTCCCCAGGAGTTAGTTCATTGCAGTATTAATGTACAGGTTAGGGACTGCGCATGGATATGTATATATACAAAAAAAATATATATGTATAAATGTACATGTATATATATTTGTATGTATATGTGAAAAAAAAATTTTTTTCTTACAGGTTCCCCCCACCTTTACTCACCTATTTGACAACCCCCAAACGCCTCATCCCTTACCCCTCCCTCATGGTGCTGCACCCCCTGCCACGCACATTTTTTGGTGACTCGCAGGGTATTTATATAGATGTAGAGTATTTCCTCAACTTAGATGGTCGTCGATGCCTTCTAGAACAGATGCAACAATCCCACCCTTCGGCGAGAGGGAAGAGGACAGTCTGAGGGAAGAAGAGCACTTTTCCCGGGACATTCCGACCCGTAGGTCGCTTTCGTGCACTCACTTGTTCCTTCCTCCGATCCACGACCGTATTTCGAGAGTCTTTCGTGCTGAGCGCCTCCCTTTGATAAGTGCCTCCCTTGCCTCGCTGGCAACGACCGGGATGAATTCACACGTGGTGGCACTGCAAGAATGATATTCTTGCCAATTGTTTTCCCTGAATCAGTAATAGATTTTTAAAACAAAATTGATATCCATTTGTAATCTATAATTAAATCGAAATGTATATTTTCCCTTCACCCCTTTTCTGCAAGTTATCATTCCGTACTTAATTAAATGTCGTCATATTTTATTGCATTGGGTGAGATAATCCACTACGAGTTTGTTTTTATTTTTATAATATTATTCATATATTTCTTATTTTTCCCTTAATTTTGTTCGAGTGAGGAGTACATTTGCTTCCTTCATTATTTTCCTTTTTTTAATCCATTTCCTAGACATGCGTGTACATTTCAAATTTCTCAAGGTTTCTATATTATTTTGCTCCTTTCCTGCAAACAACAAAATAGTATCTGCCACTTGGAAGACAGATTTTCCATAAGAAATACACCGAGTGTTAAAATTACTATTAAAATTTTTTATTATTTGCTGGGTCCTATGGACACATCACAGTGACACGTCAATTTCATCTGGAATAATAACTCGGGACGAATACCGGGAAATATTAAGGACCGCCGTTGAATTTTGAAATTCAGTAAGTACTTTTGAAAGGAAATTTTATTCTCTACCAATCGAAAAAAACAAGTGTCAAACTCGATTCCAAATACAACGTTCATGCATTCATTTATTCAACAAAGATACGCATAAATAATTATTTAAGTGATTACTAGCGAACCACTTTTTTGGAGGAACCAATTTTACAAGGACACGCTTACATTGTTTTCTAGAATTGAAAAACATTAAACTACCCCTTTAGGTAAAAGTCCTAAAGGACAAAGAAGATGGCTACCACTGGGATGAGAGTGAGATGGAAGGGGGGAAGAGTGGGTAAAGCGAGGGAAACGCGAAGACCCTAGGCCCTTTAGGGAGAGAGTACTTGAATTTCTAGAGAAGAGTTGAGCCACAGGGTTGCCTTTTGTTTATTTTTCAGAGAGATGAGAGTGGGAAGAAGGCAGCCCCCAAGTACTGATTTAACCCCCACACTCCCTGCGAAAACCGAAAAGCCGCCCTTAATAACGGAGACTGCGTAAGGGGCTTCCCAGGGTGCGACCGTGGGCTAGTGTCCCCGTAATACCCTTGGTCTCTCACGTTGAAGCCGCTCTCCTTCATCGACTCATCCCCCTGTTTGCCTTCCAGAGTGCGTGGAAAGAGTGTACGGATTTATCGACTCGCGGAGTCATTAAGCCCTTTTCTTGTTCATCCCCCGACCTCGCCCACTTTGGAATCGCCATTTTTTACAACAAGCCAACTTAAGTCCGATTTGAGCGCAACGGCAGGCTGAGAGCTTGGGATTCAGAAGTTGAAATACGAGCGGAGGTCTTGCGGAATGGGCGCCCTCCTCTCGGAACCTTTTAAATCGGAAAACTCGTGGGAATGTTTACGCAAAGTCGTCGAAGCCTTCCATTTGAATTCTAACGATAATAATATTAATTCTCAGTTTTCCCTCGCACGGCTGACTAATCCTTCTTCGCCCACCCACGCCAGTAGTCCATTCTTCCCTTTCATTACATTCAGTCTCCGCACATCCCTCTCCCGTTGAGGAGCCCGTTATGCGTCTTGAGGCACGTCGCCCTCTTCCGCGATAGGTTTGCTCTAGCAATATGAATGAACTCATCTCTGGTTTAGTGCCACCTCTCTCTCTTCGTTCCTTTCGAGGGTTGCATGCGCCGACGTCTTCCCTTACCTTATCCTTGGCCTCGCTCCAGATACCCGTCTTATGTTCTCTTCATTAGGTTTAATGGACCCATTCAAAGCTAGCTTTTGAACGGTCCTCATCAACTGTGATGATTTGCGTTTCGTGCAGACTTTCCTCCCCCATCCCTCACCCCTTCTTCCTTCCTCTCGAGTGTTACCCGATGATGCTGCCTCGCAGCGTAATCCGGGTCGCTCAAAAATAAGTGTCTCTCGTTGGAAGAGCGGGTGAGCGTCGCGACGACTTTTCTCCACAGCCTCGCCCAAGACCCTCACCGCATCACCGCCACCAGGTGGTGAACCGGTGGGACTGGGGAACAGGACTGACAAGCAAGCTCCGAAGTTGACAATCCGCTATTCGATATTTACACACGCCGCCGAGCAATGCGAATATCTCCTTGCAGACGCAATAGCACGTGACATCATGCATTATTTTGCCATGCTATTCCATACGCAATATGCAGCGATATTGTCGATATGTTGACAGTGTTGCGATCCTACGCGATGCAATCCGACCTGAGCGAGGCGCGGGGGCGCGGTTAGGAAGTCGACACTCGGCGGGTGCTTCTCTCTCCGGTGGGGGTGGAGGAGGCAGGGGGAGGCGAGAGGGCCCCACTCGAAGGGGGGCGGGCCGTAAATAAAGAGTGGAGAGAGAGACGAACCGTTATGGCAAGTGATGGGCGGAGGCGTGACTTTTGCCCATGCTCCCGCCCCCATCGGCGTCGGTGGGGGAAGGGTGCATTATGGGAAAGGGAGGCTGTTGCCGCAGCGGTTAGCTTCGTGCGCGTGAGATGCTGCACGGGAGGGAGGGAAGAGAGGAGCGACTCCCCTGCACCGAGCGCCCTCCTCAGCCGACGGTTTTCAATCGACGGACGTGGGTAGTCGTCCCTGCGCGGAGAGCACCGCCACCACATTCCAATCGGGCGAGAGAGTACCCTTCGTGACGTTGGCGAGTGCTGAGGAAGTATTTCTCGAGAGCACATTCCCGAAACTAATGATTGAGCGCAGAGTGCTAAGTCCCCGTTAGCACTCTGCGCTGCTTGCCGGGAAAAGGTAAACATCAATATTGTACACATCTGCTAAGTTTACAGCCCGTTGCTCGATCTACAAGAGGAGATGGTACTAGTCCTCTCCAAAACAATTCCGATATCAGTTAATTTATTCTCGCCGCATGCTTCCCCCCTCCAATCCCTCGTTTCCTCTCCGCCCACCTTCTTCGCCTCCCTCTCTCTCAGTCTGCTTCCTGCCTGCGGCCATTTCTCAACCCTTTGAACTTCCATCTGCCTAATCGTGTGTCTTCATTCTTCCATTTCCTCTTCTCATTCACCTTCACAGCCATCTCGTCTAAGACTATTATTCCACATGTTTTTCCTTTTTATTCCTGTTCTTATACTAGTTTAGTTTGCGGCTATCGAAATCCTTTTCTTACTGATATTGCCATTCCTACTTCCACTGCAACTCTACCCTCTCTCCACTTTTATATTTCGCCACTGACTCCAATTGCTTCTTTCTTTCCATCCCTACTCATGTTTCTTTTTTTCATTTTCTCACCTTTTTTCGCAGTTCAATCCTCCTATATCTGACATGACCCTTCTTTCGTACAAAATTAAGATCCGAATCCGCTCCAGGAAAGCCGCGAATTATTCTCACCGCTTCTAAATCTGAACATAATATAGTCTGACTTATATCCATGGGCAGTTTCCGGATGTTTTATTCCTTATGCTTAACCTCTGTTTCCTGCATAACTTCATGGCTTTCTTCCCGTGGTCACTCCTTGTTCCCAAACCGCTCTTCCCCGCCCCACTGCCGTCTCGGCCTTGGTCCGCCACCGTGCTCCAATTCCTCAGACGTAACCATCAAATGTTTTCCCTTAGGGACACCCGCCATTATTCCCTCCGATTCAAATAATACCCCATTTCTCCCTCTGCATGGTCAGTTGCTGGCACGGAGACACTGAACCAAGAGAATAATTCATGCTTTGAATTATTGCAAAAATAAATAAATGTATGTTGCACTGTGCAGAGTTGGAATATTAGGAGGGGCGGAGGGGTAAAGATAATAGTGCGGCGGTCGTTGCTGTTCACGTTCCCGATGATAGGGGACCGTTCGTGTGAGCGTGTTCTCCCCGGCCCTCGGAGGGGGAATGGGGGTTGGGCAATGGGGGGAGGGCCGACTGCGACTGCTTAATTCCGGGTCACGCCTCCTTCGTTCTTCGCCGAGAAACATGCCCACGCATACATTCCGCGCGCGGAGAGGAAATGTTTCTCTTTTCATGGCCACCGCCCGCCGGGCCGTCGAGAGAAAGGATCGCTGCCCTCGGGTTCTCCTCCCCGCCTCCTCCCCATTGGAGGCGGCGACGCCGGCCAGGCCCGAAGACGACACGGGCAACGAAAAAGGAAAACAAGACAATGGCGGTCGACCACCCCCCGAATTGGCGTTAAGAACGGCCCGCCCCGTCCCGTTCATTGTCCCAAATGTACGTATACCTTCCCCCCCCGCGCCCCCGCACCCCTCTTCCCGCTTGGCGTCACTCCCCGCTTTGCGTTTTTTCCGCGAAAATGGAGGAAAAGTATCATTTTAGCACTTGAGAGAAAGAAATGAAATTTGTTTATATTTCACTAAAATTCTTAACACTTCCGTCGCAACCGGTTGAACATCACGTGGATGATGTCTTCACCTTGGTGCTCTGGTGCCTTCTTTTAAAACTATAGTCACCAGGGATCAGGCCAAAATAGTTTCTTTAGATCCGGTTTTCAGTGTTTCGTTTCCCAAGAGAGCATCAATCATATTCGTGCAGTCTTTAATTTTACCAGCACTTAGAACATTCCACTTATTTCGGATTTTCTGAATTTTCAGCAAATTAACGACAAGCGTCCAGCGGCTTATGTATGGAGAATCAACTAGTTTCGACTTAATTCACGGATTTAAGTACTGATTTTTGTGATTGGCCGGAAGTCAAAGCTAATTTTCATTTCACAGTACAGAAAAACCACTCCTACTCCATCCAAACAATGACGACTTCACAACGCGAATTTTTAAATCACTTTTTTACGCACAGCAGGTAGTGCTAAATTACTCCACTCACGATGAGATAGATTTTGCGGAATGAACTATTCCGCCGATCTATAAAATGCACATTCGTCTATCAGAATGGCCGGCTATTCCATTAGAAGGCAGAACGTCATCGCTCGAAACGCCTTCACCCACCCGCGCCCCGATTTTAGCTCTGCCCCATTATAACGAGTAAACAGCACGTAAATTGAATTCTATAGCCTCAGGCTTTACTTTATCAAAAACAGTAATTATTAAACTGCTTCTAGCTATTTATATTTGCAATTTTATTCACGGGAGCGCGATTCCATCGCTGATACGACACCTTCAGATCGAAAATTATGTGGAAAGTGCGGAGTGTACGTATTGCTGGTAATTTACCGGTTAAGGAAGGTTATGGATGGCCGCAAGCTACCGAAAGGTACAGCAACAATATCCTTGTCTTTCCTAAAGCAAACACAACCTGACAACCTTACAACAGACCCCACTTTAATTCCGCATTGACTTACTTCCTCCCTTCATTCCGTCTAGGATACCGGTTCCAGTACCTATCCCATCTCTGTCCTTTCTTTGTTTGCCTAATATTCTTCCCTCTATTACAGTCTTTAACATCCCACTGGCGATCAATACGCCCTTCATACATTTTTCCTGTCTCCTTTGGTCTTCTCCATAGGTGAAGGTGAAAGAAAGAGAAAAGAAAACTTTGCACTTCCACACACTTTTAATATAACACGACCATGGTTTCGATGCGGCGCATCATCATCGTACCTGAAGATGATGCGCCGCATCGAAACCATGGTCGTGTTATATTAAAAGTGTGTGGAAGTACAAAGTTTTCTTTTCTCTTTCTTTCACCCTCACTATGAAGGAATTACACAAAGTTAAGCCTGAAACTGTTAGCTTCTCCATAGGAATTCTCCCAACAAACCCCTCTCCTCACCCACCATCTCCAGTACTTCCTCATTTGTTTTCCTTTCGGTCCATTTCACCTTCTCCATTCTTCTCCACACCCACATATCAAAAGCCTCCAATCTATGTCTATCCTCCTGCTTCAGTGACCAAATTTCCGCACCGTACAGAGCTACGCTCCATACTTAAGTTTTCATTATTCTTTTCTTGACACTCTCGCCCAACGTCCCTGTCATCAACTCCTTCCTTGAGAAAGCCCCCTTATCTAGCATCTCCTAGCAACTCTTCTCCTTATGTCCCTACTACTTCGACCAATTTGGTCCATAACACTTCCGAGATACGTTAGCTGTTCTAGTTTTTGCTCTCTTATTTTAAAGTTTAACTTAGCCTTTCTCTTCCTCCAAAACCGCACAACATTTGTTTTATTTACATTTATTCTCATTCCATACCTATCGGACCGAATTTTTAATACATTTAGCAATGCCTAAAACTTGGCTGACTGGAAAATTAGAGCTTAGTCATATAAAAAAAACACAGTAATCAACCCGAAGGTCGGTTTAGTAGGTGATGGTAGAGCTCACCCATGTACCAAGCCCGACGGCGTGTGAATACTCACACATCAGGGTAGGGGAGCCAGTTCCTTTCCCTGTGCCGGTTATGGTTTCCCAGGAAGATCTGGTACCCGAACAATCAACTAGCTTGGGTGGAGCAGCAGGTACCCAGAATGCCTTGCCCGGGAATCGAACCCGGGACCCTCCGGTCAGTAGTCCAACGCTCTACCCACTAGACCACCGCGACCCACATTAGTCTCATATATATATACATATATATATACACACACACACACACACACACACACACACACACACACACACACACACATATATATATATATATATATATATATATATATATATATATATATATATATATATATATATGAGCCGTCTATTTCTCCTTTGGTGGGTGAAACAGCTCCATAACGCCATCTCTCGGACAATATCTATCGGAGCACTTTGGCGCTTTATAAGATCGCAGATCTCAATGTAAATCAGATTTCCTTATTAGCTCAACTGGTAGCGCATCCGCCCGGAAAGTGAAAGGTCCGTGGTTCAAATCCCGGATAAGGAAATATTTTTACTTTCGTGATATGCTCAAAAACCGCCTTCCCCACATGTCCTGTGTTCGCCTTTTATGTGTTTTCCTATCCCCTTTCCTTACACCTATTTCTGTGTTTGAATATATATATAATATTTCTGTGTTTGAATATATATATATAACTTTTGGACGGCACAATAGAACACAGAATAAAACAAATAACACGTAAAAGGACACTCACACTGTAGAAGATTTAAGCTTTCGGCCTACTCCGAGGCCTTCTTCAGGTCAGACTGAGAGGTTTTGCGGGAGGAGTGCCTGGGGAGGGGAGGGGAGGCGGAAGGTTAACCTTGAAGATTGCGAACCTTTCCAACACCAGCCTGTCTGAGAACGAAATTTCCGTACTAAGTAAAGGCCTATCCTTCTCTCCCACACCAAAAATCAGCCAAATCAATCTACTCACCGACACACTCAATTTCTGCCGAAACCTTCGTTGGCGCGCATTTTGGAAATCGCAAAGTAACTCTTCGAGTCAAATTAAAACCAATCCCGCACTCAACTAATTCCGCCCGGCCTCCACTCATGAGCCAAAACCCCTACCTAGTAATCATCCCGTGGAAATATTCATACGCCTCCTTCTCCAAAAAGTCTCTAATAAATCCTTCACAAAATCTCTAAAACCAAGAAATAACCTTTCCACAAACGAACGTCATGCCCTTAAAACCCTACAGGCCAATCCCAAAATCGTGGTCACCACCGCCGATAAAGGCTCTTCAGTCGTAATTTTAAACACCCAAGACTATATTTCCAAAGCCCTCAGTCACCTCAACGACACATCCACCTATACCCTCACCGACAACCCTACTCCAACCTTCCAAAAGGAAATTCGGTCTCTTCTCCTCCAATTTTGACCGGAAGAAGGCCTCACCTCCCAAGACATATCCCTACTCTCACCCCCAAACCCCAGAATACCCCAGTGTTATCTCCTCCCAAAAATACACAAACCCAACATCCCCTGTCGCCCTATAGTTTCTAGTTTCAACTCTCCCACCGAAAGAATCTCCGCATTCCTTGATCACCACCTACAACCTATCGTACTCTCATTGCCCTCCTTCACGAAAGACACGTATCACTTCCTCCACCGTTTAAACTCTGTCTCCATTCCCTCCACCTCCAACCTGCTTATGGCCACCATCGACGTCACCTCCCTCTATACTTCTATTCCCCATGCAGAAGGCCTATCCTCCCTCCGACACTATCTTTCTCTACGCCCCCCACCCCAGTGCCCCTCGACCGAATTTCTCCTCAATCTCGCCACTGTCGTCCTGACCAAATATGCATTCTCTTTCCAAAACTGTTTTTATCTCCAAACGAAAGGCACAGCGATGGGAACGAGGATGGCGCCATCGTACGCCAATCTCTTCATGGGCCACCTTGAAGAGAATTTCCTTTCACAGCAACCCTTCCAACCTCTTTTCTGGGTGCGCTACATTGACGACATTTTTATGCTCTGGACACACGGCTCTGATTCTCTTGACAATTTCTTATCGGCCTTAAATTCTTCCTTCACTGTTAAATTCACTTCGTCCATTTCAGACTCCACCATCACCTTTCTTGACACAGACATCTCAATTCACAATAACAAATTCACCACTTCAGTACACATCAAAGCCACTAATCATCAACAATATTTACACTATACTAGTAGTCCTCCTTCTCATACCAAACGCTCAATTCCCAACTCTCTCTCTATCCGCGGGCATCGGATTTGCAACACCACAGCTACCCTCAACAAATACCTCCACAATCTACATCATGCACTCCACAAACGCGGTAACCCAGAAAAGCTCCTACAGGATAAAATCTACCGTTCCACCCGACCACACACACCACAGAATAACAACTCCACATCTGACGCTGGACTCAACCTTTGCACAACCTATTTCCCCGGATCCCACAGACTGAAAACCCTTTTCAAAGAACTTTATCCTATATTACATGAAAATGACGCGACCACATCCTTACTGCCCCATTGCCCCTCTGTCGCTTACAGACGACCAGCCAATCTCAGAAACCTTCTGAGATCCACCAACCCTTTGGCACCCCGCCCTGACAAATTTCCACATATTTCCGCTACCTGCAAACGCCCCCGATGTAAAACATGTCTGCTAATCAGATCTGCTCCCCTCTCCCCACATCCCCTCATTGCCCCTTTACCCCGTTCCCACGCTAATTGCCTCTCAAAAAATATTATCTATCGTTTGTCGTGCAAACAATGCACCTCATTCTACATAGGCGAATACATTCCCCCTTATCCATCCGAATGAATAATCACCGCTACTCATGTAATTCTGCTTCACTCTCTTCTCTTCCTATCCCTTTACACGCAAGTTCACACAACCTATCATTTGACGAATGCTTTTCCCTAACAGTTCTAGAATCCCTAGCCGATTCAGCCACCAACATAGAGGTGAGAACTCGCGAATCCGCATACATCCTATATTTCCGATCCTTTAAAATTCCCACCCTTAACCGCCATCTTTAATTTCCTTCCCAACAGTCCCTAACTCTTCCGCCCCCCCTCTCCTCCCCAGGCACTCTTCCCTCAAAACACCTCAGTCTGACCTGAAGAAGGCCTCGGAGTAGGCCGAAAGCTTAAATCATCTACAGTGTGAGTGTCCTTTTACGTGTTATCTGTTTTATTCTGTGTTCTATTGTGCCGTCCAAAAGTTATATTGCTCTCGTGAGTACTTCCGCATCATCTATATATATATTCCCGAAGATAAAGAGGAGTTTGAAAGGAACGCGATACGGGACTTTGGACGCCGGCAAAGAGGTCGTGACGACGTCTTCGAGAGGTTCCCGATGATGCCTTCGCGGGAGCGTTCCAGGAATGGGAACGCCGCTGGAACAAGTGTATCGACTCACAAGGGTCCTATTTTGAGAAATATTAGCTTAAGATATTTAAAAGTGTAATACATTTTTTTACCTCAGCTCAGTACACTTATTTTCCGGACGAACCCTGTACGGTTGATCGCTGGCCGGACGCGGGCGACTCGTTTTCGAACCCTGTCGAGCACTTGGACGTAAAATGCTGTATTTACAGTTTGTCGTTCAGGTACAAATTCGTAGTGGACGACTCCCTTTTTGTCAAAAAAGACAATGAGCATCATAAACTTATTTTCCGGACGAACCCTGTATATGTATGAAGCCCGTTTCATATATATATATATATATATATATATATATATATATATATATATATATATATATATATATATATATATATATACCTGTATATGTATGTATGTATATGAATATATATATATATATATATATATATATTCATATACATACATACATATACAGGTATATATATATTTTATTTATATATATATATATTTTTTATATATGTGTATAAACGCACAATGTCGAATTTTTAAAACAGAAACACAAAGAAAGGACACTCACATATATTGTTGACGTTTCGACGGTCCTGCCATCGAAACGTCAACTACATATGTGAGGGTCCTTTCTTTGTCTTTCTATGTTTTAAAAACTATATCTGTATGTTGATGTGTTTCCGCGTCACCGGAGAGCTTTCCATGTTATATTACTCTACAGCTTCAACGCCCATTTCCTCAGACATGCAAGCTAAGCTCCAAATCTTTCTGTTTTAAAAGAAACAAATTCTTTCAGATGGGTTCACCGTTCAGGCCTAATAATAATTCCTCACCACTTTTGGGCGGATGCTGGGCAGAATTCGGAACAAGATGTCACTCTGATTGTGGACGTTTTTTTGATTGTGCGGCATTTTTAACGGGCTCTTTTTTACCGTTCGTTCCTTGTCTTCAGAATATTTGCTACGAAATAATTCGTTTGGAAAAAATGGTTTCTTTGCTAATTGCTTCATATCTCAGGACTAATTAACTAAATTTTTAAAGTGTTCTTGCATGTACGGTCTGCAGACATTGCATGGGATTTGAAATTTTCAACTCGATTCAATTAAAAACAGATTACAATTCACTTCGCTCAGTTTGCCATCATTTAGTACATCGTCTGAGTCGACCTCCGCAAGTCTGGCTCTGACCCCACTTCCGATGCCGATGCACTCTCGTTCGCCCGCTTCCCAACATTGGGCGCCTCGAATCACTCTGTACAACCAAAGCAAATGTTGTTGCAAATGCTGGAAATGGCACGCGAGGGTGAAGTTAGGGTGCAGTCGCGCGTCGCTGATGTCCGATCTCTTGGGTTTTAGGATTCTCACCGAAAGGACTTTGAGGCAAAAGATCAAGTTCCGAGTCGCCCTAAATCGATCGCGGTCCTGATGTCAACTCATGCCCAAAATGTCTTCGGCTGTTCAGAACGATTTGGAGAAAAAGATCGCAAGCGCGTGTTTGTGAGAAGAGGCTTGCTGCACTTTGCGATTACATCCCGGGAGAGCCTTCCTCTTAACTCGGCTCCTCGCTCGATCCAGCTTTTCCAAATATTTCCACCACCTTCCCCCTCCCTCCTTCGCATCCACCCGCCCTCTTCAAAACAACTGTTTTCAACCCCATGCCTCCCCCGAGGCGAAAAGAAAAAAATCCCCAGAAACATACATATGTACATACCAATGCAGCGCGTCCAATCGCATTAAATGGGAGGAGAACTCTTCCGGAGAGTTGGGGGATGTGCCGCGGGGGTGGACCTACTTGGGGTGGGGACGAGGGGAGAGACATTACCATAAAACGGCGAAATCCAGGCCATCGGACCCGTCGTAAGCCGTCGTGTTTATTTTTTCTCCGCTCACTGTTCCTTTTCATTGGGCGGGGGCTCTCACATTCCGCCAAAGTGGCCTTTGTTTGGACTCTAGCGGAGAGGGCGATTATCTGGGGTCATATTTATACTCATCACGGGGAAGGGGGCGGGCGGTGGGGGATTGCCTCGGCTCCACTTTGCCTTGGGACAATGGCGGAGGAGCGCTCCCGACGCCACGCGCGGCTGCGAGAGGAGGTTATCCCCCCTCCCCCCGACGGGAAGACGCGAACGGGGAGACACGGGTATCATATGCTCACCCCTCCGCGGATAAAGAGTGAATAACCGAGAAGGGGGTACAACAATGCGTCTGCAGGGAATCCGAGGAGGGTTTCCGTGGGGGGCGAAATTTTTCCAGACTCCGTTTCATCTTTGCTTTTGGATTCCGATTCCTGAAAAAAAACTGACATTTTGAAATCACCTTTTTATGGCCGCTCCTTGCCGCTCTAATTTCCCTATCGTCTATTGCTATTGAGAGCACTTTTCTAGGTTGACTTTGGCAGCTGACCAAGGCGGACAACGACCTTCGGTGCGATCCCCTCACGCCTGCCCAACGCCTTGCCACACCAAACACCCTACCCTGCACCCTACACCCTGCAAGCACGCTGCGGCACTATCGAGAACTAGAAGGGACACGGTAAAGCAGCCAATAACTGAAACTTAATCGTGGAGTCTACTTTTCTGAAGATGTGAGACGTGGAGAAGACGAGCGAGAGATCAAAGAGGAATGGAACCGATTGGAAATGTGATGCTACAGAAGAAAGATTAAGATGGAATGGATGACATAGGAGCTGAAAAAGTTCTTCAAAGTATGGGTGAAGAGAAGGAGAGGTCTAAGGAGGACACTTGTAAGTAGAAGAAGGAAGTTAATAGGCACAATATCCGGCTGAAGGCGACGAATAAGGGGAAGGGAGAGGTGGGGAAGGGAGAGGTTAAGAATGGCATCGGAAGGTCAGGGACGAAGGGCAACGCGAAGCGGCTGATGTGTAATGCCGGTTCAAGCAGCCCTGAGAGAATGAAGGTGGTTTGGAAAAGGGTATTTTCTGAAGCGCAGAGGTCGTCCCATCCTTCCGGTTCATTCCACTTTTCCCTCCTCCTCTACGGCACAAGCACGTATCTCAGAGACCACTCTGCTCTGCGCTCATACTTTTACCGCAGCGGTCAAGTTTCCGAGCCATATGAAACTTCTTCCCGCGTCGAAGTTTTCACTGATCTTTTCTTAACAGCTTTCCCTGCCACATCCCTAGGGTTGAATAGATATATGCAGCAATTGTTCGTTTCCCTCGACGACTGCTTCCGCAAGCAGGGCACCGTGCGACATTCTCCGTCGTCGGGGATTCCCCTCCCCCCCTATCTCCAAACCACCGCTGCCAGAGGCGGCAAAACGCCCCCCTGAGTCGCCTCTCTTTTTTTGCTTGTTCTTGAATATATAACCGCCGTGCCGCTGAAAAGGATGCGTCGACAGTGCCTGGGGTTGGCTCGCGTGAGAGACGCGGAGGTGATGAATGACTTCGTGCATTCGAGGATTGGGCGAGGGTGATGAAGGCGGGGGGTGGAGGGAGGAAGGGTTGGTGAGGGAGAGTGGAGGCGATGGCAGGACAGAGAGAGGGAGAGTTTGTGAATCCCTCCAACTGGTCCATATCTTCCCTAAGTAGCTTATCTTATTGTTGCTTATTCCCTTTAAGTGTTTGCATAAGATATTCATACAGGAGGGGTGATATTATTTGGGCACTTGGGACAGGGGAAATCTAAGCGATCCGGCCCTCCCCCCACCCCTACACAAACAAAGGGCATCCCTCATAAATGAGATCAGAAAACACGCGCACACAATTTTTGCGATTGGTGACCGACCGCGTGGCTGTTTCTGTGGATTGACGCCTTCATCGAGGATGTCGTGTGAGGGGGCGGTTGCCACCATTTTAAACACGTGACCGGCGAGGGGATTAATCGGAAAAGGGAGGCTATTCGAGGATTTTAATGACGTTTAAACGGGACGTTAACTGGAGGAGTATCAAAGAGTTCATTTTAACGGGCGACCAACTAACGTTGCTCACCATGGGAGAGTTTTACTCCGACCGGATGGTTGGCTGTTGAATATTTCCCCCCTGTCAGGCAGATATTCCCAGATGGTCGGCGGTGGGTCCAGAGGGTCGTGGGGGGGTCGCGAGGGCCCTCTAATACCAACAAACTTCAGACTGGCGATGAGAGCACGTTGTCAGTTTTATGTTCTAATGATATTTTCATGCGAAGACTGAACTGGAGTCTCGAAAAGACTTGACACGAGTGGACTGGGATTTCTTTAATAAATCGGTACTAGTCGTAAATAAATATTAGCGTAAAAACGAAAGGGTTTTTTTCATCTACATGAAACAATTCCGTCGCTCAAGACTTTACATCGTACCGAATTTTAGTTTTCCAATTGGAAATCCATTTTATGAACTTCCTCTTTCTGGTAATTTCATCAAGAATACAACTGGAATGCCCGATTCAAAATGCGAACTCGGTCACCATAAATAGAATGGTAGAAGAGGTGCATCGCTCATTGAGGAGACTTCGTTTATTTGAAGGTTGCCAAATTTCCATGGATTTCTAGAGCTTTCCGAGTTAGCTGTTTGCGTAGTCTATCTTTGATACTGACCCGTGGAGTAGAAATTAAGTAGCAGCTGCTAATCAGAAGGAAAGAGATGAGGCTGAGAATCTTCACCATTCATATAAACGATCGCTTCCACACATTTGGCTCATATGAATGCAGAATGGCGGAAAATAACGGAGTCGAGGGAGAGAGATGGCGATTGACCAAAAGAACGAATCGAAGAATCTTCTGTCGAAATATAAACTATCGAGGAAGAATCTCTTCAATCGGAACCATTAATGAATCAAAAATACTGTGAGGAGAACACGGATATGAAAAGGTACGCGACCTCCTTTAATCCTACGATGGAGTGCCCCTGTTCGAAGGCCCACCAGCGGTCAGGGATAACTTCTGCGGTGCAACAAAGAGGGTGCCACAATGAGAGCAATTGCATTTGAAAGGGTGTGTGGAAAGAACGGTTGAAAAATGCATTTTTTCTAATCGATTTGATATATATATGTTTCGATGTAAAGTTTGATTTTAAAAGACGATCGATACAAATAGATAACGACAGCAAAATGTACACAAATTTTAGAAATGAAAGATCGCAGGCAGAATTCGTGGAGGACATTAAGAGATGGTTGTTAACGGACTCGAAAATCGCAGCGTATACGAGAATTATAAAAGTATGCGAGGGTAGGCTAAAAACTAATGCACACATGCTGGTAGACTGCAAACAAAATAACCTTCGGAAGCACTCCTGGTGGCATGTGGAAGTAACATTCCCCTTCAACACGCATGCGCAGGTTTGAGGTCGTTACATTCATCCAGTGTATTTTGAGAAGCGGAAGTATGGAGACGTGTTCTACTGCTATTTCAACGCGAGTTAAACAGCGTGCTGCTGCTATCGAATTTTTAACTGCTAAAAAGGTGACTCCTACTTAAATTCATCGTCGTTTAAAGGTTGTTTGTGGTAAAAATTCTGTCAATAGGTCTACTGTAAATCGATGGTAGTAAAATTTCGTGATTGCGAGCCTGGAAAAGACATAATTGTTGATGAAACACGCAGCGGACATCCGATCACTGCCACAGACGATGAACGTCGCAAACTCGTCGAGATTTGATTCAAAATGTCCGGCGAATCACTCAAAAGCGTATTGCAAATCACATTGGAACATCCAAGAAAGACGTTTTTCGTGTTAAAGGCAGCCTGGCGCCAATAGTCTTGTAACAAGTGAACGCTCTCATCCACTCACCTCGCGCGCAACTGGAGAGGCTCAGTGAAACCTGAAACTTGAACCGACTCTACACCCTTATTATTCCTCCGATCATTCGCCTTGCGATTTTTTTCCTCAACTCAAGAGACACCTCAAGGACAATTATTACACCTCGGATGATTGAAGTGAAGGCAGCTGTCAAGTCCTGCCAAGGGTTCAGGAAAAGTAGGAAGAGTTTTACAGTGACGGAATGGAAACACTTGTTACACGTTTGGAGAAATGTGTTAGCCTTAACGGTGACTATGTTGAAAAATAAATATACTAATTTGAAACTTGAAAATTGTACAAATACTTTTTTCCCGATGTTGCCATTTGTTTTTGTTTGTGGTCTGCAAGCATGTGTGCATTACTTTTCAGCTTACCCTAATATTTCTCCTCACAGTATTTATGGCAAATGAAGTAAAACTGATGAGTTTCATGCCAAGGATAAGTGAGTAGAGTGACTAGAGTAGCGTGCGTGCGTGTGGCGATAGGGTGCTCGATAGAGGAGTGTTTTAAGCAGCGGAAGAGTTAGAAAGACTGGGAGAGAGAGGGGGGGCAATGGAGTTGAACGGGTGTGGGTTTCGGGAGAGTTCGGATGGAGCGAACGCACAGCGCTTAGCAGTGAAGGAGGAATGCGAAAGAAGGGTGAAAATGATGGTGGAGGGGGGATGAAGGGAGGGAATCAAATGACGGGAGAGTGGATTGAGATGCAGAGGAAGTCTCCCAATGACGAGAGGTGGAGGCAGTTGAGACAGAGGATGGGAAGGCGGAAAGGAGGACGACGCACAGGCAAGAATGGACCATTCCGGATCGCACGCGTACCAAGGACACCGTAACAACGCTTTCCATCGTCAAATTGTCAATTAATAATTTGGATCATGCGATTAGAATCGGGCAATTTATTGTTTCAAAGTTTTGTTTACCTTATTTTTAAAACCCCAATACAATTTCGCTAATTTTTTACAAAATATGAGGTAAATGTCCTTCCTTTCCGTCGCTCTCCCCGTTCCCACTTTATCTTTTGTTGGTAAATCTATCCAATAATTTCCTAATCGGTTTCTCGTGTAGATATTTCCCAATTTGTTGGACGTTATGCAAATATCCAAGGATAGCTTCCAGTTCGCGTCTTTCGTTGTCGGCATAAATTGGGCAATGGACTCTGTCTGTGTATTGCCGTGTGCATCCTGCATCCACACGTCGCCTCCTTTTCTGCAGCCCCTCACAACTCCTCCGATGGCGCACGTCGTGGGTTTCTCTCTGACGGTGTTCCATTTCACCGCCGAGGGTGATCACTCCTGCGGCGCGCGTCGACGGCGACGGGCGCGCGGGAAGCCGCCTTTGGCCATTTCCATTTTAAGTGCCTCCCTTCTCAGGGCCCGATGGGAATCGACAACTCCTGATGACCGACGTCTTTCCCAATCATCTATTTGTTGAAATCCACTAAAGCACTGAAGACATTCCATCTGCATGGTTTTCATCAGGGGAAGCATCTATTAACTTATCCCTTGAGAAGAGGCAACTTTCACTGTTTCATCGCCAGATTGGCGAAAGTATGGTTTTTATTACGGCTTGTAATTGAGTCAATAGGTAAGAGAACACACGTAAATGGAAATTTGGCGGATAAAAAATGGAGAACGAGGTAGAAATTGATAGGGCAGTAAGTAAACAAACGAAGAAATGCTGGGCATAATCAGAGGTGAGCGAAAATGATTACTTAGGGGATGATCAGTTTGGGCTTATGAATGGGAGAGGTACGCGTAATGCCATTGCAGTAATGAGATCATTAATCGAGAGGAGTATAGGAAACAATTAGGACGTTTTTGCCTGTTTCGTAGATTTCAAAAAGGCGTTTGATAGAGTGAATTGGGAAAAACTAATGCGTGTAATACAGAAAATAGGAATGGAGACTAATCTGCAACCAGCACATGTCTCAGTCTGCTCAGGTGCGAGTGGGGAACGGAGAGTCCGGATGGGCATTGTTAGAAAGAGGTGTAAGGCAGGGTTGCCCATTATCACCCGTGTGATTCAACGTATATGTGGAGAAAATGATAAAGGAGGCATGGGAAGAGCTGGAGGTAGGAATGAAAGTCGGATGGGAATTCGTAAAATCGGTTAGATTTGCTGATGACCAAGTATTAGTTGCTCAGTCAGCCAATGGGTTGCAAGCATTTCTGAGTGAATTGGAGGTTCAGTGCGATAAATATGGGATGAGAATCAATATTAATAAAACAAAGGTTATGCGATTTTCCAGAAAGAAAAAGCCTAAGCTAAACATTAAAATAGGCGGGGAAAATAGACCAGGTAGAACAGTTTAAGTATCTCGGAAGTGTTTGGGACCAACGCGGTCAAAGTAGTAGGGACGTACGGAGAAGAATATCGCTAGGCAAGGAGGCTTTCTCAAGGAGGAGGGAGTAGATGATGGGGACGTTGAGTAGGGAGGTTAAGAAAAGACTCGTAAAAACTTTGATATGGAGCATAGTACGGCGTGGTACGGCGCGGAAACGTGGTCACTGAAGCAGGAGGATAGACGTAGATTGGATGCTTTTGATATGTGGGTGTGGAGAAGAATGGAGAAGGTGAAATGGACCGAAAGGAAAACAAATGTGGAAGTACTGGAGATGGTGGGTGAGGAGAGGGGTTTATTGAGAGAAATCCTATGGAGGCAGGAAAAATGGATGAAGGGCGCATTGAGCGGCAATGGGATGCTGAAGACGGTAATAAAGTGGAGAATGTTAGGCAAACGAGGAAAGAGCAAGAACAGGATAGGGATGTTGGACGGGATGAAGGGAGGGAGAAGTACACAGAGATGAAGAAGGAGCTGATGTCGGAGTTGCTGTAGGTTGCAGGATTGTGTTTTGCTGGGAGTTACAAAATATTTATTTGGTAGTTGTGTCTATCCAAAAACCTACCTTAACCGGTAGATTACCCAAAAAAATCACTAACATTATGCATACTATTTGATATACCAATGGAGCACTATGGCTTTATGTTCCAGTGAGGGGACACAAAAGACGGGGCTTAAAAGTATTTTCAAATGATGGGCTTGTGACCTTTATCGGAATCATTGAACAATCTACAAGTATTACTTTCCAAATACATACAATCCTATTTTTAACGGTATGAACATTTCCAAGAAATATAAAGTATTCTTGGTCATTTTACAATTGAAAAGAACAGATTATTCTCAAAAATGCTTTGTTTTAACTTTCGCAAATTATGTGAATACCGAATCAACCACTCCGGTTGGAAGAGTGCACTGGATTCCCGTGCTTAACACATCACTCCGCAATCAGATTGCATTGATAATACGAGGGCCGTCTAGAGAGTAACCTCCGTTCAGTTAGTAATAGGGCGCGAAGTGTTTGGAGGAGTCGAATGCTTACTGTACTGACGCACCCATACACACACACACACAAGGGCAGTACGCCTCGAGCTGTAGTGTTTGGAAGGCCTTGCCGCTTGTCGTTTGTTTACAGCAGCGAGTCAAAACGAACAAAACAATGTCATAATTCCGACAAATATAAAATCGGTTTAGTGATAGATACAGGTTTTACTGGCAATAAACTTCAAAACTTCTTCGGGAAATATGTGCTGTGCACTGACCAATTGATGGGTGACATAGAGTTATGCGTCAGTGGGGTTGTTAGTTTAAGAGTGAACGGATATCCAAGAACTGGCCATCCGTCAGTTTCCATCTGTCACAAGGCTAGGCCGACGACCACTTAGCTCCTCGTCGTGAACATTGGTGCCGTGGCCATTCTTAAACTGAGACTGCACCACTGCTTCCCTCCGCCTTCACTCATTGCTCTTCCGTCTCCGCACACACTTTTTACATAGTTGCCTGTGAATTTCAATTGGCTTGTGTTAGCTTTTTTCCCGTAAACTCCTAATCACAGGTTACACTTGAAAACTCGCGAGATTTTCTATTGAACTAACAGTTTAACTGTTCGCCATGTGAGCGAAGTAGAAGGACCAGTGTCCACTTAATACCACATCAGGTTGCGTACCGAAAGTAGGGATCTTTAGGCACCAAGATGGAGGGTGTAGCTCCATCAACCACCGCGACGCTCGGCCGAAACGTGAGTTATTTTCTGGACGGCCCTCGCATAAAAATAGATGATCTCAGTAGGCCTAAATGCACTGATTGCCGCCGTCGTGCCCTATGCCTGGATGGGGAAGGGGCCGCAGGGTTCATATGTCCTTGCGTGCCACCGAGTGGCAAGCACTCACCTGCACCCTGGACTCCGGGAGGTTGATCTTGATGGCCACCTCCTCCCGCATGAAGATGTCCGGGTAGCGCGTCTTCGAGAACAGCGCCTCGAGGACGTCCAGCTGCGCCCGCGTAAACGTCGTCCGCTCCCGCCGCTGCTTCCGGGGGTTCCCCGCTGAGGGCGCGCCCGGCCGCCAAGGAGGTCACCACCGGGGACATCCAGGGCCGGCGGCGTGGAGAGAGTGAGTGGGAGGGGGGAGGGGGGAAAGAGAGGGCGAACGGAGTGTGAAAAAGCAATGACAAGCGGGCCGCGGCAAGAGCGGACAGAGAGACACCGACGTGAACCACGTCCACCCCTGGTGCCTTGGTTCCACTTCACCAACATTTCCATCTAATCACACGATTGTTTCTCTGCAAGCCACCGGAAGGGTGCAACATTTCAGAGCATGTAGCAGAGCAACGTGGCATCCACAGCAGCTATGCACACCGCGTGAAACTTAATATCGCAATGTGCCATGCAAAGAAATACTGATATTTACAAATAGTTTCTATGGTATAAGGCAAAGAAAAATTATACATCATCACCATCAGCAGATAAAATCTTGCTAAAAAGATAAAACGATGACCGAAATGTCTGCCACGTTTTATGGAGAACTAGAGGCACGCGCCCAACCGCCATGCGGTCACCAGTTTCGAGGGGGCGCTTCATCCCGTAGACGAAAACATCGATCAAAGTGTTCGCTTTTGGGTGGGTCACGAATGGTGAGTGTCATGAAAGCCAACTTGAGGAAGCGACGAAACACGGAGCAGAATCAGCAACGAGGACTGAAATATTAACAACAACTGAAATATTTCGATGGATGAGAAGAGACCTAAGGGAAATCCCACCGACAGCCGACGACGGCATCTCGGAGGCATTTCGATGAAAGAAGCGCGCTTCCCTGTGGAATTATGAGTTCACAAAAGAGGCGATCGCAGGGCGAGACACGGCCGGCGGCACCACCCAGAACAATGGCGTACGGATCCTGTCAAGCTACCGGGTCCAACAGGGTACATTACGACGGCAGGGAGTGTGGCAGGGGGCGCCAGATACTCAACATCTAATTACAGCATTGCTGGCATGTTATTTACCAAAGGAAATGGGAAATAATCCAACGATATAAATCATTTTTAACACTGCTCACATGCACTACGATGTCTAGGTGAGTCTAAAATACTTCCCTAGAAAGGCGAAACGAGCTACTAGTAAGGGAAACAATGGAACAAGGGTTACGTGAAATAATGAACATGAACTTCTCTGGCGAGCATAAAAAACTGTTTCCTGCGAGCCGTCGCTTTCAGTGATTCTGATCGCTTTTCAAACGTGACAGAGACGACATTTCAAATCTGTCGGTTGCTAAATTAACCTCTATCAGTTTGTAACCCGTTTCATCCTGCAGTGGAAGGACAAGGCAAAGAGCAGGGCTCTCCGTAGGTAGGGCGTTGAATATCTGAGGCATGATTCCTCTTCTCGGTCGAGGGCCTGAAATATTCTCCCTTCATTTGCAAAGAAAGAACTCTTTTATTTTGGGAAATGAGAAACTTTAATTTACCAGGTCAGTAAATTAAGTAATGAGACAGATTAAAAAAAATTATTAAAATATAATTACAATTTTATATTTTCACCCTCAAAATAGCTTCCTTCTAAAGCCACGCAGCGCTGGTGACGGTTCTTCCACTCCTCATAGCAGTGCTGGAGCTACAATACTGGAATAACCTTCAGCTGGTCGGTTAAAGACGTTTGAATGTTTTCGACTGTCCCAAAAATGTTTCCTTGAGGGGAATTTTTAGCTTCAGAAAGAGAACAAAGTCACAAGGACTCAAGTCAGGCGAATAAGGAGCCTGAGGACCCACATGAATGCTTTTACTGGCCAAAAATTCCTTTATTGAAATTTCCGTGTGACAAGGAGCATTATCTTGGTGCAAGACCCAGCTGTTCATGATGTTTGGTCTCTCACGAATGACTCTTTTTCGAAATTTTTCAAGAATCTCCCGGTAAAAGTGTTGATTGACCGTTTGACCTTGAAGTAGAAACTCAATGTGGACTATCCCGATGATGTCGGAAACACAAATCAACATACATTTGATCTTCGACTTCCTCATCATTGCTTTTTTGGACCTTGGAGAGGTTGAACTGTGCCACTTCATGCTCTTGGTTTCTGGGTCGTACTCAAACACCCAAGACTCGTCACCAGTAATGACACGTTCCAGAAAACAGGGGTCAGTTTCAATCGAATCCAAAAAATCAAGGCACCTTTCACTCCTGATGTCCTTTTGGTCTTGCGAAAGGTTTTTTGGAGCCATTTTTGTGCAGATTTTTCTCATCTCTAATTTATTGGTCAAAATCTGATGAACGGTGGTTTGAGTCAAATTTTCCCCGATTATTCTGTCAACCGACGATCTGAACGCACATGACCCCGGATTCTATCGACATTTTCACTGGTTCTTGAAGATGAAGATCATCCGCTTCGTGGTTCATCTTCAATCGGCTCTCGTCCTTCTGAAAATGCCTTAAACCACCGAAAAACCTGAGCTCTTGACAAAAAACTACCTACTTAGGCCTGCTGAGGTTTAGAAAGAGTCGTTGTACTTTGACTAAGTCTGAAGCAAAACCCGATAGCACACTGTTGCTCGTAATTGCTGTCACTAATTTTTAGAATACAATAGAAAAAATTGTTTCGCAAAAAAAATCGCTACAGACAACCAAATAACTCGAGCGAGTTCAAACCCGTACTGAAGGTGGATAAGATGTTCCTCTGCCGCCCCTCTAAGCCCAACGCCTCCAGTATTGCCAGATCAAGCGCTACATTGTCAGCCTCATTACTTAATTTACAGACTTCGTAAGTTGAAATTGGGTTCGACTGGGTGAATAAAGCCATTCAAAACGTGATCCGAAGGCAAGATGGCAACACGTGGGGCAACAATGCAACAATGAAGATGTCAGGAGAAAAATACACTCGTGCATATATTAGACAGTGCGATTCGAAACCGTGAAACGAAGAGGAATGGATCATCTTGGATTAGCAATGAACCATGGAGACGTGATGCACGGAGTCATGGAAAGGGAAGAGCAAAAGTAATTCGGAGACTATGTGAGACGTGATGCGCGATTGGAGTCAACGCACGGAAGGTGGGGAGATGCATAAGGAGGTATTTGCCGATAGAATGGTATTATTAGATTTGTCTGAAAGCAGTCTCAGGATATTGATGGCTATTGTTGATGACGATAATGGTGAGAGCCAATGGATGAGCGGACATCTCCACTTACGAACCACTGACTCACGAGAGAAGGTCAGAGTGGCAGGACAGGGGTGGGATGGACCAAAACAGAGACAGACCGCTACACTTGCACAGACCAATGTCCGCCGCGTTCCTTCTAAGGGCTCATTCCGAGGAACCCGAAATTTACGAGTCTCAAAGATGGACATTCCGTCCCTAGCGACGATCCGATTTTTCGCCCTCGAAAGAATGGAGGGCCAGCGATACTGTTCCGTGACCACCTCCTCGTCTTTGTTTCTCAGTGATGATGCGGGGGCAACCTCGCCCCGGATGTGCCCCCGCGATGCGCCATCTGCACTGCCCCCACCCACCCCACAGCGGGAATCATTTCGCATCCCTTGCTTTCGTATCCCTGAAATAACTCCGAAGTCTGATCTCAGTGCTTTAGCCAGTTAAGCTACCGAAGCGTCCTATTACGCTCAGTACGTCGAGGGATCTGGGCTCTTTTCCCTGTCAAGGCGAATGATTTTTACACTCTGAAATTGTTGGATGTAATGAACATGTAGCGAAGTTACTGCCATTTCCCGCAGTTTCTTGGAATTTAAGGAAACTGTCCTTGGGGTTTATCGTTGGCAATCGTTATTCCTGGAAAAATTTGCACAAAATAATTGTTTAAGATACGGCGAAGTGGTGTTGAACTCTAACACAGGAACATAGAACGCCGTGCAGACAAAAACATCATCAGACCTCGTTTAGTTCATGTTCCTCCTCCCCAGCGGCAGTAGTGCACGTAATTGTGCGTAATCACGGCACAAAAGAGCCACGATTCAACCTGAGCAATGAATTTAAAAAACCCAGTTTGTTGCCCTTTATTCTCCTGAAAACTCCAATTGAGGGAAATTCAATTTTATATGAAATAAAAAAATTCCACAGTCGTATGTCCTTCGTGTCTTCACTCGCGTTCGATGGCGTTGCACGTTCTCTATATTTCGCAGGAAATAAAATGCACTACTCTCTTATCCGGGGAAAATGCAATACTTTTTATTAATTTTCCTCTCAAAATGTATCTTTTTACAAGGTATACTGTATGCACTAAACATTATATCGCAGTATGCGATAATTAATATTCGCGGTTATGTTACAATGACTTGAAATCGTTGTAATACGACAAATTTTATTATGACTTTTGCTGTTGAAATTACCTGGAGATCTGCGGACCAACAAAAACTAATATTTACTGCAAAAATAGAATTTTGGATATTTAATTAATAACGAACGGATGTGGGTGAGCACTAATAATTCAACATTCATTGAAAGCGTGGAATGGCATTCGAAGGTGCGGAGAGGAGTTTTATCTTCCGAGAAAGGGAATCTCTGCATTTACCAAGGACAGCATTAACAGGGAATCATTAACAGAGATCACGTTTTGAATGGCTTTATTCACCCAGTCGAACCCAAGGCAAAAAATGCTCAGGCAAAAAATGCGCAGGCAGCGCGGAAAAATGGACATTTCCACTTCAAATGGGTAAGAAAAAATCTAACACTGTCAATCAATGTATGAATATATATAATAGATAACCACACACAAACAAATATGTGTGTGTGTTTGAATATACGAAGTGTGTTCAAAAATTAACGGGAATTTCAATTTTTCGGACAATAATATTTATTTATTCTTACACATTGATATTGTCACCTTCAAAGTAGTCCCCATTGGAGATCATTTATATGTGCCAGCGCTTCTTCCATTCGGCCCTTCAAGGTACTCTTAATTTTTAGAAAAGGGAAAAAGTCACACAGGGGCATATCTGGCAAATATGGTGGCTGGGGCACCGTTACAGTATCGTTTTTGGCCAAACATTCACAAACAAGCAATAAAATGTGAGCTGGTGCATTATCGTGGTGGTGCAAAAGCCATTTTGGAACGAATTTTGCTGCCACGGGTTTCATACCCAAAAAGTGGAAAATATGTAATAACATGATCCAATCGATATGCCAACATCATCAGCGACCTCTCTAATTGTGATTCGGCGGTCGTTCCTAATGTGGCGTAAATTGTGAACTGTACGTAACAATTTATTTCACTTTTTCCACGTTTTCATCAATTGTTGATGTGCTGGGGCGTCCAGGGCGTTCGCCATCTTCACGGTCTTCACGGCCTTGTTGGCAACGCTTATACCACTCGTAAAATCTTGATTTACTCAGAGCAGACTCACCATAGGCCTTTGTTAACCTTTCACACACTTGGTTAAACTTTATTTCATTTTTTAAGCAAAAAGTGATAAAAATACTTTAATACATTTCTTTTAACAAACGATAATTGCGGATCTCATAAAAAACGTATAACCTTAGTGGCTGTGAGAGGGAAAGTCCACAATGAAAACAGCTGAAAGTTTTATCATACTTCAGGGGCACGTATACCAACATAATAAAAAAAAAGTTGACAATCGGACTCTCCAAGCACGCGAAATGAAAGAATTCTCGTTAATTTTTGAACACATCTCGTATATATATATATATATATATATATATATATATATATATATATATATATATATATATATAACAATAATTAGGTAATCTACCGGTTAAGGTAGGTTTTTGGATGGACACAACTATCAAATAAATTAATCTATCTAATCTATTAAATCAACTATTTTGTGATTCCCCACCTAGCAAACTAATCTATATAAGGTTCCTCTTCATCTCGGTGTACTTCTTTCCTCCCTTCATCCCGTCCAACATCCCTATCCTCTTCCTACCCTTACCTCGCTTGCCCAACATTCTCCCCTCTATTACCCTCTTCAACATTTCACTACCGCTCAATACGCCTTTCATGCATTTTTCCTGCCTCCATAGGATTTCTCTCAACAAACCCCTCTCCTGCCCCAGCATTTCTAGTACTTCCTCATTTGTTTTCCTTGCGGTCCATTTCACCTTCTCCATTCTTCTCCACACCCAAATTTCAAAAGCCTCCAATCTACGTCTATCCTCCTGCTTCAGCGACCACGTTTCCGCGCCGTACATAGCTACGCTCCATATCAGAGTTTTTACGAGTCTTGTCTTAACATCCCGACTCAACGTCCCCGTCATCAACTCCCTCGTCCTTGAGAAAGCCTCCTTGCCTAGCGCAACTCTTCTCCTTACGTCCCTACCACTTTGACCGTATTGGTCCAAACCACTCCCGAGGTATGTAAACTGTTCTACCTGCTCTATTTTTTCCCCTCCTATTTTAATATTTAGCTTAGCCTTTTTCTTTCTGGAAAATCGCATAACATTTGTTTTATTAATATTGATTCTCATCCCATATTTATCGCACTGAACCTCCAATTCACTCAGCAATGCTTGCAACCCCTTGGCTGACTGAGCAACTAATGCTTGGTCATCAGCAAACCTAACCGATTTTACGAATTCCCCTCCGACTTTCATTCCTACCTCCAGTTCTTCCCATGCCTCTTTAATCATTTTCTCTACATATACGTTGAACAGTACCGGTGACAATGGGCAACCCTGCCTTACACCTCTTCCTAACACTGCCCATCCGGACTCTCCGTCCCCCACTCGCACCTGAGCAGTCTGAAACATATACAGGATGCGGATCAGCCTCCTGTCCCTCCAATCCATTCCTATTTTCTGCAATACACGCATTAATTTTTCCCAATTCACTCTATCAAACGCTTTTTCGAAATCTAAAAAAACAGGCAAAAACGTCCTGATTGTATTCTATATTCCTTTCGACTAGTGATCTCATTACTGCAATGGCATCACGCGTACATCTTCCTTTCCTGACCCAAACTGATCATCCCCTAAGTAATCATTTGCCTTACTCTCTATCCTTTTGTTGATGATCCTGAGAATAACTTTAGCTGCGTGGGATATCAAACTTATTGTTCTGTAATCCTCACATGACGAAGCCTTTGCCTTTTTCGGAATAGGAACTAACACCGATCTTAAAAAATCTTCCGGCCAGATTCCTTCCTCATAGATACTACGAATCAGTCCATATATGGCCTTCTTCCCACCTTTCCCTTACCATTTCAACATTTCTACAGAAATATTTTCCACCCCCACAGCCTTATTTGCTTTCATATCCTTTAATGCCCTTTCTATTTCATCGTCGAGTATGCCTGGACCTAAGCTATCTTCTTCTACGTCATGTTCCTTTTCTATGTCTAACCTTGTCGGCCTAAGTTCTTTACCATACAGTGTTTCTATATATTCCTTCCATCTCTCTTGGATTTTTCCTGGTTGAACTATTATCTTACTCCATTTATCTTTAACTGTTAGCACAGATCTTGCCTTATTACTTCCCGATATAACCTTGCTGTATAGAGCACCAATTTCACCCTTCTTCTGTAAACTTTCCATATCCTCGCATTGCGTTTTCCACCATTCTTCTTTTGCTTTATTTGTGGCCCTTCTCAATTTATTGTTTAATTCTTTGTACTTCATTTGGCTAACTCTGTGTTTACATTTTTCTATCTTCTTCTCTCATCCATCTTTACAATCATCTCATCCGTTACCCATGGTTTCCTTATCCTTTTCCCGTTAACGGTTCCTATAGTGTCTTTAGCGGCTTCCAATATCCCTTTCTTGATACATTCCCATTTTTCTTCGATAGTACTCAGTTCTTTACCGTTATCCATCATTTTCTCTACAGCCTGCTGATACTCCTTCCTCATTAATCCATTTACTGCTTCTAAATTCCATTTTTTAACCCGCCGCCCTTACCTTATCTTCTTGAAACGAACATTTCATTTCATAACAACTAAATTGTGGTCAGAGTCCCCATCCGCTCCTGGGAAACTGTGCGAATTTATCACACTGTTTCTAAAGCTGTGCCTAACCATAAAATAATCTAACTGATACCTTTCTGAGTCACCTGGCATTTTCCATGTATACCTACGCCTTTTGTAGTGTCTAAACCATGTGTTAGTGATGACTAACCCCTGTCTCCTGCAGAATTCAATTGCTTTCTCCCCGCGTTCATTCCTCGTACCTAACCCATTGTCCCCCACCTCACCACCATCTCTTCCTTCGCCTACCGTTTCATTCCAATCCCCCATCACTATCAAATGTTTCCCTGCAGGAACGCTTGCGATGATATCCTCTAACGCGTCATACATCCTATCGACTTCTTCCTCCTTGTGGTTGCTCGGTGGCATGTATACCTGAACAATGACCAAGTTCGTCGGCTCTGCTTTAATCTCTACGATTAAAGTTCTATCTGTCGCTTGCTCTATGTTGACTACGGTTCTTCCTACCCCTTTATTTAAAATTACGGCAAGCCCTCGTTGGCTCTCGTCCCCGCCGCTGTATATCACTCTATAATTGTCACTCCAGTAATCCCTGCTATCCTTCCATCTCACCTCGCAGGGACCTAAAATATCTATTTTACCTCTTTCCATCTCTCGCTTAATATTTTCTAATTTGCCTCTCCTCAACGTTGTCCTGACGTTCCAGGTTCCTATTCTAACTACTTTTGCCTTCTTCTGAGTCTTCTGTCCTGCTGCAGTTATTTCTTCCCTGCAAGGGTTTCGTGGGATGACGACCGCGGAAGCCTTGCCTCTCCCGCTGCCGGGCACGACACACGGCCTCTTGGGCCGAGTCCCGTAGTTGCCAGGACGCATATTATCTATACTGCCCATCATTATATTCTTGGGAATCAATTGAGGTTGTTTCCCGTTGCCTTCCTCAATAGTGTTTTTAACGTGACACCATCACTTAATGGCCGCCCCACTGGGGTCAGGCGCCATTGCAGCCGCCTCACTGAGGAACAGACGCTGCGTGGACTACCTTTCGTCTGGCTCCTAACCTTCGACCTATCTGGCATGGGTGACCCTTCCAGGAGTAATTATTATTATTCCCGCCATATATATATATATATATATATATATATATATATATATATATATATATATATATATATATATATATAATTCACTAAATAGTCATAGCAAACACAGAAACTGAAACATACAAAAGAGGGACTCACTAGTGCTCGAATTTTCGGTGGTGCAACCACCTTTCTCAAGAGGAATTAGCAGCAGAACTGTTTAGTTCAGTTCTGTTCCTATTTACTCTTGAGAAAGGTGGTTGCACCACCGAAAATTCGAGAGGAATTAGCAGCAGAACTGTTCAGTTCAGTTCTGTTCCTAATTACTCTTGAGAAAGGTGGTTGCACCACCGAAAATTCGAGGACTAGTGAGTTTTTCTTTTATATGTTTTAGTTTCTGTGTTAGCTATGACTATTTAGTGAATTTTATTGGGCACGTTCGTGGCTTTTCCAAGAAAGTGACTATATATATATATATATATATATATATATATATATATATATATATATATATATATATATATATATATAATGTAAATTGACTAACTAGTCGACACAAACACAGAAACTTAAATATATAAAAGAGGGACTCACTGGTTCTCGAATTTTTGGTGGTGTAACCACCTTTCTCAAGAGGACTTAGGAACAGAACTGCGGCAGAGGAGGCTACGCAAAAAGATATATATATATATATATTATTAATTTATCTACCGGTTAAGGTAGGTTTTTGGAAGGACACAACTATGAAATAAATATTTTGTAACTCCAAACAAAACCCAATCCAGCAACCTAATCTACATCAGGTCCCTTTTCATCTCTGTGTACTTCTTTCCTCTCTTCATCCCGTCCAACATCCCTATCCTGTTCCTGCTCTTTCCTCGCTTGCCCAACATTCTCCCCTCTATTACCCTCTTCAACATTCCACTACCGCTTAATACGCTTTTCATCCATTTTTCCTGCTTCCATAGGATTCCTCTCAACAAACCCCTCTCCTCACCCACCCTCTCCAGTACTTCCTCATTTGTTTTCCTTTCGGTCCATTTCAGCTTCTCCATTCTTCTCCACACGCACATTTCAAAAGCCTCCAATATACGTCTATCCTCCTGCTTCAGTGACCACGTTTCCGCGCCGTACATAGCTACGCTACGCTGTAGTAAATAAATATTTTAAATAGTTTTTATTCAACACACGTGTTACTTCAAAGAAATCATCGAAATATATATATTTATTTATTGAGAAAAACAAATGTATACACACGTGTGTGTGCGTAGCAAAGATCGCTTTTAAACTAATTGCGTTGAGAGGGGAGAGAGATACAACGGACCGCATCCGCATGTCGCCTTCATTTATTTTTGAACAAACGCAAAACGATTATTTTTATTAATATAAAAAATCGGCAAAAGGCTCCGGGGTACAAAATGAAGTCGGATTTACGAAATCCAAATATTATTTTTGTCTCATTCCCTCTCTCTCTCCCTTTTTGGGTTAAAAATCATTGTAATCAACGTTAATGGAAAGCTCTCTTTTGCACCTCCCCCCCTCCAATTCAGAGCCGCGTGCGGTTTGATTCCTTTTGACTACCGCTGATACGGGGATGAGTGGACTGACGAGGATCAAGCGGAATCGAAAAAACAACGAAAAAAGCGAATGAAGGCGAGAGGGACGCAAAGGGGAGGGGGAGGAATGCGCGCATCGATCAGAAAGGGGAGGAAGGGGGTTCGGGCGAGGGAGGAAGGGGGGTTGGGGGAGAAAAGGGAGGTAACACACCGCGCGCGGCCGTCCAATCTATTGGCGGCCATCAAAGGCGATGGTGTGTGTCCGGAGGGATGGCGCCGATTGGATTAGTCGCTCCCGCGCCGAGAGCAGGGTCGCGCGCTGCCTGGACGGCCAGGGGGAGGGAGGGGGTGGGTGTTTACCTGGTCCCATGGCGACAGGAGGGTGGAGAAAGAGCAGGGGCTGAGGGGAAGCCCTTTTCAACACCCCCGCGATCCTCGCATCAGTATGCTGCGATTTGCTGACGTCATAGGTAAACTATCCGAGAAGAAAGAGGGCAGGACAACGGTCTCGTTTCCACTATAATGTATGCACGGGATAATACTGGTCACTATGGTGGAGGGGAGAAGAAATTACTACCTCAAAATAAAGAAGGCTAAAGCTAAGGTAATTAATGGTCTGAAACTGGCGTAAGGAATATAATCACCAATCAAGACCAGGGAAAGACTCACTGTAACAAAAGGAAGAATGTAACAATGGAACAGAGGAAGTGGCGAACAGGACATACACTATGAAATAGAGGGTTCAATACTAACTACGGCCGATCAAGTCAACTATTTGGGGGTGGTTCAAACAGCACGTCTTTAGCCCGGGGAGCACATATCAGGACAATATGCGGATCCGCTTTGAAGAACTCGGCTTCATTAAACTGGTGGTGGGGAAATGTAATAAGAAAGTTAAATGGAGGTGTTATTTTGGTCTAGTTAGACCTCATTTGGAAAAATGCCGTAAGTATTTGGGATCCTTGGGAGAATTATTCGTTAAAAATTGTTATGATAATAAAACAAGTATGACATGTCTCAAAGGGGATTTAGGCTGGGAGCCAATTGAGATACGAAGAGAACAAGCGAGACTTGGAATTTTAGAAAGGTTCGGAACAAACGAGTTTAAGGATGGCCCTGAAGGAAGTATTATGACCCGACATTGTTTCAGCAGATCAGACCACAAAGAGAAAATAAGGGAGATAGATTCCGGTGCAGAGAGATATAAATACTCGTTCTTTCTCCGAACAATCAGAAATCATAACAGTAGAAAACCTAAGTCATTTTAAAAACATAAACATTTAATTTACAAGTCTTGATGAGATTTAACGTTGCAAAGAAATCCGATATATTTGCAGGTGCATGCGTATGTTAGTTGGAAGTTTGAGTGTTTGCATGTGTGTGGGGTGTGAGGGTTTTTGCATAAATGAATACAATATTTGGTTTGTGGATTGTATGAATTTGTGGCTTTTGCGTGCGGTTCTTTTTCTTAGTTACGGGTGTTGCCCTAACACCTTCCGCCACACGTACTTGCGGTGGCTTACGGGGTATTAAGTAGATGTAGAAAGGAATTTTGAAATTTAGACAACGAGGAAACTGCTAGTTAGGAATCTCTAGCGCTGTACAAAACAAAGCGAACAGGAATAGCTAAGAAGGCTTTGAATTCAGAATAAGTTTATGTAAATGGAAGAAATAATTAGCTCAGGCAGAGGGAAACGATTCGTTAAAACTTGTGCGTGAGGTGCCCTTAAATGAGAATTGATGTGATACTTGGAAGAGAGGCGTAGCAGAGAAAATAAAATGCAGGTGATGTAAATGTGGCGCTCTAACGAAGTACGGTCCAAATGAAACGGATGGCAATGGAATCAAAATGGAAGAAGAGAAACATTGAGTGGGAAGAAACGAATTGGAAACATTCCGAGGCGGGATATCAGAAAATAATTGCTAACATTTGGGAGGAGTAGAGAAGCCCTGGGAGGGGGATTGCGAGGAGCGGAAATGAGGCGAATGGAGAGCTGCTGCGATCCTCGGATCAATGGTCCACTCTCGTGCGATCGGGGGGTCGGTGCCTTCGATCTCCTGACTTTTTAGGCCCTGGGAATATCATCCGGATGAGGCGATATGCATTCAAGGAATATAATCAGCCAGGGGTTATACAAAAATTGCTGAGGGCTTTATGAGAGAAATTCAGAAAGAAATTTGAAAAGACATTTCAATTTTCGAAAGAGATTTCACCAAATGTTGTTGGCGCATATATGTTTATTAAGTTATACTTTTTACTGAAGTTGCGCGGAGGAATGCCCGAGTCTTGTGATCAGTTACCCAAAACTCTACTACACAGACTAAAAAACCCGTATTAATAAAAAGAAATAACATAATAATAACACTAACAAAAACAATTATAATTACAAAAATATTAATATTAATAATAATAGTTCTATCATAGAACGTGATAGTTCTGTAGAAGAGCACTGTCCTAATGACTGGAGGACCTGGATTCATTTCCCGAACTCGCCTCTGTTCACCCTTAGCTTCAACCAAGCTGTGTTATTTTTCGGGTTAGGGATTTACTTCCAGCGTCGCCCTAACGAATTCTTTCCAGGTTGAAATGTTTTCCTCCTAGGAAATAAGAATGAGGAACGAGTGCCTTCGTATTCCTCTTACGTAATCATCGGGAGGAAGCAACCATAAGGAAGAAGAAGTCGATAGGATGTACGATGAGTTAGAGGATATAATCGCGTGTGTTCCTGCAGGGAAACATTTGATAGTGATGGGGGATTGGAATGCGACGGTAGGCGAAGGAAGAGATGGTGATGAGGTGGGGGACTATGGTTTAGGCACGAGGAATGACCGTGAGTTCTGGGGAGAGAGCTTAATCTATATTTGGTTTAGACACCACAAAAGGAGTATAAAGGAAAACCTCCGGGGGGCTAAAAAAGATATCAGTTATAGACTATCATATGGTCAGGCACAGATTTAGGAACAAGGTGATTGATTCGTAGTTTCCCGAGAGTGGATACGGATTCTGACAATGAGTTAATAGTTAAGAATGATGGCGTCCGATTTACAAATGTTAAAAGGGAACATACGAGGGTCATCCTGAAAGTAGTACCCGTTCGTGCCGCATGAAGTGCTGACGGCGCGAGTAGCCGCTGGACGAGATCAGATAGCTTCAGTGGCTTGTCTGCCTTCTCTGAGCCAAGTTGCGTGACGCTAGCATTGCCTGTGTTGTTTCTGTGATTGTTTACAATGTTTAAAAAAATTGAGAACGCCGCCAGTTGTGAAGTGAGGGCAGTGATTAAATTCCTCAATGCAAGAAACGTTCGCCCATGTGATATTCATCGCCAATTAAAGGAGGTGTATGGAGACAATGTAATGGACGAGTCGTCTGTTCGGCGGTGGTGTCGCAACTTCAACATGGGGAGGGGGAACACACACGACGATGAGCGTTCGGGGAGACCGTCTGTCATTACAGACCAACTGGTGAGCTCAGTTGACGAATTCGTGAGGAACGATCGGCGCGTCACAATTGATGACATCTGTGAGCATTTTCCCAATGTTTCTCGAACAATTGTTCATGAAATTGTTAAACACCATCTGCATTATGCAAAAATTTGTGCAAGATGGGTCCCTCGCATGCTTACAGATGAGCACAAAACCAAGCGTATGGCTGCAGCACTGACGTTTTTGGGACGTTATTCTGATGAAGGAGACTCTTTCTTGACTCGCATAATTACTGGTGACGAAACATGGGTTTGTTATGCATCACCTGAGAGTAAACGACAGTCAATGGAGTGGCATCATGCTCATTCACCAAACAAACCAAAAAAATTCAAGACAGTTCTGTCCACCAGGAAACTCATGGCAACCATTTTCTGGGATCGACGAGGTGTATTGCTTATTGATTTTATGGCCCGTGGAGACACTATTAATGCCAATGCGTATTGTGAAACATTAAAGAAATTACGGCGGGCAATACAAAATCGGCGGCGAGGTCTATTGTCTACTGGTGTCATTCTCGTTCATGACAATGCCAGGCCTCATGCAGCTGAGATAACACAAAAACTTTTGCAGCAATTCAAATGGGAAACTTTCGACCATCCACCGTATAGCCCGGACTTGGCCCCTTCAGATTTTCATCTCTTTACAAAGCTTAAAGACTTTTTGGCAGGAAAAAGATTTGACAGCGATGAAGAACTTAAAGAAGGAGTGACCCTGTATCTCAATGAGCTGGCGGCGAAGGACTATGCAGCAGGAATACAGAAACTTGTCACACGTTATGACAAATGCCTTAATTTGCTTGGAGATTATGTTGAGAAGTAGTTTAAAGTATCCTCTTTCAAATAAAATTTTTTATGTTTGTTAATATTTACTTTTGTGTCTTTATTTCACGAACGGGTACTACTTTCCGGATGACCCTCGTAGTTTAGGAAATGGATTTCAGAAATATCAACAGAAAAGACAGGAAAGGAGTATCAAGAGAATATTATGAGTGAGGATAGAGGGCTTACTACCATTGTGAAGAAATTGCAAACATATCAGGAAAGGGATATCGAAAGCCGTAAATGTAAGTATTGGAAATTATTTACATTTTCCTAAATTTTCATTCAGAGAAAAGTAAGAAAATAACGGGTTACGGCAAAAATGGTTATATCAATACACTAAGGAGGGAAAAGAAAGAATATAAACGGTAGAAGAAAATACAAAAAGTTAAATAATAAACTAAGGCTTCCTCGGACTCACATCCTCTATATTGTCCATCATTCACGATATTCTTGGGAATTATAATTGAAGTGGTTTCCCGTTTCCTTCCTCAATAGTGTTTTTAACGTGACACCATCACTCAATGGCCGCCCCACTGGGGTCAGACCTATTAATCCTCAGAGCAAACCATTGCAACCCCAAATTTTGCATAAAAATATTCGGAGTCGCCAGTCAATCGTGGATGAAAATGTAAGAGTATATTTGATTACGTAATAATATATCACTGTTATTAGTGTTCTTACAATACTCTATATCAACCATAAGATGCCTCGCATTCGAAATGGAGTGATCAGCCCGATAATTTGGTATGCTTCAGTAATAATATTACATAAGATGCCATGCCATTGGTCCTCGGAGGCTGCCTTCATCCATCCATTTCCCCTGGGATTCTATTGCTGCTTTTGTAGATTTAAGTTCCATCATTTCAATGGTGATGACGATGACACGATCACATTTTAGCGTCTAAATTAATAAAGTAAACAAAGGAAATTAACATGCATTACGAAATTAATTCTCTCATCCATTGAATAACCTTTTCACATAATTTTCGTTGCGAATCAACCCTGAAATTAAAAATTACTAAAAATATCTTAGACAACAGTAAACCTGGCTCATGTATATTTCATTTGAAACTAGAAAGCCACTTACTTTCGAAGATGAACCATCTTTGAGTCACATATGGTTGTATTTCATATTGAAAACTAATTGCTCGTTTTTCGTCTTATACCTTAGCAAAACTTTGATCTTATATGTGTATGGTATGTTTAAGCTGAAATGTTAACTATCGCTCTATTCAGCCATTCGATGTCCTACCCTGACTACGTGCTGTCATATTAAATCATAATTAAACGTGTATTTAGCATTTGAAAATAAGTAAATTGAAATAAACATTAAATAAATAAGTAGAAAAAATACGCAGCATAGAAATGCTAAGAATCCGGCCACGAATCCCGAAATAGCTCTTTGAGGTCGCGACGAATGTGGAGATGTCCATTCAGGGCTTTCGCCTCGGCGGTGGTGTGCCCAGACAAAAGATGACTCTCTCGTTTGCTCGGCCTTAGTTTCGAGGGACGCGCGTCGAGATGGAGGGGGGGGGAAGGAAAAAGGGGGGAGAGGCAAGGGGGGCCCATTCGGACGGGCGAGGAATAAGGGCCCGGAGTGATGTGGGTTGCTCGGCTCGCAGGGGCAGCAGGAGGGTAGACTTCGCTTCGAGGCGAGGAGAAGGCGAGAGGAGGTGGTGCGGTGGCAAGGGGGCGGCACCTTCTTCGCTCCACTCCCCTGACCCTCGTCGGGCGTACACGCGATCAATAGGGGAAGCGGAGATTTGGCAACACCGCTCTACCTCTCGCTGAGGGGTGCGCGCCATCATCCCTTCTTTTTTTATCGTCATTATATTCGCTCTTCCTTTGTCTTTCCACATCCCTTCACGATGTCCTCTGCCTCCGTATCTCCCTTACCTCCTGACCCCAGGGTTACCATTTTTTCCGCACGAAACTTTATAATTTACGATTTTTCCCCTCTTGAGTCCAACATTTCTCTCTTCCACGCGTTCATAATCCCGCCACATCCGCTCCCACCCCGCCCCCTACTTCCCCCATCTCTCCCTCTCCCCTTTCCTCTCTTTTCCCCGTCTCCCGTTTGTCCGCCATTACAGAAGTTCTCCCCGTCTTCCTGAGTTATTCTTTTTATAAAATGCTTCCGAAATTGAATTCGTGCCTCACCATAACGGCTTACTTTCTGTTTGAATTATTTTCCTCCGGCGAAATAAGGATGAAGAACGCGTGCCTTCGCATTTCTCTTCTATAATCATTGGGAGGAAGCAATCATAAGGAGGAAGAAGTCGATGGGGTACACGATCAGTTGGAGGACATAATTCCGTGTGTTTCTGCAGGGAAACACTTGATAGTGATGGGGGATTGTAATGCGACGGTAGGGGAAGGAAGAGATGGTGATGAGGTGGAGTTAGCTACAGTTAAGGAACAAGGAAAAACTACGGGGTGGAAGGAATTGAGTTCTGAAGGGGAATAATCATCACCAATACATCTTTACACACCACTAAAGTTGTAAGTGCACGTGAAAATTTCCCGGGGATTCTGAATCTGTAGGGTCACCAGATAGGTCGAAGGTTAGGAGCCAGACGAAAGGTAGTCCACGCAGCGTCTGTTCCTCAGCGAGGCGGATACAAAGGCGTCTGACCCCAGTGGGGTGAGAGTTTTACGACAAAAATACTATTGAGGAAGGCAACGGGAAACCACCTCGATTGATCATCACTACATTCGAATCATTGACTGTATAAAATGAGTCCTGGCAACTCCGGACCTCGGCCCAATCGACCGCGTGTCATGCCCAGTAGCGAGAAAGGCAAGGCTTTCGCGGTCGTGTTCTAACGAAATCAATGCAAGTACTGGAGTATTTACTAGATTATTCATAGTTCATGTTATTAGGTCATAGGAAATTATCGCGGATGCGCCAGAAAGAAAATGATTACAGGCAGTGGGACGTGACGTTTAGCAAAGTAAGAGGTGGTAGAGGGCTTTTAAGAACGAGAAATGACCTCCGAGAGAAAATTATGTAGTTCTGTAAGTGAAAAGGGCTAATCATCACCAACGTTTGGTTAACACATTGAAAAAGGCGTAGGTACACATGGAAAATTCCAGCTAACCCTGAAAGGTAACAGATTATATTATGGTTAGGCACATACTTAGGAGCAGCAACATCAATTCTCACATTTTCTGGGGAGTGGATGCGGAATCTGACGACAATTTAGCCGTTATGATGTGTAGTGTCAGTTCTAAAAAGATGAGGCAGAGGTAGCGGGTCAGGAAATGGAATGTAGACGCATTAACTGCATTGACAAGGAAGAAGTATGTGCTGGCTGTAGAGTAAATCATGGATGAGGGAAAAGAGCTGATAATATCGAGAAAAAATGGGAATATATAAAAAAAAGTATATTGACAGCCGCAAAACAAATATAGGAACCCTTAATGGGAAAAGAACAAGGAAACCATGGATCGCGGATGAGATGATTACAAAGATGAGTGAGAGAAGGAAATGGAAGAATGTAAACGCAGGGTTGGGCAGGAGGAAGTACAAAGAGTAAAATAATAAATGGACACGGGCCGCAAATAAAGCAAAAGAAGAATGGTGGGAGATGAAGTGCGAGGATATGGAAAGTTTGCCGAATAAGCGGTGGAATTAGTGTGCTATAAAGTAAGAAGTAAGCATTAATTGTTTTTAGTATAATAAATACTTAATAATTTAACCAGGGAAGATCCAAGAGAGATATATAATAAATGTGAAGTAATATGTATGTTTGTTATGTAAATATATGGTAAAGAACTTAGGCAAGCAAGGTAAGCCATAGAAAGACAATATGAAGTAGATGAAGATGGCTCGAGTCCAGGGGTACTCGACGAAAAGATATAAAGGGCTATAAGGGAGATGAAATGAAATAAGACCGTGGAGGTAGACAGCATTCATGTGGAACTACTAAAAGGTTTAGGAAAAGGGGTGACGGAAGGTTTTCACTAGCTAATCATAATTGCAGACTAAATATGTGTGCGTACTTCACTCGGAGCGTAGTTTGTTCCGTCTACGCAAGATCCCTTCGCGATAAAGCGATAAATATGATTCATCTCTGACGGACAAGGACGACAAAATGGATCGGTGTCATTGATTTTGGAATCAGACGTTCTCTAAGACTCGTCCTTTACAACTGATCTTTCCTACCTCATGGCTCAAATGACGCAAATATCGAAACTATTTCAGGATGTCGCATAGGGTACCCTGGTATTGCAATTTTGACATAAGTACATCATCCACAAATATACTAGGCCCGTGCTTTCCGCTATGGTAGGGTAAGGTATGCGCAGCAACATAATTGGAAAGAAAGATAGCAAAATCATTTAAATGTGTCGCTATTGGAGGAGAACGCTATGAAGATCAAATAAAAGGACACAATACCCAGAATGACGTGGTTCTAAAACGATTACAATAAGAATGCATCGATACAAGAACCCCGACTAGAAGAGCCACTCAAGTTAGTGGGCACTTTGGGCCAGCTTGTGGCGAGGTGAAGAGGCAGCCTTAAGGAGATGATTATCTTCAGCGGGAAATCCCAGAATAGATGATAATTGCGTGTTGGAGAAAAGTAATGGCAGATGGCGTGGAGGTGATCGATATGTGGACGGATACACAGGAGACTGAATAACAGATTTGGTAATTTTGCCGTAATAATAATAGAATAAAAAACCCACGTAAATATTTTCGATGAATTTTAAATCCAAGCAACCATTTTTACGACGTCTTTCTCTGTTTAAAAGGTGAATAATATACTTTCTTAAATTTAGGCCAGTTAAATTTAAAACTCAGTATGAAAACGTTCGGTGCCATTTTTATTCTGTTTTAATGATTATTAACGAATTCCTCGGAGTAAATCCCGACATCATGTTCTAGAATTAATTAATCACCTGCATATCGATTTGAGGTGTGAATCCGTGATAATAGCAAGACTAGCCGGACTCTTCTAGCCGGTCCTTCCGCCCTCTTCCAACCCTCTCTCCACTCAGTTGATTGGACGAAGAGCTCCACTTTGCACACTTTGCCTGCAAAATCAAGGGTTTCCATGGAATGCGTCACGATACTCTGACTCGGAAGAACGGACGAAACATTTTTCAAATTCATACTCTTATTTTAACGTAGAAAAAATCAATCCTCAATATATTCCAGTGATTTGACGGAGAATATATATATTTAGACGTTTTGGGAGAGAGAAAATTTCGAAAAGGGTTTAATAAAATTATATATAATGGTGGGTTGCAGTAGTCCAGGGATAGAGGGTTGGACTGCTGACCGGAGGCTCCGGGATCGATTCCCAGGCAAGGAACTCTGGGCACCTGCAGCTCCACCCAAGATAGGTGATTTTTCGAGTACCATATCTTCCTGGGATGCCATAACCGGCACAAGGAAAGGAATTGGCCCGCCTACCCTGATGTGTGAATATTCACACGCCGTATAGGGGTCAGAACTGGGTGAACTCCACCAGCACCCATAACAAACCGACCTCCGGGTTGATTACTGTAATTCTATGGTTTTTTTAAACCATAGAATTTTTAAATGCGTGATATTTTGAGAGATCAGATTCTTGCATATCTAGCCCTTTTAACTTTTTTATCCGGGAGATTGCCTTGTAATAATAATAATATTTCTTCTGAATGTTTTCAAAGAGGAGACCACGATGGCAGCATCCGATGCCATTACTATTCATTTTGAACGACGGGTCTGGCATCCTCTTCCCTCGCCCACCCTCCCTTACCCGCGAACCGCTATTCGGAGATCTCGACGGCCGCACTTCTTGTATTCAGCATCGAGGGCAATGCTTCGCTCTGGATCTCGAACAGCGAGGAGGGGAGCACTTCAACAAATTCAATTCCGTAGAGAGGTTAATGTGGAAGTCCTTTGACCCCGGACGGGTTCGAGAGACACTCATCTGTCAGCCCTTGGCTTCTCTTGATGAGCCTCCTAAGGCTTGTCGTAGTCGGCGCTTCTGCCATCGAATTGAGCTCAGGGAGAGAGTTGGAGCACGGTGCTTCGCTACCTGTGATAACATTTGAGGCTGAATGTTGAATTGCCAAATTAACTCAGAGGGTTTCCCTCATTCTCGTGCTCGCTTCTGAAGGGATTAAAACTGCTGTCACCTCGGAATCCTATCATTGCCATCCAAGCGGCGAGAAATACAAATACGGCGTTCTATCAAGTGGCCAACCCTTGACTGAAACAAAATGCAAAGAACACGAACACCAACAAGAAGAGTGAACGTGCTGCTCTTTAAAATGTAATTTTTAAAATCGGATTCCTCTGAATTCATAATATTGGGACCGTTTTCTTGGCTTCCATCAATTTTCATAACTGAAATGAGATTCGGAACTCTTATCTCGGAGAAAAGTAATATAGATGTTTTAGGTCTATGCAGAGTGAGACGGAATGATAGCGGGGATTACTGGAGTGGTAATTATAGAATAATATACAGCGGCGGGGACGAGAGCCAACGAGGGATTGCCGTAATATTAAATAAAGGGGTAGGAGAAGCGTAGTCAACATAGAGCAAGCAACGGATAGAATATTACTAGTAGAGATAAAAGCAGGACTTGGTCATTGCCCAGGCATACATGCCACCAAACAACCATAAGAAGGAAGAAGTCGATAGGATGTACGATGAGTTAGAGGACATAATCGCGTGTGTTCCTGCAGGGAAAAATTTTGATAGTGATGCAGTCATAGGTAAGGGGGGAGACTAAGTAATGAGGCAAAAGAGTATGGTTTGGAAGAAATGAATAACAGCGGGGATAAAACTTTGTATTTTTGCTGCAAAAGTAGCTTCATTTGAACTAATACATGATTTGAAAACCATAGTGGACGCAGTTACATATGGAAAATGCCGCAAGATGCAGTGAGATCAGATTGACTACATTATGGGCAGACAGGGATTTAGCAATAGCATTGTCGAACCACATATTTTCTCGAGACTTGATGAAAAGTTTAATCAAAATTTAGAATTTTTTAGGTTAAATGTTAAATTAATGAGAAAGAGAAGATGTGCAAGAAAATGGATTGCAGGAAAAATAGCCATGGCGAGTGGGAGTTGAAGTTGACTGAGGATACTGTACGAGGATACGGCGACGAGTACTGTATAAGATACAAGTGAATAACTCACACTAAGGTATTAAGATTAAGATAAACGGCAAACTAAATACAAGATAGAGTGAATAGAAGAAATATTTGAAAATTATGGATTAAAAAAGATAATTAGAAAATGAACGAAAGAAGGAAATGAGAGAAAGTGAATGCAGATACTGCAGTAATGCCGCAGTAAATAGGGAGAAGGAAGGAAAAAGAGTTAGACAATAAACTGAGAGGGGTGACTTGCCGAGCAAAAGATGCGCCTTTTTAACCCAATGTGAGTACATGTTAATTTAACAAAGGAAGGGTGAAATTGATGCGCATCATGAAAAGGTGGTAGGGTTTTCAAGAAATAAGAAAGAAAATTACACAACACACACAACGGGTGAAGTATTAATGAAGGAAGGGTTGTTTTGGAAACATAGACATAATGTAAAAAGAAAATACATGGTAAATACGAGTGTTATGCATTTGAGAGTTTGGGCATAGAAAGGAAGTATTCTATCATTAAGTATAAGTTATAAGGTTCGAAACTGAAAGGAGGCAGGAAAAATAGATGCGAGGAGTTTTGACTGACTAAGGAGAAATATTCTCCCATATATCCTTCGATGTACGTTGAATGAGGAACTGAAAAGTTGGTCATAATCAGGGCCATGATTAACTGAACCGACTCCGAGTGTACTGATCCCATTCAATATGTCTTTCTCGACTGTGTGCGAACATATACAGGCTCCACTATAAAAATAATGCGCATTCTTTGGGAAAAATTAATGTATTTCTCGTAATTGTACAGATGCTTAAAATTCTTCAAAGTACTCTCCCCCCCTGAATCAATACACTTGCGGAGACGTGTCTGTCACGCCTGAAAGGCAGTCCTGAAACTCCTCTCTACAGGAATGCCTCTTTCAGAAACGTTGAACTGCTTTTGGACGGTTTCCACGGCCTTTAAGTGCTTTCCTTTCAGTTCTCTTTTCAGTCGGGGAGACAAAAAAAGGTCGTACGGAGCCAAGTCGGGACTGTAAAGGATGGTGCAGATGATGATGCTGTGGTGGTGCTCCGGGCCAGGAAGTAGGTAACGATGAAGGACGTGTGATAGGGAGCCCTGTCATGGTGGAACTCTACCGTGTCGTGGTACAAAGTCGAAAAACCCACTTCAGGCGGAGGCACGTCTTTCCGTTCAGGCTACACCGAGCAAACTGGCGACCAGTTGTATTTGAGAGGCGGGAGTTGTTCCCTCCCTTAACCCCCCCCCCTTAACATTTCCCGATTGATTTCATCGTGCTGTCATATATAGTCGCATCACAATAAAACCATGCGCATTACTTCCCCAATGGACAATGTATTTGGTGTCATTAATCCAATTGAATAGAATATGAATCAGTTAGATCATACGCTCACTGACTATCAAAATAACTCCCGCTAATAACCGACGCTCTTATTACGGGATCAAAATTGGTCACAGGTTATCAGCACTGCAGAGAAACTAGCCACAAATATAATATGCCGGGTGCTATTGAATTTTCATCCTGCATCAACTTAATTGTTCTACGACCTGATTTTAACGGCGAATCAGGTGCAAATGCTTAGACGGAATGGACGAAGTTTAGAAACAATTGACGAATTTCTCAATTGAGTGTCATTATTTATTTTCAAGATGCTCTGTTTCTTTTTCCTCTTCTTGTTGGATTGATAAATAGTCTTTGCTATCCGGATTGTGGTGGAAGTTAATTCATAAAATTATTTTTAAATTATAAAAATTCACTGGTGTGGAATTCCCAATGGAATTAACCGTTTTGTCTGTTTGGAGTGCTCATGTTCATTCCGAAAAGGGAATTGCGCATACAGGACCCCAGCTTTACCTTGATTTACTGCAGCATCTAACACAACTTTCTTTCCCAAGTGTGCAAAAACGGGAGTATCTTTTTAAAGAAAACCGTTAATGCAATGCTTTGCATTTAATTACATAACAAAGAAGCCACAAATGATAAAAGGGAAATTAAAGTACTCATAAACTGGCTTGATCAAAAATACTAACAACATTTGTATTTTTGCACGCGACCATCGAGACAGTACTCTGTACCACAGGCCACTGGTGAGTTAATATTACTGTGAGAGTATGCACAAAAATGACAGTCATCTTGACATCATTATAAAAAACAGTTTAACTAAAAGCCAATGTTATATGTTTAACTAAAAGCCAATTCATAATACTTGGCTAAAGCCAAGTATTATGAATCTATTATACAGCAGGATGCTTTAAAACAATACTTTTTCACATCATGGACAATTTCTCAATCGGCTAAAAATTCCTTTTCTTAAAATTCCAGAATCCATTATCTTGGTAAATCCAATCATTTTATAATACAGCCAGCAACATCGTTTTCAGTATATTAACCTGGTACTTTGATTTGTAAAGGAAGGTTCAGTGTTGAACCTACTGTTCATTGAATTGTATTTTTCTCTATCATTCGCAGAAAGTGAATTACTATATAAAAATCATATAATTTTACATAAAATGATATTATATAACGAATCAAAGATACTTTAGGAATTCGTTTCGGAACAATAATGAATAATTAGCTTTATTTTGTTGGCTTCAGGGACGTATCTATCAAAACAAAATCGTACTCTACAAATTATTGCAATGATTTATCATCGAACTCATTTGTAATCATAGAGTATGAGCATCGTATTCATTATGATTTCCAACTGTCTCGCTGTTTCTCAGCATCAGTCAAAAAATGACACTCTTCAACTCGTTCATTTATCGCAAACAAAAAAGCACGATTATTTTAGTGAACTATGGCTCAGCCCTCCCTAAAGTCAGTCTACCTAGTCTTTAAGTCTGAGATGTAACTGAATTGTTTCCTTGAGTCTGAAATCATTAAATTCGCCCATTTTAAAAAATCCGTAGCCTCGCTTTCAATAAAAAAATTCAAGAATATTTCGCTTCGAAATGATGATGAATCATTCCTTATGTGCGGGTATGAAGTCCCGAAAAAGAATGGCGGTGCGGAACGTGATGAAAGGTGCGCCGGCGCCCTCCTCGGCCGATCCGTGAGACATCTTTCTTCCATGGCCTCCTGTTGCCACGGATCTATCTCTCAAAGGGTGCTCCCCCATCCACTCATCCATCAAACAACAATGAATGCGGGCTTACCCCTCCATCTCCTGCTCTCTCTCTCATCCGAACACCGGAGCCAAAACTGAAGGCATCGCTGTGGCTCTGGGCTCCGAATACGGAGGCCCAGATTCATTCTTAACTTTCATTTGACCCTTGAACTCCTGCATCCCTCAATCACCCTTCTTCATATTTGTGTAACTGAAATTTATAATCTTGAATACTTTTGTGCAAATGATACCGATTGAAAAAATGTGGTTTCAGCATAGTATTTACTCTACATGACCTAATACCAGCTGACCTCGTGTAACGCCTTTGGTGAGATTTCGAAAAATAATTATGAACCAGCCTAGGGATTGACTTGGATATGATAAATTATGAGGCCATGGGACTGAGAGTTTACTGTCATCACGGATGACCGATTCGGAATCCTGGAGTGTATTCCGTCAAAAATCCTGCGTTATTTTTAACTGACTCTGTCAATCTTACAGAAGAGAACCCACAGAATCTCCATCAATAGTGGAATGATATGGAAAAAATGACAAAGAGGATTCGGAAGAATGCCTGATGGCGAAAGAGAATATGATACTAACGCAGATGCATAAGAAGCAAATTAAATTTGTCGGAAAATCTCCCCAAAGTTATCTTATTTATTTCGCGGTTTGAGACCTAATTTAACCCTGAATTATAAAGATATATTTTTGCATGGAATCCATTCAAATAATCTCCTTCAAACTCAATGAAAAGCTGTAGTGGAATTTTCTCCAATCTGTTTAAAATAGGAGAGAACAAATTCAGGTAATAATCCAAACAAATCCACAGTAACATTGCGGAAGTTTTCCATAATGCGTATTAATTCTGTAGCGGAAGTAATAAAGATCGTATTTATTTAAAAGTGATGTTGAATTTGTTAGCACCTTTTGACTTCTGTGTCCATATTCCAGGATTATCAAGATAATTGGTATATTTGTAATATTTTCTGCTGAAACTGATGCCTTTATTACTAATTAAATTTCCCACTGCAACATCTCGGCCAGCAAAAAGGCGTGGCATAAAATGTAAATATCTCTTATTAAAAAAATGTCCCATTCAATACCATACAACAGCTATCGCAACCACAACAGAAAGAGGCAAAGGGCACGTTCACGCCAGCGATGCACTTTAGTGACGATTTTAATTCACCGAGAGCAACGGGAAGCCACGCGTGAGGTAATTGCACCAAAGAGGTCTCAACACGCGGCCTTGGGGTACTTCCCGAAATTCCGTCCGCTCGTCAACACCCTCACGCAGAGCAAATAAGCCGGTGGCGAGGGGTGCGGGGTCTCCCAGTGTCAATGGCCCAGGGATATTTCCTTCCTTCCACAAACGAAGTGGTCCATTTCCCACCCTATTTCATGTCACCCTTCTCTCTCCCCACCAACCCCTCCCCCGATCCCACGCCGATTGAGCAATGTGAAAATGGACCCTGGGAGTGTGCGTACTCGAGATTGAAACACGGGTGGGGGGTGCAGAGAAGGGGCCACAGGAAGTGGCGACGCCACTCCGGGATAACCGAATGATAATCAACAAATTGGTTAGGATGGTGGGTCCCTCACCCCCCATGGAGTTCTCACCCCCTAAGGGTATTTGGCGCGTGGCTCCTTTTATAGAGCGAATGGAGTGCGTGGCGGCTTTGCACGGTGCGGGTGGGTTGGAAGTGCCTCTGGGGTCGTATTGAGGGTTAAGAGGGGTGAGAGGGAACTTTATGTGGGAGGGTTGGGCGCCCTCTAAATGGGGTTTTCATGCTCTCTCCTCCTCCTCACTCCCCACCGCAGAATCCACCCCCGACGCCCTCCTCCTCCCCCACCATACACCACGCTCCTCACCCCTCCTGGATCCGAACGGGGAGGGGGAAGTCGTCGTGCCGGGAAAAAAAGGGGGCTGTCGGACGCTATTTGATTTATTAAGGGGAGAGTCATTCTCGTGTGGGGGAGCCTTTAACAGGACCTTTCAATCAGAAGCTATATCGCCATTTCTTCAGAGCTAGAAGCCATTTCTTTTCTTTCACGTTATTTCTCCGGAGCCTCTCTTTTCTTTTTTCCAATCGGTCCTTTTTTCTTTCCAATGAGCCACTGGCGGCGTTACTGATCTTCCTCTAATGGAAGCCATTACTCAGCCAGAGTCGGTTGAACGGAAATCGATTTCTCGAAAAAATCGCTGTCACTTAGCTTAGGGAGTCGATCCTCGGGTGAATCCTTGTTGAGTAAGGAATCGTATTCATTTGAGCGGGACGATTTTTTTCAGTCCCACCCCGCGGCAATTTTTTAAATATTTTTTACAGCGATGTCAAATTTTTGGATATTCTAAGTGAATGAGCATTGCTCCAAGATGAAATACAATTCTCGATCGTCTCGTGAGGAGAGATATGGATTAAATTATATTTTATTTGTAATTAATAATGAATCAACTGGAGTAGATGGAGTGATTCTCAAATGTAAGCAATATTTTGGAGTATTTTTGGGTTCAGCAGTGTGTAGAGATTTAAAAAAAATGCGTTTGAGAAAGAATTATTTGCAAAGAGAATGGAATTCATAAAATGTACACTAAATTAATGTAGTAGCGAAAAGAATATTTTGATTCGGAGCGGAAATAATGAATCTGAAACCTAGTATTTGCAAAAGAACGATGGGAGTACGTACGTGGGTAGTTTTTGGAAGAATTGAGAGAGACCATTCCACAAGCACTCCAATGGCTGATGACCTCGTTAGTACTGCCTTCCTCGCGATCTCGCGACGCTTTGCAGCGGAAGACGTTACGATGCCTTGTGGCGTATTGTACGGAATGTAAATTTGGTAATTCTTATAGACATACATAAACTCATACTTCTGGATGCATAGCTGGTGCCCTAACACCTGCATGGGTCCTGGTGCTCCCTAGCGGGGCATTGTGTAGGTGCTCAGAGATTGACTCGTCTAAGCGATTATAATTTTCCTAGCACACCGAATGCCCTCCTCAAAATCATCTCTCATTTAAATAGAATCATCACTGAGGAAAATATTGCAGTTTCCATCAGTTTTCACAGAAATTGCTATATTATTTATAGTGATTTCCGTAGCACGCAGCAAGAGATTTCTAAAAGGGAAGATTCACTTTTTCGCCACATACCAGCGCCGTGAATAGCACTTCTCGCTCTGATCCATTCTTAGTCAATGTTTGGTTCGCTCTGAAAGTAGATGACTAATGCAACAATCTCAGAGTGTAAAAATCATTCGCCTTGATCGGGATTCAAACTCGGATTCCTCGATATCCGGCCGAGTGCTTCAGCCAGTTATGCTATCAAGCCCCCAAAATTTCAGAGTTTAATAGGACGCCTCGATAGCTTAACTGACTAAAGCATTCGGCCGGAAATCGAGGGATCCGGGTTCGAATCCCGGTCAAGGCGAATGATTTTTACTCTCTGAAACTGTTGCATTGAAATGCATATTAGCGGACGACTCCGTTAAAAGTTACTGTTGCGATATCTTCCGCAGTTTCTTAGATGAATAATGCTAATAACGTTAAATAAATCTACCATCAAATACATAAATATATCTGATAGCATTAGGTCTGAGGTTAAATACATTTCTTTGGAGAAAGATGAACAGAGTTGACGTAGGTACCCCATATTTTTAAGAATTTTAAAAATACTATATGCCTCAAGAATGTCTGATTGTTAACATTGACAACAGTGTATGCTACATTTATTGAACGATTTTCACACTTGTCTCACGAGTATCGCTTGGTTTGATCACAGTAATGTAGCAATGTCAGCGTAAGTGCTTTTTTGGCACTGTCACGAAATGCCATCGAAATTCACATCTTCTCTTCGAGCTCAAATCTCTCTTGGGAAAGTTTATATGAGCCATTTTGTTATTTTAGCGCGTAATATGTCTTTACAAGCAGAAGGGAGAGTCACGTGTGAAACGAGAGACATGCAGCTCGCCCTGTAGTATGCCCCGAGAGAACATATCTAGGTGAGCGGGAGTGACCAACTGGATAGAGGACTTCTTATATCGTAAGTGACACAGTTTCAGGCGTAACACGGTGGAACTCCTTCACGATGAAAGAAGACACTTTTATTTTCTATCCTTGTAGACGTAACATTTGGGGGCGTCTAATGGAATTATTCTGACGCCCTTGCTCTAATTACCGCGCATTGTCGACCAAAGATTCAGCAGGTCAGAAGCATTCCCAGATTATCTGTGGGCGACACATTGACTTACAAAGAAATAGGGACAAGACAAGAATTATAAAATAGATGCAATAGAAGGAAGCACTTCAGATGAGATGGAATACATGGGTGTGGTCCTGTAATTGAACCCTTCCTGGGGCAGTCGATCACGTTAGAAACTACGCGGGATGACCTTAGAGAAGTTGTATTTCAATGGGCGAGTGGTGGGAGAGTGGAAGAGAGGCGTCGCTTCACTTCACTTTGGCCGCATTTGAAAGACGCGGCGAGTATGCTGGGATTCATGGGCGAAAGCAATATTTAGACAGGGCTGAGAGAAAATCTGCTAAATTTGCTGAAAATGACGATGAAAAGCGTATAGGCGCCACTGCTCTGTTGGGCCATTTAGTGTGGAGGCTCTAGTCCCGCGAAGAAGGCTTTTACAAGAAGGCACAGGGGTCCGGAGATTTCTTGTGACACCCAGAGGAAAGTATTATGGCAAGGAGGCAGGTAGATTATTATGGCAAGTAGGCAAGGTATTGGTAGGTTGGACTTCCAGCGAGAGAGATTATCATACCACCACAGGCAAATGCGAATAAGCACTCTTTACTCCATCACATGATACGCAATCATAACAAAATCGAACCCATGAACCCGAAAAAACGGAATCTAGTTGAACAAAGGTTTTTTTAACCTGGAAAAGACTAAAAAATACGTTATATGCAGATGACAGCATACGAGAGGTTTTGTGTATGAACCAAAAATATTCAAGTGTACGCAAAAGCATAAAATTGTGGAAATATGGCTGGTACTCTAGCACCGTCCACCATTTGTCTTTGTAGCGGCTTGCGGGACATTATGTCGATGTAAAAAATAAGAGGATCCGATTCTAATTATGTGTTTGTAGTCGGGGAATTCCCAGGAAAATCTGGAGAACCCGATTCGTGAATCGCATTGGAAGACAACCTTTCCCGCCCTTCCGAGAATGGCCCTTCACCCGGAGTCGAACCCGCGACTCCTGGTCACCACCCACTAGACTTCCCCGTCCCCAATGGCAACGAGGCATTTCAGACAAACCCGAATGGTGCGGGGGGTGTACTCACAGGAGGGGTAGCCCATGCCGGGGTGCAGCGAGTCCATGGCGGCGGCGGCGGCCGGCATGCCGAGGCCGATGGCGGCGGCGGCGGCGGCCGCGGCGTGGTGGTGGTGGTGGGCGTGGTGGGCGTGGTGGTGGGCGTGATGGTGGTACGGGTGGTGCGTGGAAGACTTGAGGTAGGAGGCCATGCCAGCCGCCGCGGCCGCCGCCGAAACCGCCGCCGAGACCGCCGACACACCCCCTCCGCCCCCTCCGCCCCCGCTGCCTCCGCCCCCAGCGCCCACGAGGCTCCCTCCGCCGCCTCCGCCGGAGGATGTCGTGCTGGCCCCGGAGCACGGCCCTCCGCCGCCGCCACCGCCGCCGAAGCCGGGGAAGGCCAATTCGCCGGGATCCGGGTTGCACCTGGACGGAAGGGAGAGAGAGGCGTTAGGGACCGCGGACCCGAAGGAACCCCCGCTTTGAGACACTTTCCGGGTCAAACACGATGCACATACATACACACACACCAGACATGCGAACCTCAGGGAAACATACTATAGTATTTATTAAACTTCAACTCTACGTACCAATTAAAGTTTCAAAAGTTACTCCCCACAGCTTGCACATGGAGCTTAAAATAAGTATTAAAAATACACATACTACATTTTTTGAGGGTTCATATTCATTATACAAATACATTTTCAAAAATTCAAAAGGTGGAAAATTGGTAGTAATTAAAAATGAAGTCGTGTGGGTCCGTTTGCTTTGTGAATGCGGATTTTTTCTTAAATACGGGTGGTGCCCTAAAGCCAGACGCTCTTGCGGTGGCTTTTCCGGATAATAAGTAGATATAGATAATGAGAAAACATCCGAACGGGCAGAGTGGACGAAGTTGATGGAAATATTGGGAAATATAGGAGTGGACCAAAGGTGTAGGGAAGATAATACGACATTGCACATTAATCAGATGACATGGGTCATCTGATTGATGTACAAAGATTGACCTGAAGATGACATTAAGTGTTTGAAACCCGGGTCGTGAATAAATCTCTATTCAAGTGAAATTTGCATAGTTTGTCTCCTTTCCAGGATGTACCAAGGGTTGTAGCAGAGGGATGGTGAGGGATGGGCAGTAATAGGTATAGGGGCAGTGAGACGGGGTTTTTCATTTTAGGCGGCAATGTCCAACAGCATACAGGCTGTATCCGAGGAAATCTGTAAATGCTGTCTATCTGCATATATTTGTATCAGCTGTATGCCGAGGAAAGGTTCAGGGTGGCTTGGGAAAGACTGGAACGGGAAATGGAATTAGGCGGTCGGGCGATTACGCCAGTTAGATTTGCTTGATGGTTAATCAATAGTAAGTCAGACAGCTAAGGACTTTCAACTCCTGTGGAGTGTTTTAAGGAGCCATTCAAGGTGTATGGGATGAGGACTAATCGCAAGATAAAAGGAAGAAATGGGATTCTCGTGAACTAGTAAACCGGACTCCTAAATTAAAATATGAGGGAAAGATCTAGAGAGAACTCCATGTGTTTGGGCAACATTTTGGAGGAAAAGGGACATTGTGAGGGGGATATAAGGAGAAGAATCGCATCAGTGAAAGAGGTGTTTGGAATAAGATAATTGACGGCAGGTACATTATATATATCTGTCGGATTAACGTCTCCACTGCTAGCTGCCACAACGTTTCGATAACCGACTCACTCAGAAGTCCTTATGGCTTAAGAATGCCCCTTTGTCCATTTGTTCCGCTTATATCTCCCAAAATCAGGTGTCTTACGATTCGTCCAAAAGAATAATTGGAAGAGTGAATCAAGTTTTCAAAAATATAATGCATGCGTATGTATGGAGACTTAATCTAAAACGCATAACAGAAAGCAGTAAAAACGCCTGGCCAATCAGCAGATGCAAAGATGAGAGTTGGTCTACGGACCAATCAGAAGACACCCGAAGCCAGGAAAAGGCACGGGACAAAAATCGACGAAACAACAGCCCCGGGGACGATGACCGAGTCGGTTATCGATACGTCGGTAGCCATGGAGAGACAAACCCGGGGGAAGATCCAAGGGGATTTCACTCGATGAAGTTTAGCGCTCTATGGATGTGAGAGCTGTTCTCTGAAGCAAAAAGAGGATGGGTGTCGGTCGGAGGCTTTCGAGAAGTGGGTCTGGTTAACTTAAAAATTTTAAATTGAAGATCAAAGTGTAATAAATTTGTGAAATGTTCCAGTTATCGCATGTTGTATAAGGATGTACGTTCACACGCGTGTTTGTGTACATTGGCAAAAATATATTCAAACGCACATAAACTGACAAGTCTAATGTATTACTATGGTCAGTGCGATATAACATGTAACGCATTGTGGTGCACCTTAGTAGTGATGGCATCCAAGGAGGTCATCCCTTCAGAGGGAATGGGTAGCAGCTGTTTGAGAACCGGGGAAGTGGAATGGGGCTTTGGTGTAGATCGTCGGACGCTGTTCAATATGTGCCAAAACTGACGGAGTCCAGGAACAGACTCCAGGGAGTAGCGCAGGTGGGATACATGTTGCGGCAAAAGGTTTTTTGTACCTTTCACTTCCTAGGTTTCATTATTTGTAATAGTCAAATTAATGTTTATGACGAGCGAAGACAGTCTTCAGTGGATTCAAGGGAAATTATGTCCAAGAAAAAGAGAAAGCATTCTGTCGTAAAAGGTAGAGTTTGTCCAGCAGGGAGTTGAAGGAGCAGCCGCGGTGAGCGAAGAAGTGAGAATGGCGAAGGAAGCTTCCTACTAGAAGATGCGACTGTCTACGACAAACACCACAAGCCAAAAGAATAGGAACCGTATTCGAAACCAAGTCTATTTCCACGCGTGCAAGACATTCACGAGAGGAGGAGAGAAGGGATAGGAGGCGATGGACACGTGGTACAGCCGAAGAATGTGGAAAATAAAACTTCGCGGAGTGGTTGTAGAGAAAGTAGCCCATGGAGGAACATTACAAGGATGAGGGAGGTACATTTATTGGGGTCATCTTTTGGCCCTCTACTGGTAAGATATCCAAAACTACAGCTCAAGTGAAGGGGGAGTCGGTGTAAGAATGGCACACGGAGGTCCAGCGGTGAAAGAGAAGCGATGCCGTCGCGAGAATCAAGAGATTGAAACGGGATAGTCTTTGCAAACCAAACCTTTGCAGTTGCAAACCAATCGTCAGATTGGCAGCCCATGAGATGGAGAAAGGGATTGATTACAATCGGGTCACATCACCAAGTGCCGGCCACGGCAAGTTTCTTTGGAATGAGTTTCTCGGGGTGCGAGCAATTAGAGCAGGAATTGACAAATGAACTATTTGCGTGCAAAGTATCGATACCTTGTATATCGATACAAAGAAGATAGCACCGGAAAGTAATAAATATCCCGAAACATCGCGACTAAATTCATTGCCCCAGAAAGGTCGATCGGGTGCAGCGGGGAAAAAGGGGGGTGGGAGGCGGCGAGTGTCTCAAAGCGCCTGTGGTCCATCTGCCACCCCTCCCCTCTCTTGATCGCACCCTCCATCGTTGGCCCCAAGATAATGCCTCCGAGGGGGGCACTGTGGCGGGGGGGGTCCGGAAAGGGGTGGGGAGGGAATACGGAAAGGGGGGATGGTACGAAAGGGGGTGCACGCAGAGGGGGGTGTGGTGTGGGCAGGGGGCGATGACGGAGTAATTACCCTGGCTAATCGGCCGGAAAGGCGTCGGTGGCGGGGGACGGTTCCTGGTGGGCGGGTCGACCCCAAAGGGGGGTCGCGTGCCCCGCGGGAGGTGCGGCGAGGCGGCTGTCGCGTACACTAGCCGAGCCGCTCGGCGGGAGACATCAAACCCCTGGGTCCACGAACCGACTAAATGCTACTCAACTACGCATTAAAAAACAAACTTGCGTTCAAATATCTCCCAACAAAGAAATTAATCAAAGTTTCCGTTTCACGTTGTTAAATTCCGTTTTTCATTGCACGCTTTGGATCAAATAAACTTTACAATAGTAAAATTTATCAGTGTAAGTTTTAATTTTTCGATTTTTATTCAGAAATTTGTTAAAATAACCGCTATTGGATGAAAATCCAAACTATTAGCAATAGATATATTTTTTAAATGTGTAATTTTTTTGGTAATCTACTCGTTAAGGTAGGTTTTTGGATGGACACTACTATCAAATAAACATTTTGTAACTCCAAGCAAAACCCAATCCAGCAACTTAATCTACATCAGGTCCCTCTTCATCTCTGTGTACCTCTTTCCTCCCTGCATCCCATCCAACATCCCTATCCCGTTCCTGCCCTTTCCCCACTTGCCCAACATTCTCCCCTCTATTACCTTCTTCAACATTCCACTACCGTTCAATACGCCTTTCATCCATTTTTCCTGCCTCCATAGGATTTCTCTCAACAAACCCCTCTCCTCACCCACCATCTCCAGTACTTCCTCATTAGTTTTCTTTCTGTTCATTTCACCTTCTCCATTCTTTTCCACAACCACATTTCAAAAGCCTCCGATCTACGTCTATCATCCTGCTTCAGCGACCACGTTTCCGCGCCGTACATAGCCGCGTTCCATTCTTAAGTTTTCAGTAGAGTTTTTACGAGTCTTGTCTTAACATCCCTACTCAACGTCCCCGTCATCAACTTCCTCCTCCTTGAGAAAGCCTCCTTGCCTAGCGCTATTCTTCTCCCTACGTCCCTACCACTTTGACCGTGTTGGTCCAAAACACTTCCGAGCTATGTAAACTGCTCTACCTGCTCCATTTTTTCCCCGCCTATTTTAATATTTAGCTTAGCCAAATATGTCATATCAACTTCTAAATAACTAGGTAGTATCTTGCCATACGAAGGAGTACGACTCGTGGACACGGCAGCAATTACAACTCCTGAAACGGTGCCCGAAGATGGTAGCTTTCGGGAGAACGGCGCGATGGTCCTGGGTTATGGCATAGTATTTCTTTTTTCCATCTCTCGCTTAATATTCTCTAATTTGGCTGTCCTCAACATTGTCCTGACGTTCCACATTCCTATTTTAACTACTTTCGTCTTCTTCCGCGTCTTCTGTCCAGTTGCTGTTATTTCTTCCCCGCAAGGGTTTCGTGGGATGACGACCGCGGAAGCCTTGCCTCCCCCTCTGCCGGGCACGACACACAGCCCTTCGTGCCGAGTCCTGCAGTTGCCAGGACTCAATTTCTCTCGTGTCTATCATTGTTCTTGGGAATAATAATTGAGGTGGTTTCCCGTTGCCTTCCTCAATAGTGTTTTTAACGTGACACCATCACTTAATGGACGCCTCACTGGGGTCAGACGCCTTTGCAGTTGCCTCACTGAGGAACAGACGCTGCGTGGACTACCTTTCGTCTGAGTCCTAACCTTCGACCTATCTGGCATGGGTGACCCTACCAGGAGTAATTATTATTCCTCCCGCCAGCACAGCTATAGGGATCATTAGAACGCACAAGACTCCACCACGTCACGTTGTAGTCTATAGGAGGGATATACCTGTATATATATATATATATATATATATATATATGTAAAATATAAGCACAGTAATCAACCCGAAGGTCGGTTTGGTAGATAATGGTAGAGTTCACTCAGTACTAAGCCCTCTAAGGTGTGTGAAATTCACACATGAGGGTAGGGGGGTCAGTTACATTCCCTGTGCCGGTTATGGTTGCCTAAAAAGATGTGGCAACCCGAAAAATCATATAGCTTGTGTGGAGCTACAGCTACTTGCCCGGCAATCGAAGCCGGGCCCTCCGGCCAGTACCCCAAAGCTTTCCCCCCTGGACTACCGCGACCCCACATATACATGGGGGACCCCACCTCTATGCACCTCTACACAACCCCGTAGGCCGCCACAAAAGCGTGTAGGTTAGGCCACTACCAGTGAAAAAGAATAAAACCACATGGTAAACTAACAAAAAATGCCAAGTGAAACCCATAGAGACACTTTTGCTAATGCATAAACATTCTTTACTTACATGCATGTAAATAGATAACCTAACAGCCAAAATACCCATGCACCTACGAATGTACCCGATGTCTACTTAGTGTTTAATCTGTCTTGAATTTAAATTAAATGTATTTAATCTGTGTGTGTGTTTGTGTGTGTATGGTTCGATGGGACCAAAATACGAGTGGTCGAAATGTTAGAAGAAATGTGTTAGTCAAAGAAGTTTCTCAAGAGAGAAAAAACTTATGACAGAGACCTGAAGGCATGTTGTTAATAACAGGTTGGTGGAAACTTCGGTATGTAGAATTTAGTTTATTACGGCACAGAAACTGCCGTCGAAGGTGAAGAGGAGAAGCGGAGAGTGAATACTTGGCCTTGCGCAATGTGTTAAGGTAATGAGAAGAGGCCATCCCATCATGACTTGCGAAATATTAGTCATAAAATATATTATTGCGAAATTTATTGCTTTTGAGGCTAACAAAACTCCATGATTCGCAAACTTATTACATTTTTAAACATATATAAGTGTAGATGTTGTTCGGTTAATTATTAACATAATGTAGACGTGGTCCTGTAACCTTCCGCAGTGCTACATTAATTTTTTTGACACAATGCTATAGCAAGAAGAAGCAACATCACTGAAGTCAATGTCCCTTGATTCACATAAACCGTCTTGCAGGAAATACCACTTGCCACCCTCGGCGTCTAGGTAACAATTAGTTATACTCAATTGCATGAACATTCACTAACCTCTGTTTGTTGTGTCAAAACCCATCCCGCATGACCACATTGGAATGCCATCAAGTAATGTATTGCTCTTTACAGTATTGTTTTCTCCTCTTTTGGTACCCTAAATTTCCCCTTCCATCCCTTGTCCCTCTCCGTGGGTGTGCCCTCCTCCCACCTTGCAGCGTTGGGCCAGATTCCTCATCTTGGGTAGGAGAGAGTTTTGTGTGGAACGTTCTTGTGGTGGTGGTGTTTTGCCTGGCTACTTGCTATAAACTAGCTTGCACGTTCGTGATAAATTTCTTGCTGCATCCTAGGGTAAAATTATTTGTTGTAGTTAAGCGTATTTACTTGCATGCTTGTGGAGTGAAGGGAGGTTGATGTGTGTTTGCATGCGTTTAGAATGATAGGATGTTTCTATGAATGCACTACTGTGGACTTGGGTTTGCATGTGTGTGTTAGTTTTGAATGCGGTTTTTCTTTTTTTCCTTTTTTTGGGTGGTGACCTAACACCCCCCGCCACACGCCCTTGCGGCGGCTTGCGGGGTATTATGCAGATGTAAATGAAATAGGAATGGATTGAAGGGACATGAGACTGATCCGCATCCTGTACATGTCTCCGACTGCTCAGGTGCGAGTGGGGAACGGAGAGTCCAGATGGGCACTGTTAGGAAAAAGGTGTAAGGCAGGGTTGCCCATCGTCACGGGTACTGTTCAACGTATATGTAGAGGAAATGATTAAAGAGGCATGGGAAAAACTGGAGGTAGGAATGAAAGTCGGAGGGGAATTCGTAAAATCAGTTGATTCACAAGAATAAGTTTGCCTGTTAGCGATAGCAATCATTGTTTCGAGCATTATAGAATCAAAGTTATCGGTATGGACTGCGTATCAATAATAAGGAAACGATGGTGGAGTTTTTCTCAGGAAAGACGATGGAGCAATTCAAAGAATATAGTAAGGAAGAAGATACAAGACATTTTGTTCAGTGACATTATTGTATTTTGAAGAAGACTGACATGCATATATAAACGCGGATGAGGCGCAGAATATAATGCTATTATGTGGGGCAAAGGGAGGAAGAAGGGGGATTTAGCATGTCGATATGTTGACTGATGAGAGGAAGAAGAGGTGATCTGTTACACAGTTGAAAAATGCTTTATTGTACTACAGCTGGTGTGGAAGAAGTGCAGTCTTATACTTGTGGTATTCCAAGTTCATGAGCCAATCAAAAATCCACCTCTACCGGTTATCCCGCTTAATAATGAATATCCTGTGTGAGCTCTACCCTCGATCAATGTATCAAATAGGCCGTCAACCTAGCTAATCTACGAACATCCGTGGCCACAACTGACAAAAAGAGTGATCTGAAAAAGAGAATTATGTCTTTTAAATCTACGCCATTGAGGTTTTCCGTCAAATAACTAAAACAATAGAGTTCTGATAACCAATTGCTACACGCCGATAATAATAAGTATAACGCATCCAAAATGAATAAAAATTCTGGGATTTTAAAATTTTAAACGCATAACAAAATACTTGCAGCTTCTTTTCATGGAAACCTCATCTCGTTCCTCGCTTTTTCACGGAAGCATGAGCCTCAAGAGGCGGGAGAGAGTTTTGGAAAATAAATCCGGCGGCCCCCTCGCTCCAATGCTCTCCATCCCCGATCGCCCCCCGAAGACACCCTCTTAGCTCGCCCCCTTTCCTCATCCCCCACCGCATCGCAAACAGAACACGGGCCCTCACCTTCCCGTGCGCCCCGCCGAGCCCTCGGCAAATATTTGAGAAACAGTTGACTTCTCTCTCTCTCTCTCCCAGCGCAACAAAGCCGTGGACGCGTCATTACGCCCGGAGCTGCGGGGGTGGAGGGTTTGGTTGGGACAAGAGGGGTGGGGCGGGGGTAGAGAGGCGGGGCAGGGGTCCCGTCCAATAATAATCGCCGCAGGGGTTGAGTGCGAGGCGAGGGAGAGGGGGATTGGCAGTTGAAGGGGGATTTGGCGGGGGAAGCGAAGGAAGGGGTCTTACTACCCTGGTGGGGAATGGCAAGTGGGGGTGGATATTAGGGGGTGGGGCAGGCAGCCAAGGCAGAAGAGGGCGCTTATTAAAAGGAGACCCCCTTCGAACGGAAGGAGAGAGATGAAAACCGGAGGTTCATCCGCTGCACAAGGCGGCGCCACACAAAGAGGGCGACGCGATTGGGCGCCGGGCGCCCCCGCACAATGACCGAGCGCCTCCCCGCTGGGGGACGCGAAATATTCAAGAATTACTCATTACCATAAAATGTGGTTAACCGATCGGTGGTCAGTTTCTTGCAGGCACAGCAGAGACAAAACACTGCTGAACATTAACACTCCGCCCAAAACGACCCAGAAGAAATAATCAACATTCCAGCAAAGAAGTGTCTAAATACGAATAATTTTAATCGAATTTCCTCCGCCCAACGTCACCATTCTCTAATATTTGTACTTAAGGCTAACGTTAATACATGAATAAATGATGAAACTGCACTGGTTTTTGGGACCTTACAGCTCTCGGAGCTCCGTCTTTCAAAAACCGCCCGCGGAATGAAATGTAAGCAATTGGGCAAAATAATTATTATATATTCGATCATTCACTCGTACTATTACATAGTCTAATACTTGTAAGATTGACATTTCCAACGAAAATATTTGGATATTATTCAACAGTGAGAAAACTCAAATTAAGTAGAATGAAATAGAAAGTATGCACCTATTTCATTTTGCTTTATTATATCATGGTTCAAGTTGTGCGCACAAACCTTACCAGTGTCCATTAATTAAGTCGGTGGTATAGCAAAAATTTTTAATTGTTTTTGCAAATATTTTAAGATCGCAAGAACACATCATAAAGCAGGAAAATGTTAAACTTTGTCTCAATCAAATGTTACTGCATTCAAATAAAATGTTCGATTTATTTTCTTCTCTTGAAACGATGGGCCCTGCATCGGTCGATTTTGAATTAATATTGAAACATTTAGATAAGGGCGTGCAAAACTAATTATGCACGAGTATTGAATTTTCAAAGAGAATGTTAAAATAAAAATGTCCAAACGGACATCGGATACACGTAGTATACATATATACAAATATAAATGTATCTCATTTTTTACTACGTAATCTACCGGTTAAGGTAGGTTTCTGGATGGACATAACTCTCAAAAAAAAATTTATAACTCCAAACAAAACCCAATCTAGCAACCTAATCTATATCAGGTCCGTCTTCATCTCCGCGTATTTCCTTCCTCCCTTCATCCCGTCAAATATCCCTATCCTGTTCCTGCCCTTTCCTCGTTTGCCTAACATTCTCCCCTCTATTACATTCTTCAACATACCACTACCGCTCAATACGCTTTTCATCCATTTTTCCTGCCTCCATAGGATTTCTCTCAACAAACCCCTCTCCTCACCCACCATCTCCAGTACTTCCTCATTAGTTTTCTTTCTGTTCATTTCACCTTCTCCATTCTTCTCCACACCCACATTTCAAAAGCCTCCAATCTACGTCTATCCTCCTGCTTCAGCGACCACGTTTCCGCGCCGTACATAGCCAAGTTCCATATCAGAAATTTTACGAGTCTTGTCTTAACGTCCCAGTCAACAACTCCCTCCTCCTTGAGAAAGCCTAATTGCCTAGCGCAATTCTTCTCCTTACGTCCCTACCACTTTGACCGTGTTGGTCCAAAACACTTCCGAGCTATGTAAACTGTTCTACATGCCCTATTTTTTCCTCGCCTATTTTAATATTTAGCTTAGCCTTTTTCTTTCCGGAATATCGCATAACCTTTGCTTTACTAATATTGATTCTCATCCCATATTTATCGCACTGAACCTCCAATTCACTAAGCACTGCTTGCAACCATTTGGCTGACTGAGATACTAATGCTTGGCCATCAGCAAACCTAACCGATTTTACGAATTCCCCTCCGACTTTCATTCCTACCTCAAGCTCTTCCCATGCCTCCTTTATCATTTTCTCCCTATATACGTCGAACAGCACCGGTAGAAATTGGCAAACCTGCCTTACACCTCTTCCTAACACTGCCCATCCGGACTCTCCGTTCCCCACTCACACCTGAACAGTCTGACACATGTACAGGTTGCGGATCAGTCTCCTGTCCCTCCAATCCATTACTATTTTCTGCAATACGCGTATTAATTTTTCCCAATTCACTCTATCAAACGCTTTTCCGAAATCTACGAAACAGGCAAATACGTCCTGATTGTATTCTATTATCCTCTCGATTAGTGATCTCATTACTGCAATGCCATCACGCGTACCTCTTCCTTTCCTAAACCCAAACTGATCATCCCCTAAGTAATCATTTGCCTTACTCTCTATCCTTTTGTTGATGATCCGGAGAATACTTTAGCTGCGTGGGATATCAAACTTATTATTCTGTAATCCTCACATGATGTAGCCTTTACCTTTTTCGGAACAGGAACTAACACCGATCTCACAAAATCTTCCGGCCAGATTCCGTCCTCATAAATACTACGAATCAGCCCATATAGGGCCTTCTTTTCCCGCATTTTCCTAAACATTTCAACAGTTCTACAGGAATGTTGTCCACCCCCACGGCCTTATTTGCTTTCATTTCCTTTAATGCCCTTTCTATTTCATCGTCGAGTATGCCTGGACCTAAGCTATCTTCTTCTACGTCATGTTCCTTTTCTATGTCTAACCTTGTTTCCTAAACCTAAACCTAAATTCTTTATGATACAGTGTTTCTATATACTCCTGCCATCTCTCTTGGATTTTTCCTGGTTCAACTATTATCTTACCCCGCTTATCTTTAACTGTTAGCACAGATCTTGCCTTCTTACTTCCCGATAATAACTTAACCTTGCTGTATAGAGCACCAATTTCACCCTTCTTTTGTAAACTTTCCATATCCTCGCATTGCTTTTTCCACCATTCTTCTTTCGCTTTATTTGTGACCCTTCTCAATTTATTGTGTAACTCTTTGTACCTTATTTTTCGTAATTCTGCGCTTACATTCTTCCTACTTCTTCTCCCATCTATTTCTGCAATCATCTCATCCGTTACCAATGGTTTCCTTATCCTTCTCTCGTTAACGGTTCCTATAGTGTCTTTTGCGACTTCCGATATCCCTTGCTTGATACTTCCCATATTTCTTCGATAGTACTCAGTTCTTTACCGTCATCTATCATTTTCTCTACAACCTGCTGATACTCCTTCCTCGTTAATCCATTTAATGCTTCTACACTCAATATCCTAACCCACCGCCTTTGCCTTATCTTCTTGAAGCGGACGTTACATTTCATAATAACTTAATTGTGGTCAGAGTCCGCATCCGTTGCTGGGAAACTGCGAATTTATCACACTGTTCCTAAACCTGTACCTAACCATAATATAATCTAACTGATACCTTTCTGAGTCCCCTGGCATTTTTCATGTATACCTACGTCTTTTGTGGTGTCTAAACCATGTGGTAGTGATGACTAACCCCTGTCTCCTGCAGAATTCAATTGCTTTCTCCCCGCGTTCATTCCTCGTGTCTACCCCATAGTCCCCCACCTCACCACCATCTCTTCCTTCGCCTACTGTCGCATTCCAATCCCCAATCACTATCAAATGTTTCCCTGCAGGAACACTCGCGATGATATCCTCTAACTCATCATACATCCTATCGACTTCTTCCTCCTTGTGGTTGCTCGGTGGCATGTATACCTGAACAATGACCAAGTTCGTCGGCTCTGCTTTAATCTCTACGAGTAAAATTCTATCTGTCGCTTGCTCTATGTTGACTACGCTTCTTCCTACCCTTATATTTTAAATTACGGCAACCCTTTGTTGGCTCTCGTCCCTGCCGCTGTATATTATCCTATAATTCACTCCAGTGATCCCCGCTATCTTTCAATATCACCTCGCAAAGACCTAAATCATCTATATTACCTGTTTCCATCTCTTGCTTAATATTCTCTAATTTGCCTGTCCTCAATATTGCTTTTTGCAGAAAGTCCTGACGTTCCATATTCCTATTGTAACTACTTTCGTTTTCTTCTGCGTGTCCTGTCTCGTTGCTGTTATTTCTCCCCGGCAAGGGTTTCGTGGGATGTCGACCGCGGAAGCCTTGCCTCCCCCGCTGCCGGGCACGACACAAGGCCACTTGGGCCGAGTCCCGCAGTTGCCAGGACTCAATTTCTATTATGTGTCCATCATTTTTCATGGGAGTAATAATTGAGGTAGTTTCCCGTTGCCTTCCTCAATAGTGTTTTTAACGTGACACCATCACTTAATGGCCGCCCCACTGGGGTCAGGCGCCTTTGCAGCCGCCTCACTGAGGAACAGACGCTGCGTGAACTACCTTTCGTCTGGGTCCTAACCTTCGACTTATCTGGCATGGGTGACCTTACCAGGAGCAATTATTATTACTCCCGCCGGCACAGCTCTAGAGATCATTGGAACACACAAGCCCTTCCACCACGACAAGTTTGTAGTCCATGGGAGGGCAGTGTATATGTATACAAGTACTAACACTTGTATAAATAAATATTTTATGTATAAATGTATATATTTGAAACACAAATGATTGAATTTCCATAGCCTTATGCCATCTCAAATTTACATCAACTTATACCACTCTCACCAACAACCTGATACCAGTTTTCCAAACGGAAACTCGGTCTTTTCTCTTCCAATTTGGACCCAAAGAAGGTCTCACCTCCCAAGACATATACCTATTCTCACCCTCGAACCCCAGAACCCCCCAGTTTTTTCTCCTCCCAAAAATACACAGACCTAACATCCCCTGTCACCCTATACTTTCCAGCTTTAACTCTTCCGCAGAAAGAATATCCGCATTCCTTGACCACCACCTACAACCTATCGTACTCTACTTGGCGTTCTTCACGAAAGACACGTATCACCTCCTCCACCGTTAAAATTGTCTCCATTCCCTCCTGCCTACTTATGGCCGCTATCGTCTTTACACCCTTCCACACCTCCATTCCCCATGCAGAAGGCTCATCCTCTCTCTGACATTAACTCTCTCTATGACCCCCACCCTAACACCCTTCGACCGAATTTCTTCTCAATCTAACCAATTTCTTCCTCACGAAAAATGCATTGTCGTTCCAAAACTGTTTTTACCCCCTAGCCAAAGGCACAGCAATGTGGACGAGAATGGCGCCATCGTACGCAAATCTCTTCACCTTGTAGAGACTTTCCTTTCCCAGCAACCATTCCAATCTCTTCTCTGAGCCTCTTTCTTTAAATTATGGATGAATATATGAAGAAAGTTCAGTTTTGCTGATAGTGATGCAGAGCGAGGGGAATAGTGTTTTGACGCGGAGTAAAAATATTTCGTATACTATTTGTAAGAATAACGCATTCACTTGTAGTTGCTCCCGAATAGCCTTGTTTTGGATGATCTCAAGGTGACGTCAGAGCGCTTTCCGAATGACAAACACAGGAAATCGTACAGAAACTGCGGGAGAATGATCGACCTGTAATGTCGCATCCTGTGGGCGTGACCCAGAGGATGAATATAGTAGAAGAAAGTTACCTTATGACCTTATGACGGCAAAAGTCGAAGTGAGGAAGGAAAGTGGCTGGTTGTCTAAAATGACACTAAGAAATCGGCACGAAGAAGCTCTCGGTGTAATGTGTTGTTGGAAGAAAAGAGGAACGTGTTTGAAATGATCCTGATGCAGGAAGGCATTTGTGTCCATCCCTCGATATTCCCTTCAGGAAACTACGAGCCCTTTGCGCTCATAGAGATGGGAAGATGCAGTTTGAATTGGCAATACTATTCCGCGGGACGGCAACCCGATAAAACGCTGTAACCAGTGGAGTGGGTCAATGGAAACATGCACGTTTCGGATACTTGACGAAAAAACGATACTTGACGATAAATACGTAAGGAGAAAATGTGGACTAAGGTCTCTCGCGGGGAAAGATATTTGGAGGATAAGGTTTTGAAAGCGCGCTGGAATGGTAACTCGAGATTGCGGTGGAAGGATAGTGGTTTCCAGGGAGCGCAGAACGAGCAGGCGCCGGGGAGGATTCCGTGGAGGAAACGAGAAAATAACTGGAACGCTGGAAGATTATCAGTCCCTCCACTCTTTCAAATATCTTCCACTCGTGAAGAAAAGGGCCCTCTCTCATTATTTCTCCTCGGTCCTTCCGTCCCCCCCCTTTCCCCATTATATATGGGAACCGCGTCATCCTATGCGCAGGTGGCGCGCTCTAAAGGGACGCTGTAGAAAATCCGGAAACAAACAAGCATCGTGAGTGCGCCATACTAATTAAGCGTGGAGCAAAAACTCTCTCTCCGGCGGCGGGGGAAGGAATAATGGCGGGCGGGGTGGAAAAAATGTTGAAGATCTCTTGAAGAGAAAAGATCTAGGCAGTGGGGAAGTTGGCTACACAAATCAAACGTGAGCGAACTTCATGTAGAGGTGAAATGAAAACTTGTTTTACGTTAACCTGTTAATTAAAATCTGAAAATAATTTCTCCAGTTTTTTACTGGAGATTAACAACAAGATTTTCTTCAAAGTAATACTTTTTATATTTCGAAGAAAAAGCTGCGGATATGTGTATCACCCATGCGATCGTGTGATCGCTGACTCGCTTGGTTGGATCATTGTACCTATATGTATATAAATAAATACATTTTCACTTAAATGGATACAGATAAAAGGAAAGGGATAGGAACACGTGTAAAAGACGAAAGCAGAAGAGGTGGGGATGGCGGAATCGAGCAGATCACAAGCGTAAAAATATTTCCTTGACTGGGACTTGAACACCGGATCTTTCGACTTGCCGGGCCGATGCCTAACCACTTGAGCAATGATTCAATTAATTTTTATTCGGTCCAGTTCGTACGTTACACAGCAAGTGTTTTCATTGTACATAATATCAGCTTACAGATTTTGGTTACAGCATATTTTTTCCCATATAAATATATGTATAAATATATTCATACACATATGTACACATAAACATAAAAAACATACATACATATAGAGACATACATTCATATATCTGCATGTACAATTGTGACCATAAGCAATCATGTCGTGGGAAATAATGAGGCTGGGCTCACATGATATACATGATATGGGGTGAGGGTTATCGATTAGTTTGAAACACATTCTGTGAAGTAACTCTTCACCAACTGGCGAAGTGTGTCCGGCACCGGGGACAGCCACATCCGTTCCACCAATGCTTGCATACCTTTTGCGGAACTTTTTTTCGCTGTTCTTAATTGCATGAACTCCACGATTAAAGTCGTCATAATTAGAGTTTTGAAACTCGGAAAGAGCCGAAAGTTCAGGGTGATCAGATTTATGTCTGTAATGGCACCACCACCGAACACGTCCCAGGTTTTATATATCTCTTTCAGGGCTTCTCATTCTCTGAGTTTTTTGCCGCAGCCAAGAATCAGATGCGGGACGTTGTCTATTCGACCGCATGACGGACAAAGGGGCGAATCAGCCAACCGTAGGCGGTGCCTCACTTCCCTCGTCATGTTCGCGATTATGTTGAATATTTGACTACGTGCCTCATCGTTCCCCATATCCTGCCTTAATATCTTCCCATCTGGTGCTTGCATCCTCTGCCACACACATTTTCGGTGAAAGGCGGGGTATTTATGTCCGTGTCGAAGTGTGTGTCTCTCGTACTTTGATTGAAATGTTGACGACTATTACTACACTCGCCATTTTTATGTACATACAATATTCAATAAAAGAAAAGAATGTGCATCTCAAATTTAATAATGTACCTTTTAGATTCAAAAGGTTTTCATTTAATTGCGAAAGGCACTGTTTCACGTTTCCCTGTGCCAACAGAAATTGATTGCAAGCAAAAACCTTTTAGAGGTCGGAACCTCTACGGGCTGGTGCGAGCTTCAAATCCCGTTGCTATCGGCGATTGCATCATGGACATAACCACCACATTCCCACTACTGCCTGGGCCTGTCACCGCCTGACATTCGCCCAAGGGGTGGCTATGCTCCATGTGCTCCCGCTACGTTGAATTCAAACAAGAGTGAGCGACTAATAAAGAAAAGAATATATATTCACCAGAAAAAGCAAGAGTCTGAAAACGGGTAAAAAACATGGGCGAAAATTGAAACAAAAATTATACTTCAAATAGCGACAAGCGAGTCGAGTGCTATTTTTCTTTATCAGCATATGAATCTTAATAGGAATATTTATTTTGAAATTTCCTGGCTGAAACAGCTGCAGCGTCATCCCTTGGCCAAAGAATCGAGGCACTTGGATAATTTGGAAATCCGCGCATTTGGGCGATCATCACGTCTTCCTGGATGTGTTAATGGCCCGAGTATCGCGGACCCGGCAAGTCGCGGCTGGTTATTGGTTCCAGCCCCGGTCAGTGTCCTCCGTCGATGATTCTCTCTCTCAAGTGACACTTGACCGTTGTAGCAAGAATAGCACACAGGATTCAGGTTGTGTGGCTGTGTGTGGTCCCTGGCGTGGGTTAATTTCCCGTAAACCACCACAGAGGGTATTCTTGGTCGAGAGCTTGTTGTTGGTCCCTTACGTGGTTCCCGCGAATACCAACACAACAATTTGGTCTGACGAGAGTTGCGACTGTTTTTTACGGCCATTGGAGTTTTTCCCCCTTATAATTTTAACTTGACCGTTGATTCGTAATCTTCATCACTCTCCTGTTGCACGCGCGCAAATTCCATCACCGAAAATCTTCAATTCCCTTCTGCTGACGACTTCCAGAAATCGCACACGAGAGGAATTTTGGATGACAACATGTGCATCCATCACCACAACGGTCATCAGCGGTTGCATTGTTCCGGGCATTCCTTGCCTTTTAACGTTTGCCGTCAACTCTTCCTCTCTCTGATCACGCGTCCCCTCGCGACGACTGCTTTCATCGCGGTTTCTAAACTGTCTTTGCCCGAGGTCATCCCCTCATCTTCTTTCCAGGGATTTAAATTAAAAATGTAACATTTAGACTCCTCTGCCATCTCCCACTAACATCTTTGAACCTCTCCCACTTTTCCAATCCATTATCACCACTCTCTCATTCTGGACCTCTTTCCCTCAACGCATCCAATCTTCTCTCTCTCTTTCTGGGCCTGCCGCCATGGATACCTAGACGCACATCCCACTCGAACATTTTGGGGAAAAAGTTGACCAACTAGTATCTTCGAGAAGAAAACCCAGCGTGGGAAACATGGGCACAGGAATCCAGGAGACGGGGGCGGTGCGAGGTGGGTCTGCCGCCCCGTGCTGGGGCAAGGGCCGGTCGATCCCTTCCCCAGGAGAGGGGCCACGATGTCCTCCCCTGATTCCTGAACGACGGCCACCCCTCATTAGCAAAGTCGACTCAAAAGAGGCGATTTGCCATCTGGGCAGGGGGGGGCGGGGGAGCGACAGGTAGGGGAGGGGAAAAACCAGATAATCGGAGGGGTTGCTCAGTTTTCGTTCCGACTGCTTCAAAAGGTTTCCTGGTGATTATCGTGAAAGGAAGGTAAGCACGCGGGAGGGAGAGATGCAGAAAAGGGGATTTAAAGAGCGCGTTTAGGCGTGCGTATCCTGGGGAGAGCCACCCCTGGTCGAGGGTGGCGCTATAAAGTAGGGGATCAAACATGTGTGCTTCAGCCGCCGGCTTCCCCCGCATGGGCGGCCCACCGGCAACAAAGCACCGTGGGTCGCAGCAAAGGGAGAAGGAGATCACAACAATGGATGCCTAGATGCGGGGCGTACTTGGGATTACGGGGGGAGGGGGTGTGTGTCGCAGGGGCCGTCAAAGGGCTTGGAAAGGGAGAGGGGCGAGCAGGTACGCGCTGGCCATTAGCACAGAGGGTCGCGGGATGCATGCGGGGGTGGCGCGCGCAGATAAATTGATTACGGGAGGGTGGGGGTGGATTCGGAGATGGCCGGTTTGAGATAGGGGCGCCCCCCTTCCCCCCGGGGGTGGATACGCCTGCTCTCACTCTAATGAACCTCAGGTACGGCGGTCCCGATCGCGGCTGCGACCCCCCCCCCCCCCCCAGGCCCTCTGTTGTTCATAAGCCCCCTCTAAATCCTCGGACGATAAACGGCCGCGGGGGTCATCACTGCTCAGGGAAGCAGAGCCCCCACGCCATCCACCCCCACCCCCCGATTCGTACTTTGGAGATGGGCCGGATTCTGGGCGACTCCGGTCGAGATGCTATGCCCGTATAGCGTGGCCGGGATGCGCTACCTCACTCAATTAGGGCTAATGGGGAGACGGGCCCTTTGGCGGTGGGCGGAGCCATCTTGGAGGACGAGGGGGTGGTTGTAAGGCAGAGAAATCAAATCGGGAACTTGGCATTCACATAACATTTGAACTCATTCGTCATCGCTAAAAGTTACAATAGTATGCTCACCTGATATCACGGGTAAATCAACAAAACTTGCGCTTTTTCTTAATGATATTCTTACTTCGGGAGAGGACAATGTTCCGATGGAAGCGAATTTTCTAGATTTTAAGAAAGTCTTCGACAAAGTACCTCATAGATAACTACTCACAAAGGTAGACGCATATGGCATAAATAAAAATATCATCGGTCGGGTGACTTGAATGGTCGGGTACGAAGAGTAGTGAAAGATGGAGTTAGCGTAAATGCAGTAGACGTTACTTCAGGCATTCCCCAGGGAAGTGTTATCGGACCTCTTTTATTCCTACTTTACGTTAACGACATTGACTCCGTAGTCACTAGTAAAATACGTTCAATTGCCGACGATGCAGTGGTTTACCGCAATATCCGTAATCCTGAAGACACAGTAACTTTGCCATATGATCTCAATAATATACGCCGCAGGTGCGACACTGGTCACTTAGAATTATTAAACTTAAAAAAGTACGAGGTGATGCATTTTTGAAAAAAGAGCAATTCCCTCCAGAACGCCTACTGCATTGGGAACACACAAATGGAAGGTTTAGACTCAATCAAATGCCTAGGCGTTATTACCCTCACTCACGACCTCTCCTGGGTCGAACATATACTAGGGGGAATATGTGGACAAGCTAACGAAAAATTAGGATTTATTAGAAGATTACTGGGTAAAAGTGATGAAAAGGTCCAAGAGAAATATTATCTTTTGCTGGTTAGGCCTCTTGTTTAGAATATGCTCGTTTGTGAAAATTAACAAAGAAAAGCGTAAAATATACCTATTCAACAAGGCGAATTTTAACGGACTACGAGAATATTAAAAAAAATAATTGCCAGAATACAAGACAAAAACAATGACAAACGATACAGAGAACACCTGGAAATATTTTAAAAATATTTTACCTGAAGGAATGAAGACGTACATCCCATCAAAAATCAAATGCGATAGTAAGGAACGTGGATGGTACAACGGGAAAGTCAAATCGGCACGAAGAAGGCTACAGTCAAAATTTTAAAAAGAGTTTAAAAAGTGACAATATTGTTTATGTGAATACATCAAAACAGAATCTTAAAGAATGTCGTAGTAAAACAATAGGCATCATGCGCACCGCTCTACGCTCTTTTTTTATCAAAAATACTAAGCGAATACTTTGAGGAAAATCCAAAGTCATTCTGGTCCTATGTTAGGGAAATACAGGGTAAAAGTCCAACTGTAAATTCTTTAAATATGGAGAAATTATTACAGGCAGCGTGAAAAAGGCTAACATTTTAAACACGTTTTACCAGAGCGTCTACAATAAATACACAAACGCACCAAACGATCCTCCATACCCACCCTGGGACCACATGAGCGATATAACACTGACCAAGAAGTGAATAGAACATCTGCTACGTAGCTAGAAAGCTTCAAAGCAAACAAAGCACCTGATCCGGAAGAAATAACTGCTAGAATATTAAAGGAATTAGCCGAAGACATTGCTCCGTTTTTAGAAATTGTTTTCCTAAAATCGATAGAAGATGGCTCAGTACCTCGCGACTGGAAACTAGCCGATATAACTCCCAAAGGCGGGGATAGGGATAAACCAACATATTACCAACCTATTTCTTTGACATCGATATCTTGAAAAATATCAGAACATATTATTGTCAGTAACATAATGAGGTTTCTTGATATTAGGAAAATACTAAGCCACAACCAGCATGGATTTAGGAAGAGAAGATCTTGTGAAACACAATTAGGTCTTTTTTTTAAGATATACTTAGATCGGGAGAAAACAACACATAAGTTGACGCAGTATTCCTAGATTTAAAAAAATCCTTCGATAAAGTCCCACATAATAAATCATTACACAAACTTAAATTCTATGCAATCAGTGAGAATATTATTAATTGGATTAGAGACTTCTTGTCAAATCGCAAAAAAATAGTAGTCATCGATGGGTTGTGCTCAACCGATAGAGATGTAATTTCAGGCGTTCCCCAGGGAAGTGTAAACTTCTGTTCTTAACATACATTTATGACTTAAGCGCACACGTCAGTAGCAATCTCAGGTTATTTGCTGACGATATGGTGGTATACAGGGAAATAAGGATCCAACTAGATCGCGAGCTATTCTCTAGAGACTTAGATACAATCTCGGATTGGTGAAAGAAATGAGAATTAATGCTTAAAAAAGAAAAATGTGCAGTTTTGAAATTTTGGAACAAAGAAAGTGGCGAATAGGACATAAACTACGAAATAGAGGGTTCAGTACTAACTGCGGCCGATCAAGTCAAATATTTGAGGGTGGTTCTGACAGCACATCTTTAGCCGGGGGAGCACGTATCAGGACAATATGCGGATCAGCTTTAAAGAAACTGGGCTTCATTAAACTGGTGGTGGGGGAATGTCACGAGAAAGTTAAAGAGAGGTGTTATTTTGGTCTAGTTAGACCTCATTTGGAAAATGCCTTAAGTATTTGGGATCCTTGGGAGAAATGTTGGCAAAAAGAATAAGATAAAGTCCAGAGATAATCCGCCAGATTCGTGAAAAATTGTTACAATAAGAACACAAGTGTGACATGTCTCTTAGGGGATTTAGGCTGGGAGCCAATTGAGATACGAAGAGAACAATCGAGACTTTGAATTTTAGAAAGGTTCAGATCAAACGAGTTTAAGGATGGCCCTGAAGGAAGTATTATGACCCGACATTGTTCTACATCTACATATCTACATAAGTACCCTGCGAGCCACCAAAAAGGTGTGTGGCAGGGGGTGTAGCACCATGAGGGAAGGGTAAGGGTTGAGGGGGTTGGGAGTTAGGTGAGGAAAGGTGGGGGGAACCTGTAGGGAAAAAATATATATATATATATATATACACACATACATATATATACATGCATACATACACACATGTATACACATCCTCGCGAAGTCCCTAACCTGTACGTTAATACTTATTGTAATGAACTAAGTCCTGGGGAATTTCGACTACGAGCATTCTGGTCCCTTATCGTTCTTGGAAAAAATGACATTTTAAACCTGTCAGTCTTGCAGTCTATCTCTCTAGTCTTATATTCGTGATCCCTTCGACCGTAATACGTTGGAGTTCGTATTATATCCTTGATGTCATCGGAAAAGGGCCCATCTTTAAATGTTTTTAATAAGTTTAATCTATATTGGAAACGCCGCTGTGTAAGAGAATCCCAACCTAAATTGTCTAGCAAAGTGGATACGCTGCTGAGTTGGTCATAACAATGTTTAACAAATCTAGCCCCCCTCCGCTGAACTCGATCTAATTCCGAAACCAAATTTATGTTATGAGGATCCCATATACTGGCAGCATACTCTAGGTGGGGCCTGACCAAGGCAAGGAAACATCGTTCTTTCACCTTTTCGTCGCATTTACCTAGCACACTTTTCACAAATCCCAATTTTTTATTAGCACGACCGCATATTTCTCGTATGTGTTTTCCCCAGGACAGATCGTGAGTAATTGTTACACCCAAGTATTTAAAGGAATCTACCCTCTCGATATTGGTTTGTTTCACTTTGTAACTATAAGGGAGGGAATTACTCTTTTCCCAAAAATGTATTACTAATTGCTATGTATCGCACCAATTTTTAATTGCATCTAGGTCGTTGGCTAACACAACTCTGTCTTCGTGACTTCGGATGTCCCCATAAATTACTGCATCATCGGCGAAAAGACGGAGCTTGCTATTAACTACGGTACTGAGGTCATTCATGTAAATAAGGAAAAGGAGGGGACCTATGACACTTCCTTGTGGTACACCCGACGTGACCTTGACAGTATCGGATGATGCACCGTCCAGGACGACTGTTTGGACACGATCACTTAAAAATTGTTTAATCCAGTTAATAATACTTTCGTGTATTCCATAGGTTTCCAATTTCGCCAGTAATTTGCAATGAGGGACTTTATCGAAAGCTTTCTTAAAATCTAGGAATATCGCATCAACTGGAATATTACTTTCACCGGAGTTTAATACATCATGTACAAAAAGTGCGAGTTGAGTTTCGCAGGATCTACCCTTACGGAAGCCATGTTGGTTATTAATTAATAAATCTTGGCTATCGAGGTGCCTCATCATGGAACTAACAATGATGTGTTCAAGAATCTTACAGGAAATGGAAGTCAGCGATATTGGCCTATAATTACTGGGGTCCTCCCTGTCTCCGTTTTTAAATATGGGTGTTACCGAAGCTACCTTCCAGCCGTTTGGCACGCTTTCTTCTGCTAATGATTTCCTAAATATTATATCTAGATATGGGGCAATTTCAGCCGACAGTTCTTTATACACGCGTGCCGGTATCTCATCAGGTCCCGGAGATTTGTTGGGGTCTATGTTTTTAAGGAGTAATTCTATTCCGCGGGTGGAAATATTGATTGCTTCCATTGAATGCTGAAATATTTTCGGAAGGTTCTCGGGTGTATTTTGTGAGGATATGTTGAAAACACTCTGGAAAAATGAGTTTAATATGTTGGCTTTATCTAAACTACTCGTTACTTTATCCCCCTTTTCGATATTCAATGAGTTTACGGTGGACTTGTTTCCCTGCACTTCCCTGACGTAGGACCAAAACATCTTTGGGTTATCGTTCAAATGTTCGCCCAATTTTTTCCTTTTGAATTCCGCTAGCGCCTTCCGGAAGGCCTTCTTGGCAGTGGACCTAGATGCTTTGTAGTTCTGTATGGTTTCGTTGATTTTATCAGGGGAGGAATCTTTAACTGCGTTTTTCATTCTGGCATGGCACACCCTTTGCCGCCTAAGAGATTTCCGTACTTCAGAGTTGTACCATCGGGGTTCCTTATTCTCTTTTATATATTTACTAGGTATGAACCTCTGTATTGCTGAACGTGTTATCCTAAGAAAATTATTCTAAGTATCCTCGACACTACTAGTTTTGCTTAATTCGTCAAATATAAAAAAAGAACTTTTTAATTCACATTTTAAGCCATCATAGTCCGCTTTATTGAACAAATACACCTTTCTCTTAGGTTTGTTGACTTTATCTACACTTAGAGAAAATTTAGCGTTTACAGCCCTGTGATCACTGATTCCGTCAACAACTTCTATATTTAAGACCTTTTCGGGTATATTTGTGGCTAACAGATCAAGAATGTTCTTTCCCCTTGTTGGTGAAGTGACTAATTGATGTAGGGAATTCGAGGTGAACGCGAATAAGAGGGACTCGCATAGATCCTTGTCTTTACCTCCATTTATAAAACTGTACGAATCCCAATCTATTGTGGGAATATTAAAATCACCTCCGATAATTAGGCTATGCTCACTGTTGTGGGATGAAAAGCTTTGTATCTGTTTTTCTAGGTCTGGTATTGAGTTAATGCTAACGTGAGGTGGTCTATAATACGCACAGATATATATTCTTTTCGATCTGGGTGTTTTCACTGAGCACCATACACTTTCTATACAGCTATCAGGAAATAACTCGGCTCTACTGACGTTAGAGTTCTTAACCGCAATAAACACTCCTCCTCGGGCTCTATTTTTTCTGTCGTTTCTATAAACTATGAAGGACTTGGGAAATATTTCGCAATCTGCGATGTCATCTGTTAACCAACTTTCAGTTCCTATAATGATATCCGACTCTGTGCTATGAATGAGATGGTGAAATTCCGGTATTTTATTTTTTAAACTTCGGCAGTTAACTACTACTACGGAAATTATATCCTCGTCTAAAACCTTCTCTGCGGTCTGCTTTCTGGGGATGTTATTTAATCTCTTTGATGTCTTAGTATGCGATCGGCCTAAATTCTGATTAGTAATTTTATCTTTTGTCTCATTAGCAGTGCAAGTACTTGGAAGAATCTCTTCTGGCAACCTAGTATTGTTTCAGCAGATCAGACCACAAAGAGGAAATAAGGGAGATAGACTTCGGTGCAGAGAGATATAAATACTCGTTCTTTCCCAGAGCAATCAGAAATCATAACACTAAGAAACCGAAGTCATTTTAAAAACATTGCAATAACAAACGTGTTTGTATGCATATAAGTTAAAATGTTTTTCGCAAGAATATCGCACTCGCCTCTGTGGGTGTATATTGGCATAAATTTGTGAGCTTTGCATGTGGTTTTATTCTCTTTTACGGATGGTGACCTAACGCGGGCGGTGACCGCCGCATAGGCCACACGCCCTTGCGGCGGCTAGCGGGAAATTGTATAGATGCATGACTGGAATGCACTGAGCAATAAAAGAAAAGAGTATTTGGGGCGTGTGCTCCGCAGGGGCGGCAATTTTGAGAGAGCGGTTGAAGGGTGGAGTCATAGGCGAACATACTGCATAGGAAATGGTTTGACGAAGAAAGGACCAAAGGACCGAGTTTATATTCGTGGTTTCTGAATCAGAGGACCATGAAATCAAAGACCGGGAGAGAAAAATCGAAAGGACATGATGACAGGGTGAGAGGAAATCAGTGCAATGGGGAGACTATTCCTTGAAACTACTCAAAATCATGTTTCTCACCCACCAACGAAAGGTAATGGCGTGAATAGCTTGATTTACCCGAAAAAGTATCTGCGTTGATCACCTCCGAAGGAGTAACATTCCCTCCCTTAATATCCAGGTGACGATAAAATTATTCAACCCTTCAACGATTGATGAAAAGGTCGTAATTATGAGCCATGACGATATTAATGCCTCACTCAGTCAACCGCACGACGCAAACCAATTCTGCCTCTTCGCTAAACACCCACAAACAGTGCGTCGAGTGACTGAACCTTCGTTTTCAGCCGTGTGGGAGCTGAGCAGTCCATGCAAAGCCAGCTTAAAAAATTGCTGGAATACGAAAATAAGGAAAAAAACATATCGATACTAATTGATTAGCGCAAATTGATTACGAATAGTAATAACGGTACTCAAGGCATTAGAAGAAAATTACGTTCGAAGAAGAGACTTTACAATAAAAGAACGGGTCGATCTTAAGAATCTTGCAAACTATTGCAAGGAAAAGATAAACGATAACTTTATAATGAATCGTAGTTGGGTATGGCTCTGAAAGTTTGTAATTGAGGCAAGTTGGCAAAGTTGGTAGATTGGAGGATTCAGAATAATGGACAGCAAGTAGAGAAATAGAGAAAGGACCGGAGTGAAAGGGAAGGTTGCGTGAGAGAAAGTGGAAGGAAAGTGCGGGAAATACAAGCGCTTGAAGACATTGCTGAAGTGTCTGAAAAATAATGAAGACTGCGATGCACAGAATGAGCCCCGATGTATACACATTGGGGCTCATTCAGTGCATAAGCGATCCAGAGAGAGAAGAATGAAGAAGAGTCAACATGTAACAGCAAAGGAAGCGAAAGGCACGAGGGGATAAAAAATAATGAATTTTAGTGGTTGCATGCATGTAACCGATGTGTCGTGCGAACGTCTGAGTCTCATTTGGGTATGGTCCCACGATCCTTCAAACATGCCTTGATCTGCACCCAATAATGATGATAATAATCTAATGATGATGTTGACACGAAGAGCATTTGTATTTCATGATTCCGAAACTTCTGGGTGCTGGGGATAATGGAGAAAAGAAGGTGCAAGTAGAGGTCTGGAAAAATCGAAGAGAAGTTGGAGGAAAGATTTGGGGGGGTGGGGTGGGGGTGAGACTGCGCTGAGGGCGCTGTGAGCGAGGAGGAGGCAGGCGAAGACGGCGACTGCAAGGAAAAGCCCGCAGGGGGTTAGTAAGAAGTTAAGAGCTTCATGAGTAAAAACAGAATGGCATCAAAGGGGCTTTAAGGTAGAGCTTTGAGGACGCATACCGTTACGCACTGGTGCTTCCGGTGCCGTAAGAAATATAGTTCTCAACGTTACAATAGCAACGATCAAACCATTGAAATAAACACATTCACCAGAATTGCGTTTTTCTGCTATCGAACTCAGTGAATGACACCGTTTTGCATTTATGAATATATTTGACACAAAAGTCATTAATGAAACTTGGTCTAAATTAAAAAGAGGGAGTATCCAACTTACCCGCCGGTGAGACTGTTGGGCCACATAGGTGGGGCGCACCTGGGAGTCGAAGCGATGTGTCCAGAGGCAAAAGAAACAAAAGACATTCTCATTAGAAGGGCCGCACTTTCGGCCCTTTGGAACACTCATTGACACTTTAAAAAGGGATCTCATGTTAACTAGGAGTTGCATAATGATCACTCCCTATCTGAATTGAATGCTATTTCTACTCATTTCTTAATCAATCGAGGATTTATACCCTTCAGGATATTTTAGTCGGGTGAGCAGTCATTTGAAATGAACCTATTCACTTTTCCTTTTGACTCTTTTGAGATTGACCTGAGGCCTTGGCGTGACCCACCATTTCCAGTTTATGGGCGAGAGGACTTACTCAGCCCGGTTAGTTTTTAGCTTAAGATAAAAAATACGAAAAAAACATACAATTAAAATTCAGTGCAAACATGGATTTCAAAAACATTCATTTGGAAACATAAAATCTTACGAACGTGTAACACATGAGATTACAAGCAGTTTCGTGTCTATCAACCTAATATTTTAGATTGATAAGATATATCTAATTTATATGGATGCCGTTCCCCATATCAAATTCACTGGAACTGACACCTTGTTAACGGTAATAAAAATTATTATTCACACAGACACGATGAACATATTCGAAGAAACATTGATACTTATAGAAGCGCTTACTTGATAATTAAAATATGATAGTACTTTCATGGGTCACAGAGTGACACAGACACAGAGTGACGGGTAACATTCTTCGGCCATTTTGTTTCCAGTACAGGATAATAAACTGAACGACAAAAAAGTATTTCTCGTGGATTCGCACGCTTTGTGAATATATGCATAATTGAGGGTGTCATTTTTAAGTAACCCTGACCAAGAAATAATCGAGATATCTGGATAGAAATTATTCTGCTGATTAATTCATTCTTATGTACTTGATGCTGTGGATAACGGCTATCACTGTTGATTTTTTTGTTTCAGGAAGCCCTAGAGTGAAGTAAGTCGCAGTTTGTACAAGACATAGAGGCACGGAAATGTGATCAAGTTGCTTCATTTGAAAGGTTGCAGTGCCCAGCAAATGCACAGTGAAATGATGGCGGTTTAGGGAAATGATAGTCCATCATCATTATTCGATTGAGTTTTAAGGTGGGAATTGAATTTTCAAATTGGCTACATCTCCCTCGCAGGCGAAAATCCAAGAATTGGGAGATCAGAACTCACGGGCGACGCAGCCACCGTGAAGAAAGTGGAAGAAGACCTCATCCGATTAGACGGAAGAGCATCCATTTGCAACGGTTTGTGGCTTTGAAATTATACTGCCCCTCACCCCTAGTTCCCCTTCATCTCGCCCCGAGTGACTTTCTCCAATCCGCAAGACTAAAATAACTGCGTGGTCGAAGATTTGAGAACGCAAGTGACGTCATTCAAGAAGTAGAACAATGGTTTGCGACAAGGCCTGCTGAGATCTACAATGATGGCCTTCGAAAGATAAAAAAATGTTATGGAAATATGTATGACTCTGAATGGTGACCTTAAAGCGAAGTCTTAAGAATGAAGAACAGAAATTATGTTTCTATCTCTATTATTTTTTAGCAATCATCAAAAATTGACAATGCCTCCTCGTATTTCGAATGAATTTAAAAAACGATTGGAAACTTTCAAAACATCCCAGTCATACGAGGTGTGTTCCAAAAATAATGAAAATTTTATTTTCTTGGACAAAATAATTACTTATTCTTATAATTTGATTTTGCCACATTTATAGTAGTCCCCATTGGAGATTATGCACTCGTGTCAGCGCTTCTTCCAATCTCCGAAACACTTCTCAAAGCCGATCTTTGAGATAGCCTTTAGTTCTTTCAGCTATGCACTTTTAATGCCATCTACGGCTGTAAAATAACGGCCCTTCAAGGTTCTCTTAACTTTTGGAAAAAGGAAAAAGTCACACGGAGCCATATCTGGCGAATATGGAGGCTGGGGCATCGTTACAGTATTGTTTTTGACCAAAAATGCACGAACAAGCAATGAAGTGTGAGCTGGTGCATTATCGTGGTGGAAAAGTCATGAATTGTTTTTTCACAGATCCGGGCGTTTTTTTCGGGTTTCTTCACGCAAACGGCGTTGGAGGTAGTACTTCTTATTGACCGTTTGACCTGGCGGCAGGAATTCATGATGCACTATGCCATTAAAATCGAAAAACACAGTGAGCATAACCTTCGCGTTCGACCGCACTTGTCGAACCTTTTTCGGTCTTGGCGAGCCAGAATGCCTCCACTGGGATGATTGAGTCTTAGGTTCAACGTCATATCCAATAATCCATGTTTCGTCACCTGTCATAATACGTTTCAGTAATTCTGCATCGTCGTTTACTTCATTTAGTGATTCCTGAGCAACTTCCATTCGCCGCTGTTTTTGTTCCAAATTCAACAATTTTGGAACGAATATTGCTGCCACGCGTTTCATACACAAAATATTGGAAAAAAATGCCTTGACATGATCCAATTCATGTTCCAATATCATCAGCGACCTCCCTAATTGTGCGTAACAATTTCTTTCACCTTTTCCACGTTTTCATCGATTGTTGATATGTTGGGACGTTCAGGGCGTTCGCCATCTACAAGGTCCTCACGGCCTTCTTGGAAACGCTTATACCACTCGTAAACTCTTGATTTACTCATAGCAGCTTAGGAGAAAAATTATATCTTTGCTTTCTACAGAATAGACTTTATTCGTCGACTAGTTTCGTTTACACTGTAACATCATCAGGACTAGTGATGTTACAGTGTAAACGAAACTAGTCGACGAATAAAGTCTATTCTGTAGAAAGCAAAGATATAATTTTTCTCCTAAGTTAATAATGGAATTCTACAAAGTTAAGGCCTCAACCATTCAGTGCATACTCATAGCAGACTCACCATAGGCCTTTTTTAACATTTCACTCACTCTGTTACACTTTATTTCATTTTTTACGCAAAATTTTATACAAATTATTTGATCCATTTCTTTAAACAAACGAAAATCGCCGAGCTCATAAAACACGTCTAACCTTAGTGGCTGTCACAGACAAAGTCCACAATGAAAACAGATGAAAGTTTTACTATACTTCAGGGGTATGTATAGTATACATAATAAAAAACAGTTTGACAATCGGACTTTCCAAGCCCGCGAAATGAAAAAATTCTCGTTATGTTTTGAACACACCTCGTATGTTAACAAAACACTCCCTTTTGGACAAAAGTCGCTCCCGGTGACAACAACTTTCTTTCGGTTTTGATTGTCTCACCTTTAAGTTGTCCCATATTTTAATTGACTTCAGACGCTCTAGATGATCGTTTATAGCGCTCCCGGGAGCTTATTCGGTTGGGTATATCCTCTTCAATGGGAAAGACAAGAGCCGGGATTACCCAAACTACGTTGAATGTACGCCATAAAGGACTGCGGGACACTCAAAATTGCCCGGCTCCAATTTCCACGGCAGTAATCTTCTTAAACGTTTTTATCCAGGATTTCAGCATATTTGACCGTTAATCTGCTAACACAAGAAGGAGGGAAGGGGGCACCAATTACGGCAACCTGTAGCATTCGAGCCACGAGCGAGCGAGCGACGGCTCTCACCTTCTGACGAGAGAGTACAAGAATAAGAGGGAAATAAATGGGGCCCATCCTGAGGCTCTAGAAGACCACGAGCAGAGGGAATATGTAGGGAATAATTGCCGAGGGATGCCTGAGTGGAGAAGCAAGCAGTGGGGAATGCCGTTGGAAGGAGCGGTGAGAAATGGAACGATGAGAGAGGGAATAGGGAGTTTGGAATACCTGTAGGATTGGAGGGCTGCTTCAAAACAATCCCCAGAACGTGATGATGCTTATGAACAGACACCCTTGGTTGGTACTCTTCAAGAGTAGGAAAGTAGGCAGCCACTCGAAATTAAGGATATGACGATAGTTCTCCTAAGTTGGATCTCAGACATCGATTGTGCGACTAGCACTTCGCGGAGAGAGAGAGCACAGGCGCGAGAGACTGAAGAGGAGAGCTTCCCGCCCTGTCCTCAAGAGGCGACCAAAAATTTACGTGTAGCCATTGCGACCTAAATATATTTTGGACGAGGGTTGGCTGAAAAGTAATTCATGCTGCTTGTTGACCACAAACAAAAACAAATAGCAAGATGAAGCAAAAAGTACATTAAAGTACAATATCAAAGCAACAAAGTTTCAATATTATATTTTGCAACATAGCCACCGTTAAGGCTAACACATTTATCCCATCGTGTAACAAGTTTTACATTCCGTCACTGAAAAACTCTTCCGACTTTTCTTGAATCCAGGACTTGACAGCTGCCTTCACCTCATCGTCCGAGGTGTAATCATTACCCTTGAGGTTTCTCTTGAGTTGAGGAAACAAATAAAAATCGCAAGGCGCAAAATCAGGGGAATAAGGAGGGAATGGAATCGGTTCAAATTTCAGGTTTCGCAGAGCCTCTTCTTCAGTTGCGCGCGAGGTGTGTGGACGAACGTTGTAGTCTTGTTGCAATATTATTGGCACCAGGCTGCCCTTAACACGACAAACTGGACCAATATGATTTGCGATATGCTCTTCAGTGATTCGCCGGTCATTTTGGATGAAATCTTCGACGAGTTTGCGATTATTATCGTCTGTGGCAGTGATCGGACGTCTGCTGCGTGTTTCATCAACAACATTGCTTTTCCAGGCTCGCAACCACGAAAATTTACTACCTCTCGATTTACAATAGACCTGTCAACAGCATCGTCACCATGAACAGCCTTTAAACGACGATGAATCACAGCAGGAGTCACTTTTTAAGTCACGCTGTTTAAATCGCTTTGGCATACATGTAGCACTAGAACACGTCTCCATACTTCCGCTTCTCAAAATACACTGGATGATATAACGACCTCAAACCTGCGCATGCGTGTTGAGGGGGAATGGTACTCCCTTACGCTCCCAGGAGTGCTTCTGAAGGTCATTTTGTTTGTGGTCTACAAGCATGTGTGAATTAGTTTTCAGCCTGCCCTCGTACATTTTAGAATTCTAAGTTAGAACAAATAGTTAAATACTTTTGTTCAACAGAGATCGTCCTCCACTTTGCCTGGCAACACCTCGCCGTTGTGTTTCTGGGAGCGAGGGCGTTTGGTGGACCCATGCGATCTTTTTTTCTCCCGAACCCACATTCACGGCGGCGGCGATGAGTCACGGTCGTTTTCATTAAATTCGGAGCGCCTTCTCTTTGGGACTACGGGGGAGGGCATTGCACACGCTCTCATTTCCCTAGGTGGTGGACGCGGAGGGGGGCGGGGGCGAACGACTGTACCTCCGAATGAGTGGCCTCCCGCGGGGCTCGAAGCGCGTGAGGGTTCGGGGGACCCCCGCCCTCTGCATCGCGTACACACACACACTGATATGTGTACTACACTTTCACTGCATTATTACATTTGCATTCCTCTCTCGCCGCCAGATTTAATATTATCTTGAATCACTGAATATTAAAACGAGGAGTCAATAGCCATTTACTTTTTCATTAAATCTGGTTGCTCTGCCTTTTTAAAAAATAGTTTTTCGACGGTACCTAGCGGTCATTAATTTCCAATTATTGCGGGGACTTAGTATTTATTTTTTTTATTTCTACTCTACTCCGACCCACCTGCATGATACCTTAAAACTCCACCCTCTTCTTTCCCCAGCGCTGTCATGCCTTTCAATGATTCATCCCCCCACTTACTTCCACCCATTCCGGATGTCACCCAACAACGTCCTCTCCACGGGTCCAGAGATTCAAAACCTCGGCTACATACGAGCTCGTATGTACGGCTCGTATTGTTCGCTCCATTTTTGTCCACATCTCAAAAACCCCGATCTATACTCGCCCTCTTACCTTAAGACCAGGCCTCACACCTATACTATATACGAGTATACGAGGTTTGTACAAAATGTATCGCGGTTATAATTGTTATCTCACGTGAAGTGATTGAATTCAGACCGCCTGTTAAGTGCACATGACCTCAGTTCACATTGGCATTGGTACATGCCAATTTTATCTTTGATCTGTGAATTCGCATCGCCAAATATCACTGAATATTTGGCGATGCAAAAGATCTGCGCCAAACTCATCCACCCGAAGGTCTTTGGACGGACGACCAAGAGCAGAATCGAGTGTCTGCTTGCGAAGACCTTCTGCAACGGAATCGCGATGATTCCCCAAACCCCATGCAATTCCGAATTGGCACCAGCTGACTGTATCCTATTCCCAAAAGTGAAATCCACCATCCACCAAAGGACACATGGGACCCCAAGTGCCGTCAAAGAAGCTTGAACGCGTACCATGAAGGACCTTTCGCCTTACAGGGAGCCTTACAGTCGTGACAAAGCCGCTCTGGTGTGAAGACTATGTCGACACCGTTGAGGGATGCACTTTGAAAATTTTTGAGAGGCATTGTACGAGCAATATCTGAAATAAATCTATTTTTCCAAAAAATGTCCTGATAATTTATATACAAACAATATAAATGGAACTACGCTCCACATTAAAGTCTTTAATATTTATGGCTTTTTCTACAAACCCACTGTTAAATATCTTCTTCTTGCAAATGCCTCTTCCGCTGACGCAAATCTTCTTCAAGTGTCTCAACTGCACACTTTTGTCCATTTCCCTCTAATATAATTCTCGTATACTACATGCACTTCTCCACCCGCTCTACATAGTTTACTTCCACCTAATTTATTGTTTGATATGCTTTTCCTATAAATAGAGACTCTCATTACTTTGGTATTCTCATGGTTCATCCCGTATTTCTGGTATCTTTCTTGTAATGCACGCGGTAATAGCTACAATACTTTGGCTGCCTGATTCACGCTTGCCTGGCAATCTGAAAACCTAACTTAGCTAATTGTCCATCCGTCCCCTTTTATTTACAGGTCCAACCTTCCAGTTGTCACTTTTAATATTTCTTCGACATATTTTATTATAAGTATCGGCGAGGATGGCTTGAAATATGTGGTGCAAAGTTTATTTGTTAGCTTGAAGATGGACGGCGTAAAACGAACAACTGAGGATAATTTAAATATACAAGGAACGTAGCTACGGTCGTGAATCAATGTAAAAAAATACCGGGACCGTAAAATTGAATGGTACCAAATAATAATAAATAATAATAATAAATTTAAATAAATAAATAATAATAATGAAATTAATAATTAAAAAAACAAAATAAAATTAAATTAAAAAAACACCACACACCCACAGATTCAAAACAAATAATTAAAGAAATAAAATAATAATAATAAAATAAATAAAAAATAATAAAACAAACTTACAAACACTCGATCACTTGGGTGATTTACGAAATAACTTTCACTCTCGTGAATCACATTCACACACACACTCAGGGTTTGCAAGGATCCCTCCTATGTCAGTGACCCGTCAATCACACAAATAAATGAAAATTATTAAAGGATGTAAAGAAACAAATCAACTTACGTGAATACACAGTCACTCAATCACTCAGGTATGCTCGAAAACGTTGACCTTTGTGATTCACATATACTCACACGTTCAGGGTTTACCAGGATTCCTCCTAGGCCAGGGACCCACCCACCAATCACACAAAAATAACTAAACGGAAAATAAGGGACTTCGGTATAAACGCAGTCACTCAATCACACAGGTGTATCGGACCTTTGTGAAACGCACGCACTCACTCATTCAGGGTTTACAAGGATTCCCCCTATGGTAGAACTGCGTCAGTCACACAAACAAAATTAAAGAACTAAAATTGTGGGTAGGGAAGTGCCTGAGAAAACCTGACACCAGGTGTTTCGCCTGCCAAGCAGGCCTCTTCAGAGAAGAATGAGAATTCCGTTGGGGAGGTTGGAAAGAATGGCTCATTGGGAGGGAGAAAGGGGGGTTGGGAAAACCTCGTGATTGGACAAAAGAGAGGGAGAATAGATCGTCCAATGGGTATTGTGGGTTCAGTGGAGGTGGGGGAGGAATATTACAGCGAAGTATAACAGTGGCTAAGGAAGAGGGGAAGTTTTGGCGGCAGGTTTGATATTAGGAAGGGGGGGCGAAAGGGGGGGTTCGAAAAAGACAAAGAAACACTTAGTCATATCACACACCCTACCAAATTCGATCAGGGCATCAACCTACAAAGTCATTATCAGTTAATGACAACCCTGCCAACCGAAACTCCGGCCGTGTCAAATACAATGTATATAGAACAACTAAGTATTTCTTTTCCGATATGAATCGCTGTCACAAAGTGACGCCTCAAAAACATTCTATTCAGGGGGGAGGAAGAAGTTTGGAGGAGGTGGAGAAGGGGAAGAAAAGGTGAGTTAACTACGTTAGCACAGAGAAAATAGGCAAGATGCAATGAGGCCTTGGTCGCTATTCATGGTGTCTATACTGTTATGCATTCGTAATAGTCCAGCATGTAGTCTGGGGCATGTTTAAGTAGTTTTATGTCGTCAATTGTGAGGTTATGTCCTTCAGAGAACATATGTTGGGCAACGGAGGATTTGTGAAAGTTCCCTAGTCTGAAAAAAGCAGCATGCTCTTTGAAACGGGTGATGAGGTTTCTTCTGGTCTGTCCTACAAGAATTACTTTGGGGAGATGAGATTTTGTATATGCCAGATTTGTGAATGGGTCCTTTGGGATCTTTAGGGTTTCCAAGTAATTGTCTTAGTTTGTTATTGGATGAGAAAGAGGGTTTGCAATTGTGTTTCTTGAAAATGGTTTCTAACCCTTTGGTAGACTGTGGGTGGAAGGGAAGTTTAATGTATTTCTTTTCGTTGTGCTGGGATAGCGTGGTGCTGGATTTGATTAGACTTTTCTGTTTATGCCTCTTGAGAATTCTGTCGATTAGTTCTTCGGTGTAGCCGTTAGATGGCGGTCTGTTTTATGGAGTGGAGTTCTTTCTGAAAGTTTGTTTTATTCAACGGTACAGTAAGGAGACGGTGTATGGGAGAATGGAATGCTGCGTATTTGTGGGTGTGATGGTCAAAGAAGGACTGGTGGATGTAGTTATTAGTGCGTGTTAGTTTTCGGTAGAGATTAAATGATAGCTGATTATTTTTCCTAGTGAGAAGAAGGTCCAAAAAGGGGAGCGACTTGTGCTTCTCAACTTCGCATGTGAATTTAATGGATGGGTATTGTTCGTTAAGGTCTTTCAGGAAGTTGTCAACGGAGTAGGTACCTGTGTCAAAAACTGCAAAAATGTCGTCGACGTACCTGTACCAAGTGTTGAGGAAATATTTAAATTTGCTTCGGCACTGTTGCTCAAAGAATTCTGCATGTCCGGGTTTTCACCGCGTTGTTGTTTGAAGCCGACAACAGTTTCGCCGAAGTTTCATCCACCATTCAAGCCACCGCCGCGAAAATCTACGCAGCCATATGCTGTTGCTCAAAGTTTGACATAAATAAATTAGCTAGAAAGAGGAGAGAGGATTACCCATGGTAGTGCCAAAGTTTTGTTTGTAGTAGTAGTTGTTGAAGGTGAAGAAATTTTGCTTCATGATTAGGTTTGTATTCAATATTTGTATTTAAACAACGTATTCCTTTAAAGTTTCTTTCAAGTTTGGTTTAGATGAGAGCCAATCTTCAAGGAACTTTAATGTTTCGGGTATAGGAACACTAGGGAAGAGAGATTGTACGTCGAAAGAAACCAGTATTTCGGTGTCTTTCAAGTTGGTGTATTGAATTTTATTGATGAAGTCGGTAGTGTTCCTGATAATGGAGTGGTTTTGGAATTCGAGATTCGAAAACTCTTGGGTTAACCATTTTGATAAATGGTAGGGGAGGGAGTTAATAGCAGATACAATGGGTCGCATAGGGCATTCGTTCTTGTGGATTATTGGAAGGCCATACAGTCGGGGAAGGGTAGGGTTGGAAACGTGGAGTTTGAAGCGAAGAGATTTGTCGATCAGATGGGAGCAACCAGCTATCACTGCCTTTGTGTCCTGAATCATGCGGTTTAGAAGGTTTTTTGAGACTTTAGTGTAAGGACCATTTTCAATAAGTTGGGTCATTTTTTGATAGTAGGTATCCTTGTCCAGAATTACACAGCAGTTGCCTTTGTCTGATTTTAAGTAAAAGCAATTTTTAGATTTGAGAGACTTGATTATGGGGAAGAGTTGGTTGTGGCCATTGAAATGATATTGAGAATGGAAAATGTTTTTCTTTAATTTAGATTCGCAACTTTTCGGAATGTAATTCTTCGTGTCAGTGTTAAGGGACTTAATAGAGAACTCGATGGAAGCAATCAAGTCGTGGAGGGGAGGTTTTTTGGGGGCGACACTAAATGAATGTTATTACTAATGAATGTTACTTTTGGGGGCGACACTACTGAATGTTATTCACGAGAGTGAAAGTAATTTCGTAACTCACCCTAGTGATCGAGTGGTTGTAAGTTTGTTTTGTTATTTTTTAATTAAGTTATTATTATTATTTTATTTCTTTAATTATTTGTTTTGAATTTGTGTGTGTGTGGTGTTTTTAAATTTATTTTTTAAAATTATAAATTTCATTATTATTATTTATTTATTAAAATGTATTATTTTTTATTATTCCATTTATTTATTTATATTTATTATTATTATTCCATTTATTTATTTATATTTATTATTATTATTCCATTTATTTATTTTTATTTACTATTATTATTTTTTATTAACTGAGGATACTTGGAATCTATTCCTTGACATTACGTGCTCAGCAGTCCATTCCAAGAAATTTGTAAAAGATGCCATGGAACCTAAGATACTTCAACGCGGGTGTTGGGAAATCGCCAAGTTGTCAGAGGCTATGTAACGCCAAGATGACAAAAACAAAGGATGATATCTCTACCGCCGGACTGATACATATCATTCATAAGATATATGACATTTAGGGCAAATGCAAAAAAGGAATTTCGGAAGGCGTTAAGGGAGTTTAATGAGTAAAAACAAATGAAAAATTAAATTAAAATGGAAATCCGAAGTCATTTTAGTCTTATGCCGGAATGGTTCAGAGAAAGATGTTGATTCAATAAAAAACGGATGAAGGCGAAAGAGCAACCAGCAGTTTGAAGAAGGTCTACATATTAAATTTCTCCTTTCAAAACGATTCAACCAAATGACTCACCGACTGTTTCCGAAGGGTTAACAAATCAGTTCCGCCGCCTGAAGTTCAAAATTGAAATAAAACCAAATGGAACAGAACGTCGCGTTGAACAATGAACGCTCGGATACAAAGACTAATCATAGATGGAGTTGGCCCAAATGCAGTAGAAGTCACCTCGGGTGTTCCCCAGGGAAGTGCTATCGGGCCTCTTTTATTTCTACTTTACTTTAACGGCATTAAATCCGTAGTCACTAAGAAGATACAAACTCTTTTGATATGGCCATCAAACAATCTCACGAAGTGAATCCTTAAAGTGTTAAGTGGACTAATTGTATACGTTTATTTGCCGACGATTCATTGGTGTACCGTGATAACCGTGATCCTGAGGACCCAACAGCTTTAACGGATCACCTTAATATCGTTCAACGCTGGTGCTACACTTGGCAATCAAAATTAAGCCTAAAAAATTGCGAAGTGTTTAACTTTTGGAATGACAGCAATTCTCTCCATTAATCTTACTGCATTGGAAACACCGAAATGGAATGTGAAAACTCATTAAATACTTGGGCGTTACCCTCACTCACGACCTCTCCTGGGTGAAATACACACGAGGAATATGTGGACAAGCTAACAAAATTTTAGGATTTATTAGAAGAGTACCTTGTAAATGTGATGAAAAGTATAAAGAGAAATTTTATCTTTCACTGGTCAGGCCTCTTATTTAGAGTATGATGCAAGTATACTGGACCCTAATGAAGTGGAATTTATTGCCGAATTAGATCACGATCAGCACAGAGGAGCTAGATTCGTAAAACGTTGTTATGATACACTAGCGAGTCCAAAATATTAAAGATTTTAGCATTTTTTGAGGTCTAGATAAAGAGAAATATTATTTTTCCTCTCATCTTTTCATCGGTATCTTTTTTTATATTTGTAGGAAAATGCTAATGGAATATATTTGATAACGTAAAGTTTAACTATGTCAAAACGAAGTAGCTTAGCGTCCGAAGGTAGACTATCAATGAACCCTTAGTCCCCAAAGCCGCCACAATTTTTAGCTCTCACTAACACACGAAGCTAAGTAGATAGCCTTTAAACAATCTCCACATACATTGATTGCATGATAAACTGTCCTCCGGCCCTATAAAATACTCTCTATCTCTCACCTCTCTCCGTCCATTCGCATACTACCCTCCACCCCTTCCTCCGCTTCCCTTAATACTGATTACGATCAAGCTCCCACTCTTCTCGCCACTAATATCACATTTTCCATTGCACTCTTAATATACAGATCTCCCTTCCTAATCGACGACAGCCTTAACGTGGTGGAAGGGCTTGTGCGTTCCGATGAGCCTTAGAGCTGGGTTATAAGAGTTACAAGAATTACCCCTGGTAGGGTCTTCCATGCCAGATGGGTCGAAGGTTAAGAGGAAGACGAAAAGTAGTCCAAGCAGCGTCTGTTCCTCAAGTGAGGTGACTTAATACGGTATCAGTAAGATTATATTATGATTAGGCACAGGTTTAGAAACAGCGTGATGCATTCGCACAGCTTCCCGGGAGCGGATGCGGACTCTGACCACAATTTAGTTGTTATGAAATGTAGCGTCCGTTTAAAAAATATGAGGCAAGGGCGGCGGGTTAGGAAATGGAATGCAAAAGCTTTAAATGAATTGACGAGGGAGAGGTATCGGCAGGCTGTAGAGAAAAACATGGATGACGGTTAACAGCTGAGTACTATCAAAGAAAAATGAGATTGTATCAAGAAAGTGATATCGAAAGCCGCAAAAGACACTATACGAACCGTTAACGGGAAAAGGATAAGGAAACCTTGGGTAACGGATGAGATGATTGCAAAGATGGATGAGAGAATAAGATTGAAAAAATGTAAACACCGAATTAGGCAAAATGAAGTACAAAGAGTTATAAAATAAGTTGAGACGGGCGACAAATAAAGCAAAAGAAGAATGGTGGAAAACGCAATGCGAGGACATGGAAAGTTTACAGAGGAAGGGTGAAATTGGTGCTCTATACATCAAGGTTAAGTTATTATCGGGAAGTAAGATGGCAAGATCTGTGCTAACAGCTAAAGATAAGTGTGGTAAGATAACAGTTGAACCAAAAAAAATCCAAGACAGATGGAAGGAATACATAGAAACGCTGTATGGTAGAGAAATTAGGCCGACAAGGTTAGACACAGAAAAGGAACATGACGTAGAAGAAGATACCTTAGGTTCAGGCGTACTCGACGATGAAATAGAAAGGACATTTAAGGAGATGAAAGCAAATAAGGCCGTGAGGGTAGACAACATTCCGGTAGAACTGTTGAAATGTTTAGGAATATATGAAAGGAAGACTCTGTAAGGACTTATTCTTAGTATCTATGAGGAAGGAATCGGGCCGGAAGACTTTGTGAGATCAGTATTAGTTTCTATTCCGAAAAAGTTAAATACAAGGTCATGTGAGAACTACAGGACAATAATTTTGATATTTGTTTTTGTTTGATTTTGTTTGTTTAATGTTTGTTATTTGATGTGTTGTAGTTTTCGAAAAAGCGTTTGATAGAATGAATCGGGAAAAACTAATGCGTTTATTGCAAAAAATAGGAATGGATTGGAGGGACAGGAGACTAATCCGCAACCTGTACATTTCTCAGACAGCTCCAGTGCGAATGGGGAACGGAGATTCGGGATGGGCAGCATTAGGAAGAGGTGTACGCAAGGCAGGGTTGCCCATTATCACTGGTGTTATTCAACGTACGTGTATGTGGAGAAAATGATAAAGGAGGCATACGAAGAGCTGGAGGTAGGAATGAAAGTCGGAGGGGAATTCGTAAAATCGGTTAGGTTTACTGATGACCAAGCATTAGTTGCTCAGTCAGCCAAGGGGTTGCAAGCATTGCTGAGCGAGTTGGAGGTTCAGTGCGACATATATGGGATGAGAATAAATATTAATAAAACAAAGGTTATGCGATTTTCCAGAAATAAAAAAGTTAAACTAAATACTAAAATAGGAGGGGAAAAATAGAGCAGGTAGAGCAGTTTACGTATCTCAGAAGTGTTTTGGACCAACACGGTCAAAGCAGTACGGACGTAAGGAGAAGAATTGAGCTAGGCAAGGGGGCAGGGAGTTGATGGCGGGGACGATGTGTAGGGAGGTAGAAGAAGTAGTAGTAGAAGAGACTCGTAAAAACGTTGATACGGAGCGTAGCTATGTACGGCGCGAAACGTAGTCACTGTCGCAGGAGGATAGACGTTGATTGGAGGCTTTTGAAATGTGGGTGTGGAGAAGAATGGAGAAGGTGAAATGGACTGAAAGGAAAACAAATGAGAAAGTACTTGGTATTGTGAGGTAGGAGAGGGGTTTGTTGAGAGAAATCCTATGGAGGCAGGAAAATTGGATGAAGGGCGTATTGAGCGGTAGTGGGATGTTGAAGACGGTAATAGAGGGGAGAATATTAGGCAAACGAGGAAAAGGCAGGAACAGATATGGATGTAGGACGAGATGTAGGAAGGAATTACACAGAGATGAAGAGGGACCTGATGTAGAGTAGGTTGCTCGATTGTGTTTTGTTAGGAGTCGCAAGATATTTATTTGATAGTGTCCATTCAAAAACCTACCCTAACCGGTAGATTACCTTATAGTAAATATTTCCGATCTCCTGCATCCTATTTGCCCGCTTCCTTTGGTTTTCTCCCTTGACAACCATCTCTGTTCCCGCCAGCCATGCTTATAAATCTTTTGTATGTTCCAATTTTAGTTTCCTTTTTATTTTCCTCATTCTATTTCAATGATACATATCGCGAGTGCTTCGAAATCCCACACAGCCTTCTTGTCTCCACTGATTGAGTCTACCGAGTTTTTGGTCCCAAGGGCAACATACACGACGCGCCACTAAAGTTTTTTGTATTGAATTATTTGCGCCACCAAGGAGTCGTAGGGATTGTCAACAACGGATCATGGTTACCTTCAACTGCACCTATGATTCGTAAAATGCATTGTATGAAAATGCATTTTCCAGTGAACCAGTTGTGTCGATTCAATGGCAAGAGTTATATTTTTCCTCTTCATGAAAGTACCTTGACTTAAGTTTGTCCTCTCAATTCCTCGAAACTAGGCGGTTGAGGAGAGTGAAAAGAAGGGAAAATCCAGAGGAACTAATCGGTTATCTGTCTCCAAGGAGTCGTTTTCAGTAAATCTCAAAGTTTAACCCTGCAACTTTTTCTAACTTCTCATAAATTCCCTTCCTTCTGCGCCAATATCTTTCAGCACCTGCTTCCATTAATAATTTTAGAGCCGCTGAGTCACGTTGGAAGGCAAGTTAAAACTTCTTGCATTTGAGAGTAATTCTCACCGCCGAATACGAGCGACGCATACGACTATTTTCATTAGCTCGCCCAATTCTCAATCACAGGTGAAAACAACAGCACTAGTCGACTTCTAAAAAGTATGACTGTTCTGGAGTAGTACGTAAAATCTTTTACCATGAACATAATTCGCGCCATATCACCTAAAGTGACTGAAACATCTTTCCTTCAATTGTTTGATTTTTGGACCCTTCCATTATGCAAAATTAATTATTTCTACTACCTGGTTAGCGTACGTTTTTGATGAATCCTGGCGTTATCCACTACCGAACTTAATAGCCAAGATTAACATGACACAAAAATCCTAAAAACCCAAACTGCATATCCCAGATACTCATGATTTAGTCCTGAATGCTTTCCAAATCCCTTAATTTAATCCAAAATGCCTCTTCTACCTCTGTCTACGGCACGCAGCCAGCATCCCATTGCCCCTCCCCACAATCTGCTGCATCAACTTATCCTGCCTTTTGAGACACTTTCCCGCCGCCGTCTCTCTCCCCCTCTTGCCATTCCTAGGTCTCCTTCATTCATAGTTTTCCTTTCCCTCCAATTAGTTCACCCCCCACCCTAAACCCCTTCAACCCACGCCCATCCCCACGGAAGATATGGCCCATCCCCATGGCTGAGCAACCTGCCTCCACGGCCCATTTGCTCAGCCATTATCAACGACTCTAAACGAATGAAAGTTTTCATTAGTGATTTCTTGGGGTTTGTCTTGAAGCAGTCCATCATCAACAGCTTTTTTGTACAAGCTTCGCTTTTTATTAATTCTTCAAAAAACTATTTTATGTTCAATGTGATAGTAGGCTTTAAGTGGGATACCTCATATTATTACCTCGTTCCACCTCTCGCTTAATATTCTCTAATTTTCCTGTCCTCAACATTGTCCTGACGTTCCATGTTCCTATTCTAACTAATTTAATCTACTTCTTCTGCGTCTTCTGTCTTGCTGCTGTTATTTCTTCCCTGCAAGGATTTCGTGGGATGACGACCGCGGAAGCCTTGCCTCCCCCGCTGCCGGGCACGACACACGGCCCCTTGGGGCGAGTCCCGCAGTTGCCAAGACTCATATTCTCTATAGTGCCCATCATTACATTCTTAAAAATGATAATTGAGGTGGTTTCCCGTTGCCTTCCTGAATTGTGTTTTTAACGTGACACCTTCACTTAATGGCCGTCCCACTGGGGTCAGACGCCGTTGCAGCCGTCTCACTGAGGAACAGACGCTGCGTGGACTAACTTTCGTCTGGCTCCTAACCTTCGACTTATCTGACATATCTGGCATACCTTACCAGGAGCAATTGTTATTACTCCCGCCAGCACAGCTCTAGGGGTCATCGGAACACACAAGCCCTTACACCACGACAAGGTTGTAGTCCATTGGAGGGACCTTAACTATTATTATCATCTGAAATGATGTAAAATATCCAAAAATATTTAAAGAAATAAGTTTTTTCGTATTCCAACGAAAATAACATTAAATGAATCTATATTAACTAAAATATAAATTGATTAGTTAATTCGCTGATACATCAGAAAACCAACATAAATGAAACATCACTATGCACATCGTACGGTATACAAACGGGAACATTTATTTTTAAACAACTATTTAATTTCAATTTACCGAAATATTTTTCGAAAAATTCTGCATTGTTACTCCTCCTCCATCATCCTTGAAGACAGAGCCCCCAAAAAGTTGGTCCGCCATTTCCAATGCGGAAGTGCACCGTGTTGCCTCGCAACGCGTTATCGCCCACTGTTATCCCTCCAAGAAACAACGCGTAGGATAATGTCAAGACGGACGAAGCACTAAGGACATTAAGGCAAAGAGCTGATGATGAATTTTCATGAGGATGCAATTAGGACATTTTCACGTGACATTAAACAAGAAGGAGTGACGAAAGCATTCCGTTTGGCGTGAGGCATCGACGAATGGACCACCACGTGCTTACCATCGGATAGCCTGGTACAACAGAAGCAAGAAGACGACACACCTTTTCAATTACCCATTGGGCGAATACAAGTCGTATGACTCGGCCACAATCGTGATGATCATTCTGCAGGAAGATGCGTCGGTGGGCGAGAGATGGAGAGGTGGGGAAATCTAGAAGGGATTCTTTCTTGGCGTCTCTCGGAGCACTTTCCAGCCGTCACCCACGACAATCGAATATATACGCGAGAATTAAAGCCATAAGCTTCAGAGCCTGAAGGAGAGCTTTGCCTAGAGCATCCTTCTCCGCGCAATAAATTCCAGGGACTCCAGGCACCGATCTCGAGGGGGACGGTGACCCCCCTGTCGGGGTTGACGGGAAGTAATTACACGCCCCAATCCCTCACCCCTCGAGGAAAACCTCATCCTTCGAAGAGTGAGGACTCTGGCGGCCCACTTGCGTCGGCAATTGTTTCCGGCTGGTGGGACAGGTGCGCACGGGAGGGGCGGCCCCCGTTGAGGGATGAAGAGCGGTGCGGCCCACGCGCCTCGGCGACAAGTATGCCAGGTGGCGAAGGCTGTCCACTCCCGAGAGAGAAGGGAGGGATTAATAGCCCCCCCCAACTCCCAATCCCCAAACAATGGCTGCTCTTTTCCCAACTGCGTGCTTCTTTCCAATCGGCGGGGCACTCGAGGGCCGTTGTGCGAGGGAGGTAGGCAATGTAAAATCTCTCAGGCCAAAAGAAACTAAATAGTGCATTCACGAGAAATACCGCTGCAGTGGCGTACCGCATGGCGCAGTATAGCGGAGCAACAACTGTGAGAGAGAGAAATAGAATCGCCTAGAAGATTTGAGGACTCGAACCTGGATCCCTCGATTCGTCACAAGACAGGCTACCAAGGGATTCTTGTGTAATGAATTTACAAGGGTTTTTGTAAAGGAGCCAGCTGTTCGTACAAACCACCGTTCTAATGGTTTTAACTATTAACGAATATATTTAGGTATGGAAGCACACACAGACATACAAATATAAGGTGTAAGGTAAGGTAATCTACCGGTTAGGGTAGGTTTTTGGATGGACAACACAATCAAATAGATATCTTGCGACTCCTAAAAAAACACAATCCAGCAACCTACTCTACATGAGGCCCCTCTTTATCTCTGTGTACTTCTTTCCTCCCTTCATCCCATCAAATATCCCTATCCTGTTCCTGCCCTTACCTCGTTTGCCTAATATTCTCCACTCTATTGCCTTCTTTAAAATCCCACTACCGGTCAATATGCCTTTCATCCATTTTTCCTGCCTCCATAGGATTTCTCCCAACAAGCCCCTCTCCTCGCTCACCTTACCTAATACTTCCTCATTTGTTTTCCTTTCGGTCCATTTCACCTTCTCCATTCTTCTCCACATCCATATTTCAAAAGCCTTCAATCTACGTCTATCCTCCTGCTTCGGTGACCACGTTTACGCGCCGTACATAGCTACGCTCCATATCAAAGTTTTTACCAGTATTTTCCTAAATTCCATACTCAACATCCCCGTCATCTACTCCCTCCTCCTTGAGAAAGCCGCCTTGCCTAGCACAATTCTTCTCCTAACGTGCCTACTACCTTGACCGTGTTGGCCCTGAGAGCAGTCTGAGACATGTACAGGTTGCGGATTAGTCTCCTGTCCCTCCAATCTATTCCTATTTTCTGGAATATACGCATTAGTTTTTTCCAATTCACTCCATCAAACTCCTTTTCTAAATCTGACAGAAAAATACGTCCTGAATTAATCTATATTCCTCTCGATTAGTGATCTCATTACTGCAATGGCATCACGCTTTTTTGCATAACATTTTGTCGTCCTAATGTGATAAATAAATAAATGTATATCGATGATTTCTTCGAAGTAACACGGAAGTGTTAAATAAAAAACTTAGACAGCAACACACAGCATGAGAACACATAAAAGGAACACTCAATCGAGCCACCTAAACTACATCAGGTCCCTCTTCATCTCTGTGTATTTCTTTCCTCCCTTCATCCCATCAAATATCCCTATCCTGTTCCTGCCCTTACCTCGCTTGCCCAACATTCTCCCCTCTATTACTTTCTTCAACATTCCACTACCGCTCAATACGCCTTTCATCCATTTTTCCTGCCTCCATAGGATTCTTGTTTTATTAATATTGATTCTAATCCCATATTTATCGCACTGAACCTCCAATTCACTGAACAATGCTTACAACTCCTTGGCTGACTGAGCAACTAATGCTTGGTCATCAGCAAACCTGACCGATTTTACGAATTCCCCTCCGACTTTCATTCCTACCTCCAGTTCTTCCCATGCCTCTTTCATCATTTCCTCTTCATATACGTTGAACAGTACCGGTGACAATCGGCAACCCTGCCTTACACCTCTTCCTAACACTGCCCATCCGGACTCTCCGTTCCCCACTCGCACCTGAGCACTCTGAGACATGCACAGGTTGCGGATCATGTATTTTTTATTAGGTAATCTACCGGTTAAGGTAGGTTTTCTGATGGACACAACTATCAAATAAACATTTTGTGATTCCCCACCTAGCAAACTAATCTATATCAGGTCCCTCTTCATCTCGGTGTACTTCTTTCCTCCCTTCATCCCGTCCAACATCCTTATCCTATTCCTACCCTTACCTCGCTTGCCCATCATTCTCCCCTCTATTACCCTCTTCAACATTCCACTACCGCTCAATAAGCCTTTCATCCATTTTTCCTGCCTCCATAGGATTTCTCTCAACAAACCCCTCTCCTCCCCCACCATTTCTAGTACTTCCTCATTTGTTTTCCTTTCGGTCCATTTCACCTTCTCCATTCTTCTCCACTCCCACATTTCAAAAGCCTCCAATGTACGTCTATCCTCCTGCCAGGAAAAATCCAAGAGAGATAGAAGGAATAAATAGAAACACTGTATGGTAAAGAACTTAGGCAGACAAGGTTAGACATAGAAAAGGAACATGACGTAGAAGAAGATAGCTTAGGTCCAGGCATACTCGACGATGAAATAGAAAGGGCATTAAAGGAGATGAAAGCAAATAAGGCTGTGGTGGTGGACAATATTCCTGTAGAAATGTTGAAATGGTTAGGGAAAGGTGGGAAGAAGGCCATATATGAACTGATTCGTAGTATCTATGAGGAAGGAATCTGGCCGGAAGATTTTGTGAGATCGGTGTTAGTTCCTTTTCCAAAAAAGCAAAGGCTTCGTCATGTGAGGATTACAGAACAATACATTTGATATCCCACGCAGCTAAAGTTATTCTCAGGATCATCAACAAAAGGATAGAGAGTAAGGCAAATGATTACTTAGGGCATGATCAGTTCGGGTTCAGGAAAGGAAGAGGTACGCGTGATGCCATTGCAGTAATGAGATCACTAGTCGAGAGGAATATAGAATACAATCAGGACGTTTTTGCCTGTTTTGTAGATTTCGAAAAAGCGTTTGATAGAGTGAATTGGGAAAAATTTATGCGTGTATTGCAGAAAATAAAAAATGGATTGGAGGGACAGGAGTCTAATCCGCAACCTGTACATTTCTCAGACAGCTCCAGTGCGAATGGGGAACGGAGAGTCCGGATGGGCAGTGGTAGGAAGAGGTGTAAGGCAGGGTTGCCCATTGTCACCGGTACTGGTCAACGTATATGTAGAGGAAATGATTAAAGAGGCATGGGAATAACTGGAGGTAGGAATGAAAGTCGGAGGGGAATTCGTAAAATCGGTCAGTTTTGCTGATGACCAAGCATTAGTTGCTCAGTCAGCCAAGGTGTTGCAAGCATTGTTCAGTGAATTGGAGGTTCAGTGCGATAAATATGGGATTAGAATCAATATTAATAAAACAAGGGTTATGATATTTTCCAGAAAGAAAAAGGCTAAGCTAAATATTAAAAAAGGCTGGGAAAAAATAGAGCAGGTAGAACAGTTTACATATCTCGGAAGTGTTTTGGACCAATACGGTCAAAGTCGTAGGGACGTAAGGAGAAGAATTGCGCTAGGCAAGGCGGCTTTCTCAAGGAGGAGAGAGTTGATGACGGGGACGTTGAGTAGGGATGTTAAGACAAGACTCGTAAAAACTCTGATATGGAGCGTAGCTATGTACGGCGTGGAAACGTGGTCGCTGAAGCAGGAGAATAGACGTATATTGGAGGCTTTTGAAATGTGGGAGTGGAGAAGAATGGAGAAGGTGAAATGGACCGAAAGGAAAACAAATGAGGAAGTACTAGAAATGGTGGGGGAGGAGAGGGGTTTGTTGAGAGAAATCCTCTGGAGGCAGGAAAAATGGATGAAAGGCGTATTGAGCTGTAGTGGAATGTTGAAGAGGGTAATAGAGGGGAGAATGTTGGGCAAGCGAGGTAAGGGTAGGAACAGGATAGGGATGTTGGACGGGATGAAGGGAGGAAAGAAGTACACCGAGATGAAGAGGGACCTGATATAGATTAGTTTGCTAGGTGGGGAGTCACAAAATGTTTATTTGATAGTTGTGTCCATCTAAAAACCTACCTTAACTGGTAGATTACCTAATTGTTATATATATATATATATATATATATATATATATATATATATATTATATATATATATATATATAAAAAGTGGGTTGCGGTGGTCCTGCGGGTAGAGCGTTGGAGATCTGACCAGAGGGTCCCGGGTTCGATTCCCGGGCAAGGCACTTTGGGCACCTGCAACTCCACCCAAGCTAGTTGATTTTTCGGGCACCAGATCTTCCTGGGAAACCATAACCGGCACAGGGAAAGGAACTGGCTCCCCTACCCTGATGTGTGAATATTCCCACGCCGTCGGGCTTGGTACATGGGTGAGCTCTACCATCACCTACTAATGGGACCTTCGGTTGATTATTGTGTTTATATATATATATATATATATATATATATATATATATATATATATATATATATATATATATATATATATAAAGCTGTTTGAGTTTTTAAACTATAAGACATTTTTGCGAATTAACCTAAGCTCTCGTCGCATCCTTGCTATTCCTCCTACTTCGCACAAATCACCCAGCTCAAAGGTTCATGTCACCTTATTTAACGAAGAAGAAAATGTATTTTTCCACTGATCTTTATTTTGATACTACAAGTTTCAACGGTTTAGGTACAAACTAATACCTGATGATGACTAATGTACCTGATGATGACGCCTGAGTATTGAAACTAGTAGTACGAAAATAAAGAACTGTGGAAAAATATATTCTGTTCTTCATTTAATGAATATGAACCTCCACAAAGTTGATCCTGAATCAATCGAATACATACAAGTCCAATGTTTCGTTGCAATCGAGGTGCCTAAGACCACAAATCAAAGAAGCCTAAGTCATTCGAGTAATTAAGAGCATGCAGAGACGCTAGCCTCCCGGATAAATTCACAGACACTGCGAGTGTATTAATTCTCTTGCTCTCCACTCATTCGAATCCCTGAAATGAATTTCATCGAGTGCATAGTGTGGTTATTGCGGTGAGAGAAGACCTTCGGACGCGGAGGGAATAGTTGCGAAAGGCTTTCACGCCTCTTCACAGCGAACAGCCGGCTACACTCCTGAAGCTGCGGATGAGGCCATCCACGCTCTCCGCGGAAAGCCCCAAGCGATTAAAACATACATTCGCTCGTGAACTGTGGAACTCTATGCACGATCAGGGTTTTTTCGGTGTATTTACTTATTCAACGTCTTTAAATGGGGCGAGAATGAGACAGCATAATCCCTTATTCCACCTGAACCCTATACTTACACGCAGCAAAGACGATTACACGTACCCAATGCCTTGGTGGAGGGAAGCCCACCCTGGCGGGAATCGAATTCATGACCCGTGGGCAGGGGAGGATGTGACCCCGCCACTACCGGGGTCGGTGTAGTAGGGACAAGTGAGTGCATGACAATTCGTCAGAATATTGGGCTTCTTGGAAAGCCCTCGCACTTGCACTGAATCCTGGTCGAGGCGAATGATTTTTAAACTCTGAAATTGTTGTATTGCAATGTACACAAAGCGGATGACTCCGTTAAAAGTTGCTGTTGCGGTGTCTCCCGCAGTTTCGATTAACGTCTCGGTAGTTCGACGTGCTGAAGACACTTGGCACTCGGGAATCTACGAACCCGATTGTGGAATCCTGTTGGTTATGCAGATGATTTCTTGATAAACTCGATGGTTTCAGGCTTCACTTTGTGGAAATCCATTCTAATAAATTTATTAGATGATTTCTTTCCACGTTAAATCTCAAAAATCTCTCTCTGTGAGCAGGTACTATTTGCGTGATTCCAATAAAATTTGTTGCTCCACCATTTCCTTTGATCTGCTCTCCACGCCGTGCGTTTGACCACTTGATGGCTCTGACTGTGTGGATTGTGGCGCGAATTCGATTGCGTCGTAACATTGTACTGCATTACTATACGACTTAATATATTGTGTATATATGTATGCGCCCAATGACTACGTCCCCCCTCCCAGGGGACCCTGCTGTATTGCACGAGAGGGGGGGACCGCAATTCGAGAGGAGACGAGGGGTCACAAGTGCCTTCAACTCCCGTTCTCTCTCCATTCCACGCGTGCCACTTGGCTGCACCGATGCCAAAAGGGAGCGGCGAGCAGGGGGGTGGGGTCGATGGGGCCTGCATGCAATCTCGCCCCCAACTCCCCCTCCCGTGGCCGCAAAGGAGACAAAATCGTTCCCGTGGAAACGCTCTTCCGCCTTCTTATCCTCTGGTCTGCATTGTCGCGGCCGCAGAGCATCATCCATGGCCCTTGTGACACCTGGCCCCGAAAAGGCCAGACTGCCCTCTTAATTTCTCACCCTCGATTCTCGGCGATAGATCTCGGGAGCGACGTGTGCGATACGTTGCGGGGAAGCTTACGACACCTTTCCGTGAGCTCTCCGTTAACATCCAAGTATTGCAAACTTCGGTGGCTTTGAGGAATACATTGTAGTGCACCAAGGTTCGCATGCAACGTATCCCTTAAGTGACACCTCCACACCTTCATCCTCCAGCAGCACAAGATGCATTTTCATGGAAAAGAAAACCTCTAGATGGGGAACAAACTAAATGAGTTACTCTTTTTCTAGAAAATTTTGACTTTCCTTAACGTTTTCACCAATCAAAATCTTCAGTATTTTCATATAATTTCTAAGATTAGGTGTTACAAAAACCTATTTTTCGTTCACCGGTGGTAATTGGTCAAAATTTCGTATGTCGTTTTTATGATTGGACATATATTATTATGAGCCTTCTATGTAATGATTTTTCAAAAAATATTTCTGAATCATTTTCTAAAAAATTGGTTTCCATCTACGGGCCTGAATTGATGCACATATAATGTTCTATAGTTCCAAATCTTCTAAAATGTTTTCATCATGCATATCGATTTAAATTTCAAGCATTTACAAACAGCTGGTATTGAAATTACCAGTTTTTTACGTATTATTCGCGTTGGTGTAGCAAAAGATAGAATTCAGGTCTCGAAAATTAGATTTCGAAAGCTTCCTATCTTCGGCATCCACAACTGTCTTGACGTGATCGACAAGCAACGCCTCCATCGCAGTGCCCTCCTATTTCGCTGGCGGTTATCACACCAAAACCCGTTCTCGTCCTCAAATTCATATTTGCTTCCTTATCCATTTTAGTTTCAAAATGTCGCCGAATTAAGAGCATTGCTCCACTTCCTCGTCAATTCTCGACATGATCGTATTTTAAATCCCATTTCACGACCTGATAATCTCAATCCCTCAGTAATACAACGCATAATCATCATACTGCCTGCCTCTGATTGATCCTGTAATTCACTCATCAGTAACTGCAATCTCCTGGCTGACTGATTAAATTCGTAAACCTACCCCGATCAGCTCTCTTCCCAATTTCGATTTGACATCCATCCCTTCACTTCACCCCCCTATGGCCCGGAGGAGAGGACGGCCCCCACCGACACCCTCCCGGCGGCCCTCCGATTCTCGTCGAGGCGGAAGGAGCCCAACTCTCACCAACCCGCTCCCATCTTTCCGAAACGCATTCATTGCATCGCTCCGCCTCGAGAACCCAGGAAACGCCTCGATCGAATCGCAGATCACTATCAGTTAATGCGATCCTGTCCCCAGTTCCACACTTGTCTCCGCCCTAGAGTCGCCCCTCTAAATCTCGCAATGAATAACTGCTCGCTCGCTCGCTCGCTACCACCAAACGTAAACTTTTAAAAGGCGAAAGGTTATGTCATTCTACAAGAATAACATCAGACAAGTCCAAAAACATTCCTTTGAGAACTTCAAGGGGTGTTCCATTACTTCAAAGCCCTTGCTCCACTGCCTATCCTGAATATTTCCTCGATCAAACTTTTGAATCCTCCTTATACCAAATTGGAGTTACAGAGACGGTGGAATTAACAATAAGGAAATAGTCAGTAGCCTTGCCAAAAGATGCCCACAGTGAAAACAAAGATGACACTCCACGTTGAAATATGTCGAGTAGTTTTCGTATTGTAATTCAGAGTATGTGCACGATTCGTCTTCTCCAAATGAGCCGTTTTGGGGTTAATTCGATTGAAATCAATTGCTTGCCGATAAAAGAACTGATAGTTTACCGTTCGTCGTCCAATCTCTGGAAGTGTTTTCCATTGATTCGCTGATTTTCCGCAATCGAGAGAGAGAGAGACATTCACACCTACTCTGATGGTTTTAGTTAGCGGAGCAATGTTTTTTGTTCGGCATTTCATTGTTTAATTCTCATCTTTATGTTTCAAAATAGGAGAGACATTTTCAAAGAATTTTCTTAAGTACTAAAGAGAGGTCCTGGCTTAGCCACCGCTTAGGGCAATGAGCCAGGGGGTCTTAGCGTGTGAGTTCTATACTTTCTGGTGGATTGCAACATGCAGTACATCGGGAGGTGCCCGCTACGAGGAGGGGATGTATAGTTTAGCGAGGATTCATGGAACCCCTGCGCATAGTATGAACAGCTCTAGAGGAGGGGTCTCGAAATGAAAAACACCCGTCTCGAACACATGTGTGCCCGGGCCGCCATCTCGTGTTCATTCAATTGATCTCGCCCCCCACTGTGCTGCTTCAGTCGTGCGGAAGGAATTTCGGGGAGATGGGGCGGGAGGGGAGGAGGGAAGGGGGAGTGGGGAGGGGTTAGGGGTGGTTAGGGGGGTGGGAGGACTAACAGTAAACAGTGGCATACTAACGATCGGAAGCAGGTTATGTGATGGACACGGACATCAAGCACAGCTGAGATTTCCGATCCCGCTTAGCACGACACTAGTAGACAGCATCGCTACAATATAGCATTTCTGCATAACATCTTCCTCCATTCCGTGTCCAACACGCCTCTTCTCCATTCCTCAATCTACTTCATTACTCAACACTCCTCCTCCTTCACTACGAGCACGTGTCGCGGTTTTCTTTGTCATTCTATCATAGTCACTCATTATAATCCACTGTGTCCCCTCTTCCTGCTTTTTCTACGGATTTACCCCAGTAAAAAATCTCCCCTTTACTCCATTTGCCTAGTTATTGATTACACTTTGCGTATTTTCCTTTGCGTTAGCTTTAAATTCCTCTACTCCTCTCACTTATCAACATGAACACGTCTCAATTTACTCGTCTCCTGTCGTCTCAACGAGAAATTATCAAAATCCATATGAAAATTTGAGTAATATTTTCTAGATATTCAACTCCTTGTCATCAACTGCGTCCCAATTTTAAGTATACTTTGTATTTTTTCACAAATTTTGATTGCATCAGCACCAGTTTCTACGCATAGGTCATATCATCAGGTGTCAGATATCAGAATACCTTACGATGTCGCGTATGCGTCGAAACCGGAAGTAGTGTAATAAAGATTTGTTGAAAAATATAAAGTATATTTATTAAATAAACCGTTTAATTTATTCTAGTTTATGATGTGGAAAACTATTGCTTAAATTAGACTTCCTCGTGTTGTCAGACTTCATTACCTTTGTTTTCATGATGCACGTCGCAGAACATTTAAACAATACACCTAAACGATGACCACTTGTGCAACTGTGTGCGAGGATTTGTGATCTACATGTTGTTGAAATTTCCCGAATAACGTCGCAGGCGTTAGTCACGAAGGTTCCTGATTTCCAAGCTCAATGGCTGGCGTGTGTTGGTTCATTTTAAGCTTCCTCCTAGCTTATGCCCTCCAACTTTAATGTTCAATATTCCGAGGGGTAGGGGGATGGATTAGGGGCAAAAATAAGTGCGGCTCGCAAAGAATGGTTGCCTAGGGAAGGGAGAGGGCGTGCGAGCGGAAGGGAGGGGTGCCCAGGGAAGCAGCGGGGCGGCGGTCTTCGACGCAGTTTGAGTTCACCGCAACCGAGCCACGCCACCCCTGGGTGGCAATCTCCTTGGCCAATTCGGAATGGAATTGCAAATGTCGGCATATTTCCAAGTCGATATTCAAGTCGAGTGGAGTGGACATCAATGTCGAAGTCTACATTAATATCGATTAGAACCTCAGTAATGTTACTAGTCTTAACATATGTACTCGTACATGTTGAATTACGAAAGTGTGGAGAAGAAATCGTTTGGGCAAGAATGCCATTCATGTAACTTGACGAAATTAAATGCTTTTGTGATGAGTTTAGACATCTGGAGCAAAATCTGTAGTGCACGGTATGCGGGTGTGGAAGCTGCAGGAGCTGCAATACTCGCCGTATATATCTACGGAACAGACAAATACATCCTGACTGTATTCTACATGCATTCCTCTCCATTAAGAACCTCAAAAATCAGGAAGGGGAGAGGTACGCGTGATGCCATTGCAGTAATGAGATCACAAATCGAGAGGAATATAGAACACAATCAGGACGTATTTCCATATTGCGTAGATATAATTTTTTTATAATTTATTTATATGTATAACCTACTAGCAACCGCAAGGGTATGTGGCAGGGGGTGAATATACACAAGATTAATTTTACTCGAACATGACCCTACCGCGGTCGAACAATGTTACTTTGATCCTCTATTGTTCATGGAAAAAATGACATCTTCAATCTATCTATTCTAAACTTGATCTCTCTGATTTTATTGACGTGATCTCTCCTACAGTAGTGCGATGGGGAAAATAATACATTTGTGAGATCATTGCTAAAGAGACCTCCTACCAATTTATGCAAGAGCTGCAATCCGTACTTAAGCCTTCGCTCCATTGAGTGATTCACAGACTAGCTGCTATTATATTTTGGATACGCTACAAAGTTTATCCTAAAAACATTTAACAAATCTAGCTCCTCCACGCTGCACGCCATCCAATTCGGTAATTAATCCAACATCGTCAGGATCACATAATATACTTTCAGCATATTCTTAATGAAATAAACGAAAGACAGGAAAAGAAACAGACTAGATATCTCCCCGCACCTGATTCGTCCCCAATTGGTGGAAAAGAAAGAGAGGAAGCGAGAATTGAGTGTATGGAAGGGGACGAAACGGCGATACGACGAGCACTGCAATGAGAAGAGGGAATAATCAGAATTGGATTGGACACACTTTGAGAAATAATAATAATGGATTTCAAAAAAGTTAAACGAGAGGGGAAAGAGAATGCATGTGTCCCGATGAGAGAAGTGAAGAGCCCGTAACTCTTCTGGTCCAAGCGGTGGACAGAGCGGCGTTTTGCACGAAGAGGCATGCAGCCTTTGAGTGAGCACGTCGCCCGCCGGATGGGACGTTAAACTGCGAACCCCTTGGTGCCTTTTGTCATTAGAGTGGGCTAAATCCCGACCTTCCTGCTTTCCCATCCATCCCTAATGGCGGAACAACGGACTATTACTCAATGTAAATTCCTCCGTTTGGCGTGAAACAATTGACAATTGTTTACTAATTCAAAATTTTGCCACCAATACGGGAATGAGAAATATGCAAAATAATATGGAAGTGTGTGCGAAAAAATAGTTTTTAAGTCATCACTTAAGATATGATTGCTTCGACAAGTCAATAACTCCTTAACCACCTTAGTCTCTCGAACCTGGGACTCAATCCCTGAAGAAATATAAAAACAGTAGGAGTTCGCTTCGATGTAAAAAGAAATTGCACGGTTTTTACTGAAAGCAACCATCAGAGACGGCGCTTCCGATTGACTGCTTCGTGACTGCGCGCGCATTGCCCCCAAAGGGCACCGACGGAGAAACGTGCGAGGCACGTGCGTGCGGTGCCCCGCGAGGGATGCGAAACGGAGCGGAAACACAGCTCTCCTCGCCGCAAGAGGGCTAACCGCCCTCTCCCCCCCCGTGAGAAAACCAGCACACGCCCCCACCACCCCATTGACTATGGCGACAACCCCAATCTCTTTTCCCCCGCCCCCACACGCATCCCCTCACCTCTGTTGACGCAGGCGTCCGTTGAAGAGGACGAGTGGCGGAAAGGGGTGTCGAAATGGTCCATGAATATTCAAGGAGGGGCTATTTCTCCCCCCCGGGCGCCGCCCCTCTGGGGCCCGCCACCGAGGGGACACGGAGCGAGGCCCAAGGCAGCTTGCTCGGTCCGATGAGGAGGCGACCGTCGGAATCGAACTCCCGCCGAATCCTTACGAATGGCGGATATCGCCCTGGTGGAATTGAGAACCGAAGGAAAGAAAATGGGTTTGGAGTTGATCTCCCCCGAGGGAACTGGGACGCTCACCCTGCGCCTCGGCGAGTTACCGCAACGCGAAAAGATTATACTGTCCATCTGTTGCGAGGGTAGACCGAAAAGTAATGCACACGCGCTTGTAGAGCGCGAACGAAATGATTTTCAGAAGCGCGCCAGGTGGCACATGGAAGTAACATTACCCCTCAATGCGCATGCGCACGTTTGAGGTCATTACTTTCATTCAGTGTATTTCGAGAAGCGGAAGTATGGAGTCGTGTTCTTGTACCATGTGGACACGAGTTTAACAGCGTGCTGCTGTCGATTTTTTCTCGTAAAAACACGTACGTCGATGTCTTTTGTGTTTCCAATCGCGGACGAGAACGTGCTCTCAAATTCTCCAATCCCCCGCGATCCCTCGCCAGCAACGCATGTAAACTGCTCGCACAAGAAGCGGTTTGTAAGTATCCCGAAGTCCATTCCGAACGTTGAGATCATAAACACTATGAATTTCACTTTCTCGAAATAGTTTAAAAGGAAAGAATCAAGCAATAATCGACTTATTCCTGTTGGTCAACTTAAGTTAATATGAATATATCCTTATTGGCAGAGCTTGTAGCATATGATGAACTTAAAATGTGATTCGTGGACGTCATCACCCGCTTTGACCTCCTTTGTACGGAATAGGTGTCCCAGAAATAAGTAGAATGATTTATTGCCACCAATGCAGATGGCTGGAGCGGGGTGATTTGTGATGGGGAAGGGAAAGGGAGATCTTTGGAAAGCAACGCGATGCACGTCAGTTAGCTGTGGGGTTTTACAGTGTGCGGATTACTGCGAGACTGGACCCCTGTCGATAGTTACGTCACGAATTCACGATGCAACTTTCCATTGAACAATTGTATGCGATTAAATTGTGCATTAAGTTTGAAAAATTGGGTTCGGAGATCATGACCAATGTTTAAGGATGTTTATAGAGATGAAGAAGTGTCCCAAAAGATAGTTTTCTGCTCGCACAGAATGTTCTGGGAGCGTAGAGAGGAGGTTCAAGATGAGGAATGCCCTCGACATCCATCAACAACACAGTGTGATGAAAACGTGTAAAAACCGAGGCATGCACGATTCCAAAGTGACCCCCAAGTGACAGGATATGATAGCAGAAGAGTGCAACATTCATAAAACCACAGGGCATTGCATTCTTTCAGAAGATTTAGCCGTGATAAAGGTGTGTCATGTGGGTCCCCAAAGGTGCTTTAAGAAGACTGCTTGTGTGGCAATCTTGCCTTGGACCTCTTGGACCACTGTGAAAGTGACCCGACTTTATTTAGAATAGGTGGTTACTGGTGATGAGACGTGGGTCTTTGAGTACGATCCAAGTGTAACCGCTTTGAGTACCATTTTGGACTACTGGATCATGTCAAAGAGGCCATGTCGAGGTGCCTGAACGAATGATCTGTTGATGCCTTACTGAAAGCGTACCAGAAGCGTGACGGGGGCACTGGCATTGGTTTGCTGACACTGTTTTGAAGATTTTTAACAATTTGTTCTTTCATCTGGAATACATTTTCCCCCAGATTTATTCTTCTTATTTTTGGGACAATCTTGTATTGATAGCGTGGGTTGCAGGAAGAATCCCAAACGACGCAGACATTAAATCCCCATCGCACTTATTCAATTCACCATTTTAACCCAGACCAGTTTGATGCGACATCATAACGTCAACTAATATATTCCGCCCCTGTGGTGGAATCCCACCGCTACCGGTATATATTACAATTAAGAGTTGAAATGACGTGTGAACTGTGGACGTGTGTTTGCAATGTTTGTGTGGAAAGAGAAACTTTAAAAAGAGACTACTGTAAAATTAAATGCAGAAAATTGGATAGAGATATTCATGATTTACATATAGATATGTGGACACACTTTTTTCTTTTCATTTTCACTGGTTTTTTTTAGCCAATCAAGACTCACTGTTACGCATCAGCAAATACTTCAAGACGCCCAGCATCCATATGCACGCCTTGAGTCGATCTACGCTCCTCGGCGGCCTCCGGCTGGCCGCTAGACGAATCCTCACACCAATCGAGAGAGTTTCAGGTTAAGTCGAAGCAAAATTCATGAAAATGAAACCGAGGTGATTCCCTGGACCGGCCGAAATAACTAGGTGGTGATTGGGCGGCGAGGAATGTAAGCGAAATGATATCCTTTGATTGGACGAACCTCCCTCTGCGCTAAAGGCGATAAATTCATTGCTACCGCGGTGCTGTTGAAGTTTATTCTTGAAGAACAAGAGTGAAAAATGAAGAGCAACTCGAAGAGTGAGTGAAGAGAGGACACTTGACAAGAAGGAAGGGGAACTTTATTGACCATATTCTGTGACACGGTTGGTCCACTGAAGATCACTAACAGAAGGAAACCCATAAGTAGAGGTGATTAATTACTGCGGAAAGCCAAAACATGAATTACGAGAACATCCATCGTCAGGTGATCCACGCATCAAATTCAATGCTATAACGATTGTAACGACGCCGATAGAAACTCAGGATTTTCTTTCGCATCCGTAGAGCATCAAAAGAGAGAACAGTTTTCCCATTTACTATTGAAAGGAGTCTCGATAAGCTGAGGAATGGCGGACTGAAGCCATCTTTGAATAATGGACAATTTATTACTAATTG